>JASVER010000036.1:4307244-4875324 GCA_030449065.1 Oceanodroma leucorhoa
ACAGGTCTTGTGAGGAGCGGCTGAGGGAGCTGGGGTTGTTTAGCCTGGAGACAAGGAGGCTGAGGGGAGAGACCTTATCACTCTCTACAGCTACCTGAAAGGAGGGTGTAGCGAGGTGGGTGTYGGTCTCTTCTCCCAAGTAACTAGCGATAGGACAAGAGGAAATGGCCTCAAGTTGCGCCAGGGTAGGTTTAGGTTGGACATTAGGAAAAATTTCTTCACCGAAAGGGTTGTCAAGCATTGGAACAGGCTGCCCAGGGAAGTGGTGGAGTCACCATCCCTGGAGGTGTTCAAAAAACGTGTAGATGTGGTGCTTCGGGACATGGTTTAGTGGGCATGGTGGTGTTGGGTTGACGGTTGGACTTGATGATCTTGGAGGTCTTTTCCAACCTTAATGGTTCTATGATTCTATGTTTCTAATTTTTAACGCATGTTGAGGGAATTGTAGAGATTGGAGACTACTATCTGTCTAGTGATACATTGTCTTCTTCAGTCATCTTTTGTTTATAATATATCCATTTAATCAGCAGCTGAGATTGAGTCAAGTCTTCTCTCAATAGTAAATGAATTTTTAAATGTAAACTGATTCTTCCTCTTTTCAAATATATGGAAAGTGGAAATTAAATTTGTAAAGATACTCTGATACTATGTATGGACCTGTTGGTAACTAGTATTGGTGTTCTCTTTAGTAAACTGCATGGTAGGAACAATAGAACAGCAGAGCTGCTCTTTGGGAAGCATAGGGCATTCCTTTCACTCAGCTGCCAAATGATGGCTTTAAATAATACCAGAACAGATACCAGAAAAAATATGTCAGGAAATCTTTTTACCTGAGGGATTTTTCATTATTGGCCAGGAAGTTGTAAAAAGAGAGATTTGTAGAAAGAGCAGTTGAGATTTCCAGCTGTTAAGAGCCTGAAATCCAAATAAACAACTTCCTCAAGCTCTCCAGGTTGGAGATGAAGGTAGTATTTTAAATGACCGTCTCTAAGTGAAAAACATGACTGAGCATTTATGRCTTCATCATGAAATGAAACTCTATCAGGAGTTTTGATATCTAATTTTTCTCCTTTAAGTGACTTTCTACCATTTACTTTTCTAATAGATTTATAGTGCAAAACCTAAAGGTAAAAAAAAAAAAAATCAACTTTATAGGAACTGAAGTCACCTCTTAATAATAATAATAATAATATAATATAAACCAGCAGGAATAATAAAAATTAAGTA
Organism: Oceanodroma leucorhoa; assembly: GCA_030449065.1. Taxonomy (NCBI): domain Eukaryota; kingdom Metazoa; phylum Chordata; class Aves; order Procellariiformes; genus Oceanodroma; species Oceanodroma leucorhoa. Next base: position 4,308,472 of record JASVER010000036.1, read on the forward strand.
AATACTTGTTAGTATAAATACAAAATATGAGGATTTTTTTTTTTTAAATAGCACAATTACTCAAAACCATCCATAAAAGACAAATAATAACATGGAGAGTTATGCAGAGGTATATAAATAATGCCCAACATTTTCCAAAAGGGAAAGTGATATTTAGCTTTTTAAAAGTGGTTTGGATTTTCAAGTCTGTATGTTATTTGGAATACAGCTGCAAGGAGAAATATTGCTGTCTTTTTGACCTTTGAGGATACTCTTTGCTGTTGAGTGATTTTCTAGATCTCTTTGCACAACTGGCTTAACTGAATTGTTGTGGTTTGTTTGGAGTGAGTTTGTTTGTTTGTTTGTTTTTACTGTTAAGAATGCCTCTCTTGCAAGGAAAATTTTGGTGAGAGTTATAGTAGCAGAGAAACAACTGGCACCCGGAAGTCTTGGAAATAACTCCAAATTAATACCTTGTAACTGGGAGCAGAAATGGCTTTTCAGCTTCCGAGTTGCAGCTGAACTGGTCATTTCAGCAGAAGGTAGCATTCCCTGCGCTGATCACCCATCTGTGTTTACACAGCAATTACTAACACTTGATCTTGTGTACAGAGTGCATGGGCCAGTGAGACAGCAGAGYTGTGTTCTCACTTGCCATTATCTTACATAATTCACAACCCTTAAACCTATTTTTTCAGTTATTAGCTTTTAATGAAAGATGTTACTGGCTTCTCTTTCTCACCACATCTGGAGTTTTGAACTAACAAGATAAATTATCAGGCTAAGCAGCTTCTGTGTGTTAATAGGTAATTTTTTTGGGAGCATCTCCCTCATTTTACTCTTGTATCATCAGGCTAGATTTGCCAGCAAACTGCAGCTGTTTAGAAACACTTCAGGGATGTTGATTATGCAGCTGCTGCATGTGGACAACTCCCTTTGCCCTCACGGTCTGACAGTGATCTGGAGAAGCCTGTTCACTGATTGACTGGACCTCTTGCTCTCTTCCCTCACTGGACTGCAAACTGATTTGCCTGAGCCTGAAAACTGTATTTTCACTTCACCTTGGTCTCATGTGCTACTTAAGCGACCCTCAACTTCCTTTGTAATGAAACTCTGAAAATGTGGTATTTGCAAAGTTAGCTTTAGCCAAGTGAAGCTAAACTTCTGAGGGCTCTTGTTTTGCCAATAAAAACAGACTCCCCTCAAAAGAGCCCATGACTGATGTGTAATTTAGCTCACTATTCTGTTGTTGCTCATAGTTAAGCATCTTCCCCAAGAGTCCAGGGAATCCAGCCAAGTGGAGGACTTTAGTATGACGCTTCTTTTTCCTTTGCAAGCCTGTTTCTCTGTGGCAGTCTCATCGAGTGTTTAAGAAATCGATCCTTGGTGAGAGGGTTTCCAGTGTGACTGAGTTAAGGTGAACGTGCCCTACACCTGTTGGAGACACTTGTCTTTGAGCCAGATTCATACATGATGCTTCGTCTGGAAGATGCTGCTACTAAAAACATCTTTTTCACAATTGTAAGACTGTCAGTACAGAGCAGTTCTGTTGTGGGACATCTGTTGTGGCAAACTCAGTGGAGGAGCTGTGAAGCCAATTCCAAATATTGCTTTTCTGCCCACTTTCCTGTTTGTTGTACTTCCCAGTTGACTTTACCAATATTTACTTGTAACAAGTAGTACAATCACAGGAGTTGCAACAGCACAGATACAACAACAGCATAGGTTGCAACTCCTCATTGGTACGTCCGAGTCTCTTAGATGACAGGATTTTTGCTGTTCAAAAATTCTTACCCATAGGTCTTCATATATTTTAAACACATTCAGGGATAAAGTCAGGTGTGAAAAGACTTTGCTCCCAGGCATCAGGTTAAATAATCAGACTGATATTCATGAAGTCATGCAATATATTTGAAATTCACTCTTCTTGCAGACTGCAGAGACTCTGGGTATATCCCCACTTTCTACTATATCCTATTTTAAGCACCCAAGAGAAAATGAAATGCTTGACCAACCCAATATGGAAGGTGAATTTCGGTGAGCTTAAACAATAACCAACGTGACCAGTACGCCTTCAAGTAATGCAAACTGAAATCCCATGTCTGGAAAATTATCTTGGGTTGTAAATTAATATAATATTCTGCAGCCTGCCAAACTGTAATAATACACATATATTAATCTGACAATGAGTATGAGCTGGCTGCAGACATGTATTTGGTGCTGAGTTTGTTGTTTAGCTGGGAGATGGAATTGAATCTGAAAGGAAGGAAGGGTACAATGCGCATTCCTCTGCTCTATCAAATCGTAGTTCAGAGCCAATTCAAATACAAACAAGAATTTATAAAGCTAGATTTGTCTGCTGAAAATGAGGAAAGCATAGGGTGACCTAATAGGAAGCTAAGGCCAAAATATGAACTGATTAAAAAATATAGGCTGAACTGTTTATGAAAAGTGAGATTAAATACAGAGTTCTTTATTGCAAGAGGACAAAAATGTGAATACTAAAATAAAGTATTTTAGAATCTTTTTGGGGTGTGGAGAGATACTGGTCTTGCCAAGCACGTTTTTTAATTGTGAAAAGCTAATGCTTCTATTCTCTGTAGGAGATGGATTCAAGTGTGTATTCTGTGTGCAGGGGAACACTCCAGGGTATAGTAAAGAATGAGTTGAGAGAGGATTATGAAGCGGGCAAAATGTGATTCACCAAAAAGGAGTACATATTTCTTTCAGGGTGTCATCACAAGAATATTGTGTAACTTCTGAGAAATTCCTGACCTAGATTTTCCTGTCTTGGGTGTTTTTATTTTTGTTGTTTAAGTATTGTTTGGATAACAGTGAAAGTTGTGTGCAACACCCCTGGGAGGCGGGGGGGGGGGGGGGACACAAAACAATAACCTTGAATAAAGGGAGAAAAGTTTTGGGAAAATCCTTGTGAGCTGTGGGGTTCAGATCCTCTGAGATCCTCCTGCATCTAAGGAGGAGAGTGGGAAGTTGTGGGAAGGAAGGGACATACGTGACTTTCATCATGTTTTACACTCCAGGGCCGGTGGTGGTTGAGGGATAGTTCTAATCCCCTACTGAAAGTAAGTTACAATAACTTCGAGGTTGTTCTGATTTGCTATAGCAATGCAGTGGAGCATAAAGGATGTCTGGGATTCTCAGAGTCCCCTGTTCTACCTGAGAAACCAAAACCAGAACAGTTTTATGCCTTGTGGTGATTTCCTGAGGCTGTGAACAGAAAAAGTCTTTTGAGCCCCAAGGACACGCTTGCAGGAAAGGAAGGTACAAGCGTTCTCTAGATCTTTCTCTTCTGCAGACATAGTGTCTTCAATCTCAAATTACTCATTTTTTGTGCCCTTCTATATCTCAGACTCTGGAATGCAGCATAAGCCCCATGGTATTATGCTACTTTTAATTAAATACAATGGAACAAAATGTTGTTAATGATAAGCAGACATGTGAGGTTTTGTTTAAGCACATGTCCAGTTGCTCACTGAAAGAGATCAGGAATAGCAACTATATTTCCTTTAATTTATTAGATCTGTCAGAGGAAAAATAACGTCTAAGATAATGGCACTATAAATTCTGCTTCTTCATTTGCAAAATGATTTATGATCCTTTTATTTGCCCAAACAATTTCTATTAAAAGTTGAGATTCTCGTTCTTCAGCATTTCTCTAAATTCTCAATCTAGACCGAACTTTTAGACATGAACACAACAATTGGCATACAAAATAATACTTCTTTTGGTAGCTGTCTCATTTCAAGCAAGTACAATTTTTGATTGAAAATCGTATAGTCACAGCTTAAATGATGTGTTTTAGTTATTTGAAGTAACCTAAAAGCTGCACTTTCAAACCTGACCTAGAGCCTGTTGAAGTCAGTCTTTCTATTTAATTCACTGACATTGGAGTAAATTAGGCCCTTTCTGTTTAATTATCCCAACTATAGGCAATGTTGATTGGGTGATACTCCAATCTCATTCTCCAAAAGAAGGATTTTTGGCAAGAAGTCTTCCCTTGTTAAAAATCAGATACTGCACAAGTTGAACACCTCTGGGATCCTGCTGTCTTTTTGTTGGGATCACCAATAGGGGAAATATTTTCCCTTAATTAAGATGTGAAAAACACTCGTAAGGTCATCTTGTCATGGTGGTGAGATTTGTGATTGCTTTGTAGTGGAAAATAATGGAACTCCCTCTGGGATCAGTGTGCCCGATTTAAAATATAGGATAAAGTAATGTTGGAAAGACTAACTTACAAAGTGAAATCAAATAGTTGAAGAGAAATATATAGCCTGCATTCCTGAACTATTTATTTTTTATGCTGAATGGTAATAGTGAAACTGTCCTCTATGGCAGGAAAGAAGAGKTTTTGTTGATAAAAATTGTAGAACCTTAGTATGGGTGACTAATTAAATTTTACTCTGTATTAGAATAGAACATTGTTAATAGAAAATTTTAATCTAATAAAAGAATTTGAAAACCTAGAAAAGCACATAGGTTTTCTTATTGTTAAGGATTGTTTTAATAATGAGCTGTCAATGTAAACTTTTTCCATTTAATACTGTGAGAAACATGCTGTACTTTTAGTTATGTTTCATCACATTTGCTCTTGATTCAAAAAATTGGGCAGAATGTCATGCAAATTTTTAACACATGGGAACTTTGTGATCTTGACAACAAAGCAACTTCAAGGGTTCTGTGTTGTTTTATTACTTTAGACTGAATTGCAATGTGTGAAACGTGAAGCTTTTTTAAAAACTGAAGGCAAGAAATTACTACAGTTCCCTGGAATAATTACAATTAAAAATTTCTGGAATATAAATTAAGAAAACAAAATCTTCATCTAAATTTCATCCTCTCTTTTAAGCTGTAAAAATGTAACAAGAAACTTCACTGTTGGCCCCCGTTTGTATTTGTGCTTCAGAATCATGACATCTATTTGGGAGCACTCATAAATCTGTCAAACCTGCACAACAGAGCAACACACAGTGCTGTTGCCTTGGACTTTTGGCAGCATCCAGGAAAGAGGGGGAATCAAGATTTGTTTGTTTTGTTTTGCTATGTTGTTTTCCCTGCCAAGGGCTTCTAATTGCTAATATGCCAGAGAACTGAAGTAATTTTATTATTCATGATTGTTGATTTTTGGCCTTATAGAATGTTTACAACTTTTATACACATTTAATAGTTTTAAACCCTCCGTCTGTTTTTAAGGATTAAAAAAAATATTCCAGACTGTTGCTATCTTACTTAAATGGCGTTAGGGTGTGGCCTTTCTCTAGGATGAATAAAAGAGGCGTTGTCCTTTAAAACACCACATTCATCCTCTCCTCTTCCAAATAAAAGGTGTGTTTGAATCCATGCCTGTTTAGAAGGGCCTCAGAACTGAAACTTTTTACCTGTTTTGTATCTAACTGGTTTTAATTATACTTTTTACAAAAACTGCCTCATTGTCCTGAACCTGTATCAATAGGAGTGTCATCATTTTACTTCAGTGAGAACTAAGGGTCGGTAGGAAGTGGTAGACAGAGATCCTTGTCTGCTGTTGATGATACCAGTTCAGTCATTTCATAGTTATTACAATCTATGAAGCTGTTAGCTTGACTTACAGGGCATAATGTTTCTTCTATGTAATGTATTAAAGCTACATACACAGCAACCTCTTGAGTCAGGATGAAGCAGTGCTGCACAGCGTAGTGGATTTCTGTCTAGCATGACTGGAAGACAAACCTGACCTTGTGGTAAATTTATTGTGTATGTGGAAATTAAACAGGGCTCTTGAGTTTATCCTCTGCTTGAACTATCTTCAAGCCATCATGGTTTCCCTTGTTCTTGCTATGAAAGACTGAAGGATTTTCAAAAACTGGCAGTACAGATTCTTTCCAGATGTTAAAAAAACTGCTTGAAGTTAAATGGACCTAAATAGCAAGTGATGATTTTTACTTATTCTTTTCATTATGTCAAAATGACAAAGAGACTTACCAGTTCCTCGTAATTCGATGGCAATTTGTAAGTATAGGAATAAGGAAACAGTAGCAGCTGGGAATAGGAGTGAATCGTCAAGTATGCCTTGATTGTAGAAAGATGTTCACGAATAAAATCAGCCAAAGCCTTGGTCTCCTTTTCAGACTCGGGTGCAGAACCACAGTAAGTGGAATCACAGGGGGTTTTTGAGGCCCCAAGAGCTGGGAAGAAAGGTGAATTTAATGAGTATTTAATGAAAATAGTTGGTTGTTAGGAGAGTCATATTGCACCACTGTTGTAGATAAGCCTTGGAAATCCTTCTGACACACATGCCGTATCAGRGGAGAGAATATTTTATTGCATAGTTAAGACACTGGGCAACATGACATAACATTAAATAAATATGCCCTGTACAGTGTGCATAGTTGGAAGAACATGAGTATTGATGTAAAGCCCTATATTACGTAAGTGATTTGGGATATTGATTTGCTTCAGTACTTAACAGTCCTCTCCTTGCATATCTCCCCCATTTCTAGGACGCTTCCAGGAAACAGCCAAGTGGAAACCACTCAGAAGAGACTTCTCTCCACTGGGTGAAACCAACCAAAAGAAAACTCTTTCAGTTGCTGTTCTGAACTCATAGAAGTCTGTGTGTGTATACATGTGTGTAAGTGTATATGTGTGTATATATATGCACCCGTGTGTGTATATATATGTTCATAGCAGTAGCCACACTGATGATGCTAGTAACCAAAGTCTGGTTTTTGCCCAAAACTGTCCCAAAAATTGAACATAAGCCAGTCTACAATGCTATACTGGTACTCTTCACTCAAACTTGAGCTGGACCAACCCTCAGGTAGGTAAAATCCGTAATTAAGCATCTTGGCTATTGCACCTCTGTATGATTGCTTGCAGTTATTGTTAGGAGACACTTACTGCACCAGCCAGCGTTAAAATTCCTGTTGGGATCTGTACCAATGCAACGGGTACCAGCATTTTTAGAGCGTGTCTTTCTCCACATGCGGTCCTGAAATAGAATGGTGAAGCATAGATCAAAACTAAGAGAAAGTTCTAACAGTTGGTTTTTCCAGCAATACTCTTCTTGAGAAATAAGAATGTACTTACAYTTGTCCAAGTGTAAACGTAACCATCAATATTAACAACAGGCAAAACATAGAAGTCCAAGCTGTTGAGAAGTTTGGTCATGACAGTATCTTTTCCATAGGTCTCAACAGCCTAGTTGGAGAAAAGTAGAAAAAGCTGATGATGCCTTCATAGATCTGTATCTCCTGTGTGTATTTAAAGGCCTGGGTCTGGATCAGGAATTAATGAAAGTGGTGGGCAAAGTCATCCAGGTCACTCCACTACATGAGATGGCAGCTCTGTGATATTACATACATTTAGAGGATTTACACTGACTCAAACCACACTGCTGTTAGAAAGCCATCTCATTCTGGTAAACAAATTATATGGTAAAGCAATGTTGATTTTGAACAGGATAATAAATCACTGGAAAGAGATTTCCAGCTACTAGCTTCTTGTTTAAAGACAGAGTAARGTTCCTGTCCATATATTCTCCCTACATCCTGTCACCTTAAAGGTTTGGGTTTATTTTATGTGAGAAGGAAAAATCATTATTCCCATTTTTTATGTGTTGTGCAGAGAAGTTTAGTCAATAACCAAAATAATAGAGAATATTTCCGAAGAACATCCTTACACATTTCCAGTGATAATACTGTGGATGTACATATTCATAGGGAGGCAGATTTTTCCCTGCACTTTTCCAGACACATACATTGAATAACAAAGATAAGAACTGCTGCCATAAACCTGTATATCCTGATTGTTCATGGTCTGGCACTTTGAATGCTTGTTCACAGATTTATATCAGTGTCGAGGGAGCATGCAATGATCATGGAAATTTGCTCTAAGTATGTTGCATCCATGTTTCTTTTACTCTACACAGACATAAAGGACGACACAGGGAGCAATGCAATGGAGAAAGGCATCTATTGTCCTCTAACTAGCAAGTGGGAAGGTTGGATGTAGAATCTAGAAAAGTGGTTTCAAATCACTGGAACTTACTTTTTCCTGTTTTGTTTTTTTTTTTATGCTTGGGTTTTTTTGAGATACATATAACAATCCACCTTGCTCATGTTTTTCTCTAGGTTTTTTTTTACTTTTATGTCTAGAAGCAATCCCAAGTGAACTGCTGATGATGCTCAGAGGACTGTGCTGTTAAAGCACTTCTGCCTACCCACCCTTGGATCCACTGAGCAGAGCCACTGCTGGTGTCAGGTACACCCATGAATTAAGTGACCAGACAGTGAAAATGACGGCTGTAGTGACGTGAATTGCTAAGAGAAAAATGGTAGCACATACTGTCTGCAGCCTTATTAGGAGATAATGAAATCACATTCCCATTGACTCCACTGAGATGTCACTTTCAATTTCCACTGCTCCCTACACAAAACCGCATGGCTGGCTGATAAGACTGAGATAATACTTGCCACCAAGGCCTCTGCCAGCACGGCTTACTCATGTACCTTGGCTTTCCTTTACTTAGGTTTTAAATCCCAGCTGCTGCTTCTGGGTTTGTTTGTTGKTTTTTTTTAATCTTCAAGCAGGAATTCTTACAAAATTTGCGATTCAATCAGTGAGTTGTTCTGCTAAGTTGATTGATCTCTCCCAGCTGAGGGGAAATATCCTCTTCTCTGTAGAGAAGACTGTGCAGCATTTGATAACCTCCACCTGCTTTATATTGGTGATGAGGAGAAGGAGAAGACAAAGGAGATTAAATTGTTTAATTCAAGGCCTAAAGTATCCCAGCCTGAAGTGAAGCTAATTTCACAGCTCTTTCCTGAATATGGTTTCATGTTATAGAAACCGTTCTGTACAACTTTAAGTGGCAGATCAAAGGGATGTATACGCATTTCCCTCTTCCTGAGTGGAGTGTAGAGAGCTTCATCTATATGTCTTCCTCCTCTCTTGGGTACATTACTTCAGTGCACTCAGCTGAGGGTAGGTTCCCACTTTTCTGCTGCCTTACTGAGTTAAGCTGGTTGCAGGGAATACAGCACCTGATGCTGTAGGAAGATGGCTGTTCTGGTGTGCATTTAGATGATTTGCCCTTGAATTTCCTTATTCCGTACTCCTTATGACTATGTAAAGAACATGACTATGTTTATAGTGTTACTAGACCTGTTTGCTTGTCTCTCACCACCTGTCTTTGACTACAGGTGCAAAAAGGAATTTATAGACTCTGTAAGTAACCCTTGTAGTTGTCAGTCCCTCTTACACATGCTTTTGGGTAGCCTTAAGCTGCTGAAAGATTACAGGTCCAACCATTAAGATCTGGCCTAAGTAGTTACACCCTAACCATCTGGGGTGAGAGAAGGGCTGTGCAGACAGGTATTTAGAGGTAAAAAGGCAATCTGCAGTGGCCTCAACTCTTGCTACTCACTTAAGGTTTTCTTAAACATAGTTGCATTTTCTAAATATTTTTTCATCACCAAGCTTACTGACTTCTTTCACAAACCACTGGCAGAAAGCAGGGGAGATCCACTCTCTTGCATGGAAACCACAATCCATAAAGATGGCCTTCTTATTTGGACCACTTTTTCCCATCTAGAAAAAAAAAACAACAAAAAAAACCAGGTCTTGAACAAAATCATTTGTATGCAGAATAAGTTAGTCAGCTTGCTGACTTAAAAAGTTAAACYTTATACAAATATAGCATTCCTTGATTAAATGGAAATCTATGGGGTGCTTCCAGCTGTAGCTGACCATGGTATTCAAGCTAAAACAATAGACTCTTAATAATTTCATTTTTATTAATGTAGATAAGCTTCCCCCCTTGCCAATTATTTGATTATTCTGCACTGTTGATTTATTTCCTGTAAYGTCTCTACGAGTTGATCTTGTTTGCTTGACTGATATATTATTGTAAATGCTTAAGCAATTTTGGGCAAGTAATCTTTATCCTTTCACCTTTATTTGAGTCATTGTATCTTATTTATTCATAAGAGTTATGCCAAAAAAATTATGTATGATGAAGATACAAACAAATTTGTTGCCTATTGCTAGAGAGACTGACACTTATAGATCCTTTTGGAGTAAATGGGTTTACAAATAACAGATGGAGAGAACACAAAGGTAGACAATCATTCAAATAGCTCTCAGGAGTGTGGTTAAATTTACATGTCTGAACTTCTAAAAATTCATTATTCCCCTTTCTAAAACAAAATCTTAGAAGGTGAAAAAATTGTAGTAGTAGTGAACAAAATGTATTAAATTTTCTGCAAAACGTATATTACTATCATAGCATCATTGGTGTTTTAATAGACATCATAATCTTGTGGAGGTTAATAGAGGAAAAGTCTGGCACAAAGAAATCAAAGCACTTACTTTGAGAAGGTACATTGGCCGTCCTTCGTACGTTTCCCCAATTACACTGCGAGAGACAAGGTCTGGGTTCTGAGCAGCAATATCAGCAGTCCAAGCAGCTATCTGTTTAATAAGGAGGTTAAATTTATTGATGTCTCTGTCCTCACGTCCAGAGTAATTAATTCACAGACTTCAAGCCAGAACAGTCCTTCTGAGCATCTAACTTGACCTAATATTTAATAAAGTTTGTAGATTTCCAAGAATTAATTCCTACTTGTACTAGAGCTATATGTCTGAATTAAGATTTTCTAGTATGAATTTATCTAAACCCATCATTGGAGTATGGTTGGTGGATTACAAAACCCTTTGAATGCTGACCCTAAATAGTTATGACCTTGTCAACCCTTAAATTCTCCTAAGAAAGGAAAACTGTTTTTCTTGTTAAGCTTAGTAGATTGAATGCCTTAAATCTTCTACATGTTGTAATGTTTTACAGTTTCATGGCATTTATTCATCATCATTCTTGAATCACTGACAGAAGTGCTGGACAGGGATTTGTAGGAACAGTCCACCAATGCCAGATACAAAAGAAAGAAAATCTCCTTCATTCCATTTATTATTTAAGGGAAGTAATAACAGCCTTTATTATCTTAATATTGGAGCAGATTCCCTTTGTTACAGGTGCCTTCAGAAGCTCACAAAAAAGCTGTCACATCCACATAAAAAAGCATTTAATGCCCAAAGAGCTATCTACGAACTAAGACAAAGACAGAAAACAGCAGACAGATCTAGACAAACTGGCAAGAGAATACTAGAAATAATGGTTGACATTATGGATGTTGGTGGTTTTTTGCATGCCAATAACCTTTGCAGAGTCAGAGGAGCTTTTGTTCTTATTTTTAAATAGCCTTGTAAAAGGAGATTTTTTTTTTTTTTTTTTTTAAGAGAGTTGTGGTGGAAGAAAATGAATTAGTTCTGCATGTGTTCTACATGTACCACTTGGAGAGGAAATACAAATTTTCTTGTTTGAAAATGTAACAGGTGCTTAGTCGGCAATGATCGGCACAAAACTGAGAGATTTTTGCAAGGAAAGACATAAAAGGGAGATTGTCTTACTTTTAAGTATAAGAACTGTGATGCAATGGATGATAAGGGGCCACTGCAAAGATGTGAAGAGTGACATGGTCAAGATTACGTGTCAGGAAAAATGAGCATGGCTGTGAAAAAAGGAAGGAGGAGGGGAGAGCTTATGGCGGAAGATGAAGAGTTAGAATTGGGGCAAGGAATGGAATCAAATTTTTTAGCAGAGGGATGGGAGAAAGAGTGAAAAGGAAAGAGCAAACTAGTAGTGAAGCATGTCAGCCTGGTCATTGGGTTTCTGCCAGAGTTTCTTTGCAGCACTGGGAGCAGAATTAGAGGAAAGAGGTGTTAGGGGTATGGGTTATACAGATTAACTCAGTAATGAGAAATAAAGGAGAAGAGGAAGGAGAGTTTGGAAAAGGAGTTATCATAATAATGGACGGAACACAAGAGGAAAAGGGAAGAAGGCTGGAAGCATATCAGAAGCCATTTTGACTACAGAGGCTAAGGTACCGAGCTAATAAAGTGGCAAACTTCTAGACTTTACCGTTTCCCAGTTGTTGTACTTTTCATAGCTGTGTCTGGCAGTACGAGCTTTGCTGTCAAACTGGGCGTCCAGTGCAGCCTGCAGGTTGTCAATCAGAACTCTGCAATAAGGCACCATGAAAAGTGTAAAGGGAAACATACAATTTGCTAGCAGGAAAGTAAGCACCAGGTAGACATTTCAGGTCTTCCTGGAATTAAGGCCGCATGGATTGTGAAGTGAAATGTGGGGAGGTTGATTTATGCGTTTGAAAATAGGATACTAGGTTCGAGTTTCAACCTACTTCCTGCCTCAACCTTGCCACGAGAATGATCAGGGAGCAATAGCTTCCTCCCAATTAGCACCTGCCTCCTTACTCTCATACTAACAAACCTCAAGGGTGGCAACAGTTTGCTTTAGGAAGAATGGCAATGCTGAGACAGTGTGTGCAGAAAATGAGCTCTGGGCTGACCTCATGTTGCCAGATTGCCTCTGCCTCGATAGGAAAAGGGCCCTCTCTTGAACTTATGGCCCTGGAGGACAGTTAGACTGCAGCAACGTAACACTCCCATGCAGCAACCCAGAGATGTTTGCCTGATGAAATTCTTTGTCAAACCAAGCTTCCAAAGTTTAGGTGTGGTTTGAGAGCTCTATTGCAAGTGGCATTATCCATCCTCCAAGCTACTTTATTGCATGTGAGCTGGGCTATTAAAGTAAAGCACACAGTGGCAAGAAAACCCCAGCATCCTGTCTGGATTGGTTGGATCTCTCCTGTTCATCTTTCCCTGGGGCTGACACAAAGGCATAGCTCATTGTCAAGCATACTCTTGAGGACCTTTTGCTTATATTTCAACCTTGGCTATCAAAAAATGAAGTCTTCTTGTTTTTCCAGTGCTTCTCTTAACATTCTTACAGATCTTACTCATCCAGGATATGTCCTTGATMATTTGTGATTTAGGTAGAAGAGCAGGAGGCCAGTTTGTGAGGCACCGCCAGCCTTCAGAACAAACAGCGCAAGTGACTACATTGACATGATGTCACGGCACTGCAGCTGCACTTCAAAAGAATTGTAACGGCTTGGGTTGTCACAAGGACGCTCCACTCAAGTTTGTCAGGGACACCTTCCAGACATCATGGCCTTTGTTGCAGTCAAAAGATTTGTGCATGGACCTGAGGGAGTTCATTAATATTATAGGAAAAACTAACACATGTAGAGTAACTCCTCCTTTGCCAAAGAGGAAATTCCACTGAAATTGGATTCCTGTGCTGTATATGGGCTGTGGCATTATTGAAAATTATTTCTTCTAGAATGTTTTTAGATTCTGTTCCCCCAGCGGCATCCAAATCAGACATGGTCAACATGAGGCCAGTAAATTTAGGGATGGATTATCCTTGGATTTAGCAGATTACAAAAGTTATGTTTAATGAGAACTGTGTGGTGTCCAATGAAGAAGTTTGGTCAAGTGGCAACAACAATGGGTCTGAGAGGCAAAAACTCTCCACTCAGCCAAATGAAGTCGTGAGAATTTGATCAAGTAACACTGACTTTCAGCGTCTGAGTATATGATGTTGGCAGAACATCTATTACACATTGAAGAAGCCTGATAATCAAGCTGGGCCGATTTGCAAAGCTCAGGTGGAGCTAAAGACAGACAGCCCCACTCCACTCTGACCCAAAGTCAACTTCTCATCCTTGGTTAATGCTTGCATAGTGACTGGAAGATACAAAGTATAAGCAGTTGCCTGGTCCTGCTCTTTTCTCCTTACCCTCCCATGAGTGCTACTCATGACAATGCTTCTGTTCTCAGGCATGTGTAATGTGGCAGTGTGGTCTACTCCCTCCACTTATGCTGCAGTTGTATTTGGTCATGGAAACTCAGGGCTTTTTTATTTCTGAGTAATATACTTATGAAATATTTAAGCCAATTAAGAGCTCTTTCTTTGGAGAAATCCTTGTCATGGATCTGCTGTGTGACTTGAGTAACCCCAAGGCTGTCCTGRGAATCTGTTCTCCCCGCTCCCTTGGCCCTTCACCTGACAACGGTCTTCTCTTTGTCACTGGTTGGGTTTTTTGCCCCCCTAGCTATCATTCTGCAGCTTAGAGAACTCAGTGGGGAGCCCCTCATGGTGGCCCTTGGGGCTCACCATTTTCTGGCTTCAGTTCCCTGATACTATCACGCAAACCCGTCTGGTGTATTTTCTGACTCTTTCTAGACCTTTGCTGCACTTTGTCTTTAGTGGGAAATCTTTCTTGTCCCCTCCGTACTCCAGCCTTGTGTACTGCAGTGAGCTTTCMCCTTGGGGAAATTCCTGCTCATAAGTGTTTGCTTCCTGTCTCTTATCTCTATCAACATTTCACTTCACCCCTTTAATGCAGAGCAGCTACAGTCCATTTGAAGTGCCATAGGAAAGCTGAACCCAATAGAGGCATCCACAGGAGGGATGAAGTTTGTGACAGGAAGATCAATTGGCCAATATGAAAACATAAAACACATTTTCCCCAGCATTTAATCCTTCTATTCAAAATACAGTAGTGAGAACAAACTTACCCGTACTCCACTCCGCTTTCTTTCAAAAGATCTTCAACCTCAAAAGACTTCTCAGCTTCAACTCGGAAATCAACTTGCATTTTTGGCCTTACCAGTGTGACAGAGTCTGGCTGCCAAAAGTCAACCTGAAAGAAGGCCACATGAATACATAGACAAATACATACATACATATAGCTGTGATTTTTAGGTGGGTGTATGTGTGATGGTGATGTTGATTGTGATTAATATACCAAATTTCATTCCTATCCTATTACGCTGACCTGACCTTACTTGCCAGAAGTATCAACCTAAATTTTAACTGGAAACTGATTAAGAAGATTTTTATTAGGCCCTGCAATTTATATGGGAGAATTCTGGAGATGGCAGTGACAGTTTCACAAACGCCAAGTATTCTACACCATCTGAGTGCATACAGACTTGTGAATATTATAACTATCCTTACAACTTCTTTCATTCTTTGTACAGATTTCATTGGAGGTTTTTGCCTATAAGCGTTCGACAGAAATGGACTCCTGACTCAGTAGTAGAGGGCCACTACATGAATACTGTACATAAACAGCCGGGACAGACTGTTGTCTGTATGAGCGCTTTTAAGACTCAATTCACTAAAGTTGGTATGAGGAACCTGTGCCTTCAGAAGATGTTTAGTTCAGGGTGGACAAACAACAGTGCTATTACTATTTCACATATTTTTGCTGAAGTCAGCTTCCAGACCTATTTAGCGCCCTATTAAAGGCCAATTCCAGATTTAGCGCCCTATTAAAGGCCAATGAAAGCAAAGCTGGTTTGCCAACCTAATGCCTTTTCAGCCTTTCACCTCATGAATGTAAAGGAAATTGGGGCTGGTGGGCATATTCATGAACTATGTCTCTTCAAGGGAGATGGCTGTTCCAGGATATACTACTACATTAGTCCTGACTGATTGCTTTGTATAACAATGGTAGTCCAGGGATATTTTCTGTGCTTAAAAGAAGAAGAAAACAAACAATCCCTTTATACTACACACTTAAAAGCAAGCATGGTATATTAATTTTCCTAATATTGGTGGCACCATTCCAATAGTATATTCTTCTACAGAATACTGTTCCAGCATGCTATACTAGCCTGTTGATGATAGTTCTCCACATCTGTACTTAATTAAAAATACCATCCTTTCATCCTATAGATAATGGTTTCTTTTTCACCAACAGCTATTTTACAACATCAAAGCTGAAGAGAAATATTGAAAACACATTTGCTGTCTTTATTGTTTTTTTCATGTCATTGTGTCATCATATATCTACATCAAGGTCAGTAAGAAACATGCAGCCTGGTTGGATAGAAATGAAGCTTTAAAGGAAAGTCAGAGAAGAAAAGATTACATGAGAGACTAGAGGCCAAAGAAAAGTTCGATTTGTTGGGAGTATGGATTTTTAGATTATTTACATGAGCAAAATATTTTGCCTATAATGGTAAAAGTTCTGGTAGTTGGAATTTCCATGTTTTATCTAATACATTCTTGAAAGCACCCCACACTGAATACAGCATTTCAGATTAACTTATTCTATTAATAAATTCTGGTGGGCACTTTGATATTTAGACTGGGTTAACCAGACTTTCTAGGAAGGTATTGGAATGTATTTGCATAGCTCTAGCTTTATCACCTTATCCTGTTCCTTCTGAAGAAGCACTCCAGCTGACTTGAATGGAATCAAGATTAGGTCTTTAATTCAGTAGCCTGATTTTTTTTTAAGGTATATGTTAGTTGAACAAAAGGAGAAATGTTCCTTTCAAATGCAATATAGCCCCTTCCCCAGGTTCTTTACCTGCATGTTGCTGGCAAGGGAATTGATGATTTCCACCTGCTCATCATTCTGTGGAATCACACGAAACACCTTCTGCCTGAAAGGGGAGAAAAAGATTGGATTTGAAACAGGTAAGTCAATTGAAAGGCTTTTGCTCATGCAGAAGAAATTGTGCAAATATAAAACTTCATGTCTGTTCTTACCCATCAAAGGCAAGATTCTGTAGGTGAGCAGAAACAGCTGCAGCACCTATGAGAACCAAGAGTGCCCACATTTTTTTTAAAGAAAAAAAAACAGGTTTCCAGTCCCTCTATGCTGCTTTTATAACATATTTTGTCCTGCTTTTTATCAGTTATACACCAGAACAACCCACTTATCAACTGATAGATTATTCCCTTGGCCTTGTTTTATTTGCATACTATTTATAATTTCTGTTTTACTCCACACTTGTGAAAACAGCTGAAAGTCTCAAGGCAGGCTAGCTAAAGAATCTTGCTACTTGAGCTGGATAAACTCTTGATATGAGAAAGTGAATTTAATTTACTTTGTTCTTTTCTATTCTATGTAGATTTTGATTAAATTCTATTATTTTTGCAATAATTTGGTTGCTGGATTACAAACTTTATAATACGTTATTGTTACTTTATGTAATGGTAGATGTCTATCAGATGTTGTTGCAGTGTGACTGGTCTTAATCACAGAGCATTGTCCCTCTTCCTGAATAATATGGGGCTGACTCTGACAAAGGAAGAGGAAACAGTTGGGATGTATCAATTATCTTTTTTTTCCCCYAACAGAGAAGAAAAGTACTGAACTTGTTCTTTGCTCAGTCACTTCACCGAAACTTATAAGTCAGATGACTGCAGAACTGAGAGTGTAGAAATTTCTAGTTGCAGCAGAGTTGTATGTATACTCCATGTAATATATTTAATGATTCTTGCATATTCTCTAATTTAATCACGTAAGGATCGGAGGTAAATGTCTTTTAAGTTAAGCACTACTGTGGGCATTACATGTAGGCCAAGAAGATCAAATGAAATGTAGGCATACAAAAGCATTTTTAGCTTTACCTTTCATGTTGTGCCTAAACTATCTGAGAAACAATAGTGTGTTTGCATCACTGCACTTGCATCTGTTTAGTTTCCATTAACGAGTACTTGGCATTAAATGTAACATTAATTGTCTGTTGATGCTGTGTCCTGAGGTGACTGATGTTTTCAACAGGGAGCCTCTAAATGAATCAGTATATAAATATATAAAGAACGGAATTTATGAGCTCAGTTCTGTCTTCTGTTATGCCTAAGTGATCAGACCAATTAAAGGGGTTCAGACACAGATAATCTTGAAGATGTTCTTTGACTCCATGTCTGCTATTTTGCAGAAATCTACATATATGCATATCATATAACATGTGAAAATTTATTAGAAAATTAATATGCATTCATCTCAGATTAAAAGACATAGTTACAGTTTCAAAGTGCAGAAATTTGAATTGTCAGTGACCATTTTAAGAATGAATGTGGCATCGGACTCTGCACCTAATTTTTTATGAGGTTCTCTGGAGTCAATTCAGTAAAGCTGCAGCAGCCTTGTATACAGAATACCTAGAAATATATTTTTAAAATCAATGTACCGAAAATGCAGCAGTTTATGCTTAATAATATGACCCATGATGAATATGTTCCTAAAAAGAGACTCCAAAACTGCACTGAGCCTATTTATCCAAAACTGTCCTTGCCAAATCATAGGGTTTGGACTTACTTTACAATTGATGACCTAATTTGTAGCACTGCAGGCTCTTGCCCAGCAATAATCTTACTTAGAGTCAAGTCTCCTAAGAAGGATGACAGCAGGAGTTATTCTGACAGAGTGCCAAAACAATACTGCAAAGTCTTCAGAAGTTTTAATTTTACGATGATGAGATCTACGGTATCAGAGAAAATGGTCTGATCCCATGAACACTGCTAAGACAATAATGTGGAGATGATCAAGCCCAGATCTTGCAATGAATAAATGATCACAAGAAGTAATCAAACAAATCGCAGATGTCATCATTCCCTGTTGAGCACTGAGAAGCATCTTGGAAATAGAAGACTGCCAGATTTCAATGCTTGGGTTTACTTTTAAGAAATTCTTTGCTTTTTCATGCAGTTGGAGATGATGGGGGTTTTTGTTGTATGTTTTTTTTTTTCTCCAAACAATCATTGACACAGCATTACTGCCATCAACTACTGAGCTGGCAAGCATTACTGAATACTATAATTCCTAATGGCAGTCTTTGCTGTTTCCATCCCTGACTAGGTCAGAAAGAAACAATGACCCGGAATCCTACTTAACAGATTTATTTTGCATCTCAGGATTCATGGTTATTTGTCACATTAGTTCATAAACAAGCTCTAAACATTGTCTTATTTTTCTAACTGTATAATATAAATGTTTAATATTTATATGATACAGGGGAAGCATAAGGATAAATAAAATAGCAAATTAAATTTGGTTAAGCCTTCTGTTCTTTTTAGTGTCTCATTACAAGCCAACAGCACATCAGTTGGCCATGGCTGAGTAAACCTTGGCCTTTACTACTTAACACTCAGTGCAGAGGCTAGTATTACCTATATCTTTGAAAAGATTCAGAAGGAAGATTTAATTTTTTTAACCAAGAACGTAACAAAACCAGCTGAATCCCAAAAGGAGAGTATGTAGTAATTTCCTTCAGGACATGTATTTTGTCTTATACTTAAGGTGAGCACAGCTGAAAAGAAGTGTCAGCTATTGCAATTTTGTTGCAGTTGTTTGCTTTTTGATGATTAAAAATAAAGCCTTCTATGATGTTGCCACTCCCAAAGAGTATTCCCTGTGTTTAGTGACATGAGCTGTAAAAAGTTTTGATGCTAATAATTGGCTATATTCCCACTGAAATTCATTTTTGTAGTAATTTCTTATTTCAGTTTTAGGAATAGAAATACTCTGGTAGTCCACTTTGAAAAGCTTATAAAGGCTAACTGCGGACTGATAAAAGGAAAAAATACACATCAATGTTAGCATTTCAGAAGCATCCTTTATCCTATGAAGCCTTTCAGCTCGTTTGTTATCAAACCAAGTCCAAAAGTCTAACGATAAATAGTGTGTCTTTTCCTAGGAGTTTCAGCAGTTACAGATTTCCTGAATCAGATAGTTTTTTGAGTTGTATTTTAAAAAGTCTGCCATCTTTTAGGCACAAAATATTGTCAGTTCTCATAATCCTTGACTGACAAATTTATCTTCTTAATATTGTTTGATATTTATTATGTTACAAAAGATCAGCGAGAAGAGGCCAGGATC
Source organism: Oceanodroma leucorhoa (assembly GCA_030449065.1). NCBI lineage: Eukaryota > Metazoa > Chordata > Aves > Procellariiformes > Oceanodroma > Oceanodroma leucorhoa. The sequence goes on from JASVER010000036.1 coordinate 4,328,058, forward strand.
TGCAGAATCTGCTATCCTGCATATGCTCTGAGCTTTCTTGGTACTTTGTATTTATATATTATTAATATTGCATCTTTTAATTCATCAAGGGCTTTTTCAACTTTAGTGCCCTGGGACATGCTCATATCCTACTGTTCTGGTAGCTATGTGTAGGTATCTTCTTTTTATTTTTTTTTTTTTTTCACATTTGCAGATGCTATTTAACATGTGAACAGGAACTGGATAAGGAGAGGAAAGAATGGGAGTGATGAGATCTAGGGTATGGAGCAAAAAAAGGTAGCTCTTATGACTTTGGGATGTGTTTCTGCTTCTACTGTTGACTCATCAGGTGAGAAACAGCAAAACTGTAATGGTTCTTTTGTAGGGTGGATGGATTCTTGCCAAGGTATCTCCTGTGAAATAGATACCGTATTTTTACCATCGACCTGTAGTAGTCGGGATTAAGTCTGAATGTATTGCAGCTTCATTATATGATCAATGCACGGATTGCTTGGTGTTTAGAAATATTTTATATCCCTAGCTAGAAGTTGTTGTATATACCATATACCTTCAGATTCTTGTTTGCTTGAAAAAAGTGTGAAATATACTTAAATAGAAGCAGTGAATAAAGGTATTTGCAGTGCCAGAATTCCCATTAACAAGCACCAAGAATCTGTTTAGTGCCAAACAGAAAAAAGATATTTAATGAAGCAGTGAGAAGGCCTGACCTCACACCCATTGGTTATGGACATCTTCTGCTTAATTAGTTTTTCCTTGGCATGGGCTTTCTGTCATGTGCACAGGAGTGTGATGGGTTCTCATACTCAAGCCTGGCATGTGTAAGGCTGGCAGGGTTGTGGCAGGACTCAGTGACAGCTCAAAGATATAAAAAAGCATAAGGTCTTTCCCCTTACAATTTTTAAGGCACTGAGATCAGCATGTGGTATGTAGTGAGAGATCATGCCTACAGTGAAAAGTTCATAATCTAAAAAAGTACACTAGTAACTAGACACTCAGTACTCTTACTAATGGAAGCCAGTTGAAACTTTCAACTCTCATCTTCTTGCCGTATCTGATGGGTGTAGCCGTTTCTCTTCTGGTGTAGATCAGCGCAACATTTACACCTATATAATGTCTCAAGCAATGCCAGAACCAGATGCTGCTGAGGCAGTGCTAGAGTTATTCTGTAATGAGATACAGGAGTATCTGTCCTCTGTTGAGGCCTCTCCAGGATGTCTAACACGGGTTGTTAGCACGTTGTCTTTCTCAGTATTCCCCTAGTTCCCATCCTGGGCTCTGCAGGGGCTGAAGGTAAATCAGGCTGTCAGTGTGCAATCATCCACCTCCAGTTTTAACAGAAGGATTTAGACAGACAGATGAAACTCCATTTCATCCAGCTAAATACGATCCAGATAGTGACGCTATATTGGAGTTGGCACAGCACAGCAGGGAGAGCCCAGGATGCATAAAAAAAACATCAGCAAGAAGGGTTCAAGGAAAAGAGTGGAGTGAGCAGCTTGATTCCACACTTAGGCCTAACTGAAATATCTTTTTACAGATTGCTGGGTAATTTACTGTTCTATTTTGCTTTTTGTATGTGTTGGCCTTCATGGATGATGTAAATCATGAAGATTCTTTTTCTCCTGTATAGCTTGCTTTTCATCTATAGACTTGATAAAGTTTGAAGCTTAGTGCTTGAATAGTTACCTTCAACTCGGAATGATTTTGAAATCTGGTGCCCTTTGCTGAGAGGCAGGTTGTATCAACTGCTGTTATACCTGGGCAAAGGTCAGGGAGTTCTACCATTTCAGAAAAACAAGACCATTTAGAAATTAATAAACTTTCTCAGTTTGCATTTATTGAAGTAACCCAAATTCATAAGCTGCAGAAGAAAGTAGATCCTTCTACTTGATCCACTATGATCAAGTAGAACTTCAGCTAATTCTCTGGCTTCCTCCCCAATAAAACACAAACATTAAAACATCATTAAAATTAGTTCCCTTCTTACTTTCTACCAGAGTTTGGAGTTAGATTTCATGTCATATTGTTAAAAAGGAAAAAACCAAGAAAAAAACATGTAAAAACTACCAAAAAGTCCAGATAGATTAACTGGGTATGCTGCACATCAATTTGTTCATGTAACAGTATGTTCCTTTTCTAAAGACTCATGGTTCTTAGTTGATCAGAAGTATTCATAAAACTCTTCCCAAAGCAATTAATTGGACTAATAATCTATACTTGGACAGCAGTATTAAAACACAGTAATTGCAAAAACCATAGTGAGAGCTCACTCGTTATAAGAGTATGGGGTAGCAAATTAAGCTGAATGAATTAATCTTGGCCCTCTTTGTTCCTCTGTGAACATGTAAGTAAATAAAGTTCAAACTGAGTGAGAACCTGTCTGATTTAAGCAAGTATATTTGCTATTCGTGAGACATCACAGGGAAMAAATAGCAAGAAATCAAATTCATGCTACTGAAGTGTGTGGAACCAAATCTGACCGAAGTATGGATTTTTGTCTAGGTGAAAAGTTCCTTTTATTCATAGAAAGAAGTCAACGACTAAAGATAAAACTGGACTTTTCAGAAAATGAATAATTTGCTCTTTTTCAGGAAACAGAAGGCTTCACTGAACAAAGAAAAACATACAGAATGCAAACAATTTCATTATGTAGCCATAATCTAATCTCACTTTCATGAATTTATCTGGAAATTACTTCAGTTGGACACATCTCTCAACCTTGTATGAAAAAGATCTTAACGAAGCAAAAAAGAAGCAAGCTGCAGAAYATAAAACAACACAATTCTTGGGAAATATTTTTGTCTGTATACATAGAAATGTTTAGGCATCAGAGATAAGATAGCTGCTTTAAATTCAGTGTCCAGATTCTGCTGTATTACACCCATGCAAGTCTGGGTGTTTAAATTCAATCGTTTTGGTTTTTTTGCTTGGTAGAGCGTGATCAAAACAATATTATTTTTACCAACTTGATTGGAAACAGTTTGTAAAACTAGTTTGTAATACAGGTATTTCAAACACTGGGACCACACAGGTCCAGTTTTAGACAGAGGCTTTTTGCTACTAATTTATCCCTGCTTCTTGCTTACATTTCTCTGCACTTCTCAGCTTCCAACCCTGAAATCAGATCTGCTGGGAAGGGGTGAAGGAGGAGTAGAGAAAGAGACCATGCTTTGATCCACTGCCTCCTGAAACATCACAGCTACCTGAAATCCTTACGTTTTCTGTGAATTATTTAAAACATTTTCTCAAAAAAGATATATTTTGATGTGGAAATGTTGCTGTAGTGCTTCATGGAAGTGGTAGAAAAAGTAWCCCAAGGCCCTATGATGTATTCTGCAGCCAGTATGTCACACTCATGGTGTTCTGTGACTAAGGACTCGAGCCATGCAGTGCAGCAGCTCAGCTGCTGGTGCAAAGTCATCAGAAGATCTGGTCCAAGTGCCTAGCCAGATAGAAAAAAAATTACGTTAAAATATATAAAAATACGGAATGTAAAATCTATTTTATATATAAATACTATTTTTTTCCTATAAAACCCCATAATACTCCTACCTTGAGATGTTTCATAGCAAAAGGTGACGTTCCTTCCCTGCTGTGGTTAGCTGGTTTTTACTACTATGCAGCAGAGTGCTTGTAGAAGGGTTGGGGAATTTTTTCCTCTTCTTTTGCTGCCAAAGATTTTCCTACCCAAGCAAAGCTGCCTCTTGGTTTGTTCATTATGTTGCTCACATTTGACTTTGCTTTCTAACTGGAAGGCTTACAACAGAATACGTGAAGTTTAGGATTTTGCTTGTTTCTGATCCATAGATAGTTTTTAATTAAATACTTTGCTTTCTTTATGCTGCCTTTGTCCCACCCTATTTTCTGAATTAGGTAAATTGCTGGAACTTCTCATGTGTTTGAAGAAACTGGTAATCGTTATTCACTCCAGGAAAATAAGAACAGGTCATTACTTCCCCCACACTGAATAACAAGCTTCTGGAGCTTGAACTGAGAGGTTTTGTCAGGGCTAAATAATAGAAATGAAATCCAGTAAGGTTGCCAGTCATATTCCAGTACCCTTGAGACGCAGAAACTTTCCCCTTTCCCTCTGGCCGTTTTAAGGTCTTTAGATTGATGCTTCAGCATGTGCTAATGGAAAGCCTGTTCTTCATGAGTGATCCAAGTGGAGCAAGACAGTGGGGTGTACATTATATGAGAGAGACAGACCATTCTTATGTTTAGTAGGCATGAAAAGTGTCCTTGAAAGGATTATGCAATCCCAGAATAAGCCTTCCAAATTATGCTAAATGCAGAGATATTTAARATTAAAGGAGAGGTCATTTTTTTTTATTAGTTGCTTTACTGGCAGTTAACATTTGATTTAAACTTGGAAGTGCAGAGTTGAATTTGTTAGAGAGATTCATCATACTTTTAGTAAATAACACATTAAAATAATTTATTAATGGAACATATATGGATTTTAATTTTTTAAATTCTTTATTTATGTTTAAGATTTACAGTTCTTGTGATATATAGGCAAGGGCTGTTATATAGTCAGTGACAGTGTAATTTGTAGGCAAGAGGTTTGACTAACAGCACTGCTGGAAGAATACCTAGGCCCAAGGGAAAAAAATCTGCTTCTCCTTATTCTACTGCTGTTCTCTGATTTTCATTTTGAATGAAAAATTCGATAAGGATTCATTGGTCCTGCAGTGCAGAACTCCATGATATTTTATAGAGGAGTGGATTTATAGACTTCCTAAGACTTTTTACGGATGGAAAGCCCTCAGATGTCTTCAAGGTGAGTTGCTTTTCATACTTCTATCCTGGTACTGTTTATAGGGGTCTGTTAGGATGGTGATGTTTCCAAACCCATATAAACCCTCTGCACTAATAAATGGAGCACAGAGCAGCGTTGCCTGATATTTCAGGCTCTTGAGCTCATGAGGCCATGTGGTACGGGCAAAGCAATGCAGATTTGCTAGCTTAAGTCCTGATGCAAGCTTGCTGCAGGTTTTTCTGCAGATTCAGGGTAACTGTTAACATGCCTGCTGAAACTGATATATTAAAGGTTGCTGTAATATGCTCTGCATTTGCATTGTATGGTCTGGCAGAAGTGAGACAATTACTCTGACTTAGAGCTTTCCTATCAGTAAAATGAGGATATCTGAGCTGAAAAAATGCTGTTTGTGAAACCCAACATTTTATGTAAGATTTGGCATCAAGGTATCAGCAGGTTCATGGAAAAGCAATGGTTCAAACTGAGTGGCAAAGCCGTTCAGCCAACATGCTGAACAGAAAAGTTAGAAACAGTTTTTAAAAAATGAAGCTGCTGAGTCCCAGCTGGATTTTGCTCATCCCCTGGCTGATCAGATGTAAAACAGAGATAAGAAATTTTGAAGGCATGGTAACAAGTGGGAAGACAGGTTGAGAATAAGAGGTGATAGGGAGACCTTTAAAAAGTCTCATCCTGTCTCTACTGCACTATCAGCAGACTTTCATTTCATTAGTGGATGCAGTTCTGTCTAAAAAACAGTGGTTGTCATTAGGAAAGATTTTATATTTGCATGCTCAGATACCCTGCAAGGTGTGTGTGCTCACGTTCACTCACTGTATGTCTAAGTATTATTTAAATAAATACTCCCTTAAGCTTCCAGAACAGAGTAAAAGCAGGAAAAAAAATGTAATTTACAGACCTCCAGGATGTTCAATGTACACAAAAATTTGGTTTTATATCTATTTCCCTTGATATTTCAGATTAACGAATGCATCAAAATCAGGAGCTGTGTAATGCAGTTTGCCAGGGGAACAGGAACTTTGTGCTTCAAAACCAGGTCTGCTCGTTGCTTTCTCAGGCATCACACTGTGTTATCCTGCTCACAAACATACCAAGTGCCAGCTTAGGTCTGTTTCGCCTGGTGCTCCCACTAGTCCTGTTGGAAAACTGTTTCTGATCATCGCTCTTCTGATGGTTGGAAACTGCCTTTTAATTTATAACCTTAATTTGTTCACGATAGGCTGATACTCAATTATTCACGTACCAGCATTATCCCTTAGCTTCAGAAGAGCTTCATTTTTCTTTCTGTGATGTATTTATGAGGAATAATCCTATCTCATCTTAGATTGTATTTTGTTAGACTAAACAAACCAAAGCATTTGCTGGATTAAACAAGCCTTTTTTTTTTTTTTTTTTGTAAGACAGGCATGCACTCTATTCCTCACTGTCTTGCTCTGTGCTGTTTCAGTCTCAACGTTTGCTTCTAACTGTGGCTAACCAAACTAGCATTTCAGAGGAACCACTAGAGACTTTGCTTAGTAGCATCAGTGCTTTCCCAACTCCTGACAGCACTTCATGTCACACATTGTAGCATTGCAATGGGTTTCCCATGATGTCATTGCATCAGGAGCTTATGATCAGCTTGTTTTTGACCACAACTGAAACAGGTATGTTTCTGCAAAGCAACAGTATCTTGATCAGCTGATAGAGAATGTGTAGAGCTGAGTGTTTTCGTCAATCTTGTACTTTAATATTTTCTCTAGTTAACTGACACTTTGCATAGCTCATTACTTCAAAATGCCATTGGTCACTTTATAACTTCCATTTTAAAATCACATGGACACACAAAGGAAATTTCCTGTAAATGTTGGGTTTAGGCTTGAGAATTTAAATGTAAAACCACCAAAACATTCAAAATTATTGGTACCAAGTGAGAGCAACGGGCCTGCAGTACTTCCTTCATCAAATACCTATTTAAAGGCATGCATATCTTTCTTAATGAAATGGGAAAAAATATAGTACTTGTAGGGAAAATGTTTGTTTATGGGTTTGGTTATTTTTTTTTCAGATTTACATTCTCAGCCTCAAAGTTCATGAAACAGAAGTGACTAGTTTGGTTTATGGGAAATAATTCTGGATCAAGTTAAGAATTTTATGCAGAATGGAAGATGAGCAAATGACCTTTCATCAAATTTCTCCTTCATTACATTCTAAGATGTGACCTTAAYATCCAAAATAGTTAAAGCTGTGATCTTTCTGTCATATTTCACTAAATTTTGATGAAATGAGTGGTGGGTGGGTGGGAGGTGGATCACTTTGCTGCGAGGAAGTTTCGTCACATTTTACAGGGAAGTTGCTTGGAAGAAAAACCATTTCTTTTGAACCATTTTGTAGCACTCATTCTTTGAAGCTCATTCTTGTCTCTCCATAGCCGCAAAAGAAAGGAAATACCTGCTTGCTCATTCTCCTCACACACCTACTAGGTAAGCAAATCCTGGTTTAGTCATTGCACTCCACTGCAGATGCACAGGAATGTGTGGTGGAGCTGTTCACTTAAATGGCTGTTTTACTGCTGCTTCTTCTCTGGGACCAAAGAACCACAGAAAATATTGGGAAGATAGATTGGAAGTCAGAGGCATCCCAGACCTACTAACAGCAGCACAATGAAAACTGGAGACCTTGAACGATAATAAAACAACTGAGTTGGTAAAAACTCAACTGATGGAGCTCTCATGTGGAACATATTGTGTCTACAATGTTACAGGTCATTTCCTTTGCCTTTCTCTGTAAACATGTTTTTCAAATTGGTTTCAAGTTGGTCCAGCTGCTTCAAGCACAGTATATTGAAAGCGTATTAATATGACAGATAACTAGCAGCTGTTGTTGGAAAATTGACAAAGCAAAGGGTAGATGTTGCTTCGGAGGATGAAATTGTGCTTTCAGGCAAAACACCTTCCTCGATATTTTGCTTCTCTATGRGTTTTTCATTGCAAAGGCTGGGCCAGTGACACTAAGAGGTCACATTCTTTCCAGATATAGCTCTAGCAAATGTAGCCATGCCTTATAAGAAACAGATACGCTGATGGACTCATTGTTCAACACACTGAATGACAGAGAAAAGGTGTTCTTAAACTCTCTGCAATTGCTCTCTCTGTTAGAGAAGATACTGTCATCTGTTAACCCTGCCTCTGATTTATTCCTATCCATAGAAGTATTTCTGTATTGAAGATTTGGCGATAGTGTATGTAGCAATACACGTGCTCCTGTTGAAAGTCTGTGTTCCAGAGGTGATCTCATCCATTTAACCACATCCTASCTCCTATCTCTTCAATTCAGACTTTGTTTTAAAATTATTATTTTTTTTCCCCCAAATACAGTTTGGTTAAAACACAGGAAATCTACACTTTTCATGACTAAAAGAAATATCATTTTCATTTCTAACCATGGGKTTTTTTTGTTTCTTGTCTAAAACGCTGCATGCTTGGCCTGAGAAGGAGAGAAAAACACCACAATCCATTTAACTGGCAACATTACAGTCTTATTTTGTATTTAAATCTACCAAGACACATACTGCTTCAAGTTTATTGCTGTTATGATCCTACAAGTTTCACACAATTCACATTGCCTGTAGCTGTCAAATACCRTACAGCTTCCTTAATAAGAGAGAATAAACATACACGTACTTTGATCTACTTCACTGCTTCAAAGTTTAAAATGCACTCTGAGAGCTTTTCATGGGATTTCAAAAAACAGTTACTGAGAGGAGTAATTATGACAGTAGTAATTTTCTCACTGATGTTATTTTTCTATAATTGAGAGTTAGGCGGTAAGTGCATTAYGTTTCTGTATATTTTTTTCCCCACAGTGTAATCTACAAGGACTTTTGATTTAAACCATTTTTCTTTTATAATTCACTCTGCCCTGAGGAACTGCAGTCAGGCAGAAGGCTAGGAGACTGGAAGAATGCAGACAAACCATGGAAGCATATATAACCTGACAAGCACAAAGCATTAAAAGAGATAAAAAATCTGCATTTCAAATAGACTTGCATCAGGAGTTCTTAAGCTTGTTTCTGGGCTAGGCCACACAGCTAGGGAAAGATTGCCTTGCGTAGTCTGTTTCCGCCCATTTAGAAACTGTGCTGACCTTCGTTCCYTTCATAAGTTTCTAGCATTACAGCAGCAATTACTTACATGGAAAAAGGGTTTAACGTACGTTGTACTTCTTTTAATGCAGTTTAGCATCTGGAAACTTGGAGGAAACAGTCTGCTTCCCAGGGACCACATTTTGAGAAGTGCTGACTTAGGCCACAATCCCATGCATTCACGAGGATGCAACTGTACAGAGCTCTTCGCAGATCATTACACGGGGCTATATAATGTTACGAGTTGATTTTTTTAAGTTGCATTAGTACTATTTCAGGTACTAATTTGCTTTTTTTTTCCATTTGTCCCAAACTGCACATTAATAAAACAGCTGTTTAAGGTTTATGCCCTTTTAGGAAAAATGTAATCATGTTGTTATAAAGTAGCCCAGTGCTCAGAAAAAAGGAATTTTTTTTTGTTTAAAAAGAAAAACTTAAGTTCCCTAAATAACAGAAGTGAAACCTTTTATTTACTTTTTTTTGTCTTAGCTCCTCTAAGGTCTTGTTTCAATACCATTCAGAACTAAATTCTTTCAGATTGTTGTTTTTAACTCTTGTATGCATCCTGAAAGGAATAGTTCCTGATTTGTTTGCCAGCTAGACCAGATTTTTAAGGCTAGGGGAGAGAAGGGAGTTATATTTTACACACAGGGTCAAATAACTCATAGGTTTTGTAATCTAAGAACATTCTTCATTGCAAATCTGCAAGGTTTGAGGAATTTTATACTTTTTGCAGGTCTCTAGGATTAATGTTTCCAAGGTTTTACAAGTTCTGCAGGGAAAATGATGAACCTTGTAAAGCACGTGTTCACTGTACAAACGGTTCATCATATATATGTCACCATGACTCATGCCTCTTTCAGAATGTACAAATAACAGCATAAAGCAGAATGAGTCTCTCTTGCCATCTTTGAACTGTRTATCCTGCTACCAGAGTTTGTAAGCTGTTTGGTGGGAGAGACTGCAAGTTCTGAGAGAGTCAAAGGTAGTTCAAGAGTATCGATTTAATGATTTCCTGTGAAACAACACCTATTAGAGGAATACCATCCCGAGGGACAAGAAGCCAAGAAGCATCTCAAACTGTGCTGAAGCTCTGCCAAGACCTTTTCTAATTGTTCCAAGCTTATCACAGGCTGTATTTGCCTGCTATAAATTAATGTTGTCAGTATCATGAACTGCGACCTTAGCACAAGGCCAACACCATTTCTAATGAACGGCAGTGAGTTTGCCTGCTGTTATGAACTGCAGCAAGAATTGAGAAATCTGAACTAATTTCTAATGTCTAATAGTGAATAATTCCATCAGTTTACCCTCTGCCTCAGAAGTAGCCTCTAAACCGATAGAAAGTTTCTCACAAGTTAGCTAGTCCATTGCTTTGACCCAAAGCTGGATAACCTGTGTCCTGATAGCTGTCCGAACTACCTGTTCTTAAAATTTTCCAGTGCTACAGATGCGAAATTTTCCCCTCAYAGGTGTTGCAAAAAGAAACGATAACATTTTGAAAAAAGCTGTTTATGAATGGTTAAAATTGGTTGAACTTTGAAACAYGGGAACCAAGTCTGGTTTCTAATCTAATGAGCCAAGAATAAAATGGTAAAGGAGTGTAGCTACAAGTTCGGGCTGTAAATATCCCATCTGACCTGCCTGCTAAGGAGTTTTATCACTAGGCCAAAGCCAGACTGTGCTGTGCATCTCTTCCCTGCCTGTTTTTTTTCAGGTGGACTGTCTAGGTTTGGGAGAAACCTTTGGTTTATCTTAAATCACCTTAATCTTCAACTAAACTCAGACTTGCCCCCAGGTGAGACTGAGTCTTAAAAAGCAGCTAGATGCTAAAACATGACTGAAATTATTTTGGCAATCCCAACCAAAGCACTCCCTTGTCATGAATTTGAAGAGTGATTTATATAGGATGTAATGCTAGTGTTAGGTAAGCTTGTGTGGAAAACTTTTATATCCCAGTCTCTGCTATAGTCAGCTCTCCGCCCCAGAGACCACTACCAGACTAATTTCAAACCTCTCAGCTTTCTTCTTTCAGGATTGGGCCTGGTGAGGGGGCACCAGGGTCAGACATGGCCTCGGACAGCCAGGCAGGGCTGTGGAGATGGSGACAGGCTGGGCTGGGGCAGGACTGGAGACCAGTGTCCTTCAGTGTCGCTGGGGCTGGGCCAGACAGCCCTAGGCTGGGCTGAAACGGGGTCCTGGGCTAAGGGTAGGGCAGAGAGGTCTCAGCTGGTGCTTGTCAGGGTCATTAAGGCTCRTGAGTGCCCTTTGGGCCCTGAGGTTGCTCCCCAGGAGCCAGGCTGCAGCCCGGGGCATGGCCCTGTCAGGAGCTGTGCGGGAGAGCGCAGCGCCCGGGCTGCCTCTCTCCTCTCTGGCGGGGCACCCCTCTTTGGGCTGCGGTCTCTGTAAGCCCTGTGCTGGATGGAAAACAAACTCTTTGTGCTGGGGAGAGCAAAAGATTGGTGTAACTGCCTTCCCCGTCATCTGGGGGCTCGCACCAGGCCACAGGACTAATGCCACAGCCTCGCCGGCCGCTGGCCACCCTACAGCGAGAGGACAGTGCTGCTTTCTGGGGTAAGTAAGCTGYTGGTTTGGTGGGCTTTGACATTGACAGAATTACAAAGAGCTCCTTGCCCTTTGTGCTAGCTGATAAACGAAGTGAACAGACAGTCTCATTTCGTGTTTTATCGGTCAGTGTCCCGATGAAAGCGCGAACATGGCATCTGTGAGCTGTGTCCGACACAGGGAAGGTGAGCCCTGCCAGCAGTGGAGTTACACTGTGGCCGGGTTTGTCCGTGTATCTGTAAGAATTTATATCGCGAGGGTTATGTTTGTTGGGCCAGGAAAGAAAGTACGTGGCCAAATCCTGATCTCAGTTGCACGTGTGCAGCTCCCAAGGCAGTAGGGCTGCGTCCTGGCTCAGCACATGGCCTAATGAGGTCTTGCATGATTGCAAATAATGTGGATGGCACACTGGGGAGCAAGCGAACAACTGTTCCATGTTTTGCTGTGCTCTCTGCACTGCAGCATCTGTTTTGCTTCATCATTTTTTAAAAGAAAACCACAAATATTTTTCACTGGGGAGCTGATAAATAACAGTGCTTACATTTTTTAAAAAGTTTTAAAGGGGATAAAAGTGATTTTTCTGGTGTATAAAGTGCTTATGTTTGGATTTGAGCATTAGTTCACAGATTGTCTCTCATTGTTTTGTTCCCAGCTCGGGAAATCCTATGGGGTATTCTCCCTCAGGAAATCACATGGGGCGATGTCTTAGCTTGATTTATTTTTATTTGTGTATCTAACTTTGCACAGAATTGTCTTTCACAGCAGCATTTTTTWATGGAGATTTGTATTTCTTGGAAAATTCGGCAAACTGGGGAGTATTTAACAATTTGTCAATGAAAGTTTCAATGAAATTTGTTGTGACTTTGTGGATGCACTTGATACTGGGTTGATGGGTGTGATGTAGTAAATGAAGTAGCTATTTTAAAGGGCTGTGGTCAAAAGATTATATTATGGTTTTTTCAGTCTTAAAACAGCTGTCTGAGAGGAAATGTATTCTAGCAAATGGCAGACTACATGTATAAACAGAAGCAGGGTTAGGCTGAGTCTAGTCTTGGTAGTTCTCTAATACTCTCTATTTCTGTAATACTTTCTGTCCTTGCTTCTAAATGCGTGTTTCATGTGGTATATGACAATTCTTGTAGAGAAAACCACTTCTGTCTTTACTATTCTTGAGATGACAGAAAAGGTTTAAAAATTATTATCTATCAAAAAGGCTATTTAAACTGTGGTGAGGTCTTTGTAAAGATTGACTTCAAAGCTATGACTGGATAGGTTCTGAGGTAAGCTCAGATATTTCTGTAATAGGAAATTATCTTTTTTTATAAATATAGTTTTCTAATGGCTCAAATGCATACTATCTTGTTTCTGAGTTTCTTAAGTAAATGTCAGCTTATTGAATTGTTGTTTATCCAGAATCATAAATATACAAATGAATTTACAGAGCAAATGCATGGACTTGTCTCCCTTGTCTGCACAACATTTCATTTTAAGATTAGACATAACAAGGAGGTCAACAACAAAGCAGGGGAAACAGGGTACACACATGAACTGGAAGAGGACAGTGAAATCACAGAGCACTCTGCTGTGGTGGGGCTCTCTCCCTGTCAACTCCATACAACTCCATGCTCTCACTTGGAAGAGCAGAACAGGAAAACTGTRCTGCTTCTAGAAATTGGTGGCATAAACGCAGGAAGAAGGTGGTCACCTCTTCTGYTGGACAGAGAAAGTGGCCTGCAATGCATATCTGTCTGACAGATATATCTGCTTGGTTGGGTAGGATGGGGAGTGCTGCATTTTTACCTTGCTTTATGGTTAYGTGCTGATGGTGGGCTCTGAAGTGGGGTTTGGAGTAAGCTGTTGTCTGTCGATAGCTTTGAGCAATTTTTTTAAATGACAGGGTTAGGATTGGACCTTTCAAAGTTTACTGAAACAATGTGATTAAATCAAAGCCAAGATTCTAATAACGTTAGAGGATACCAGGACAGAGGGCCTTGTTTGGGTCCCTCCTATGAAGAATTGTGAAAGTTCTCTGTTCTATGCAAGCCTCGTTGTATGACCTTTAAAACGAAAAACGAAAAACATTCTTTGACTGAGTAGAAGTAATGAGAAAGGTGTATCTTTGATTACATCATGGCACAAATATTGCTGAAGTGCTTGAAAGACTTCATGTAGACTTGATTTTATTACAATACTGATTTTTCTTTTTATAACATTTATCTTTCTGTCAATATTTCTGACTAAATTTATTAAAATTGTTTCACTACTCTTTCTTTCTCCAATAATTCCTTCACTATAATTGGATTGTATATTTTGCACTATTGTGCAGCATAATGTAAGTACTGGGTACTGAAGTGTATATTATTACTTTAAAAACTCTGATTGGGTGACAAGAATTAATTACAATTATAAATTATTACATAAGTCTATTCTACAGTGGGAGCTTCAGTGAAATGCTGGCACTGGATAATTAGCTGGTGCTAAACTGTGTCTTCGRTTTTGGATAGTCCAAAGAAGATTTGATGTTTCCTTTCCTGAAATAAACAAAACCAGCTTCTGAACTGTCAGAAAATAACAGTAGTTCTTAAGGGCTAATCATTACCAGCCTTTGTCATGGGGTTGTAATTGTTTCATGAATTCTGCTTCAATCAGGGAAAAATACACTTAAGTGCCAATAAAAGTTTTTATGCTGCTATGATTTCCTCCTGCCTCATCTTCCTCCTCCCAATTTATGGCTTTATTCCGCTGTCTCTGTTGCTAAGCAACACTGTACATGGTTTTAATGCAAATGACTTCAAACTCTCTGATCGGGAGGCAGAATAACATCAGGTTAATTTCCTGATTAATATACGCTACAAAGAAATGCCGTGCAGTAAAAAAAACAAAGAAGATGGCTAGGAAGCTGCCTCATAGCAAAAGGAAATAAAGTATTTAATTTTTGGTATTTTCTAGATTGTCTTCTCTGTATTTAAAACAACCTTTCCAAGCAGATGGATCAAATGCCTGGTTCCATCATTTTGACTTGATCTGTTCTGTGCTGAACCGCACAGCTGATTGCACAGTGTATATGCCATGATGATGCAAGTAGTTTTCTTGTGGTTGCATGCTATATTTTCATCTCTATATAAGAGGAGATAAAATGATTGTTCAGACGCTATTTTTGCTCCATTTCTAAAATTAATGGTAGCATGTGAGACTTTTTAGAACTGAGTGTTGTCTTTTCATTCAAGCCAATAGTAAAATTCCAGCTGACATCAGTGTGAACAGGATTCAACCAGTGTTCGTGCTTGTTTGATTTCTTTTGCATGCCACAGTACTACTCCCCATATTCTTAAAGCTCTTCAATATTGGGCATTGCAGGTGATTGCATATTTTTCTGCTTTTTTTCCATAATCTTAAAAATGCAAATTCTCATTTAACAGGCTAGCAATTATAATCTTGTCCACAGCATTTCAGATGGAAATAAAACAGATTTCAGTACCACACTACAGAAATCTTGGGAGCGGTGCTTAGACTGCAGTGTTTGCTCACAGGAACAGCTGTGACAGGTTTATGGCCAATGTTTGCAGAACTGGTTTGACTTTACTTCTCTAAATCAATGGCAATGCTTGCTATTACAAGGTGGAATTTGAAAGTCTAAATATAGAATATTAAAGGGTTTAAATTATACTTAAATGCATGTTTGCAACTTTGTTTCCTGTAATGCCTGAAGGTTTATGCCTTTCAATCAGCTTGAGGAAATACTGAGCCTTCAGACAACTTCTGCCTTTTAGATGGGCTCTTTAGTTTGAAATATACCCAYTTTCAGTGTAGTGAAAGTAATAGTGTGTAATGCAGCTCTAGGAACCACATCTGCATTCACCTGTCTTCAAGTGTTTCTTGTTTTGTGTATTTTTAAWTTTTTTCCCTCTGTTAAAAAAATATTTTATCTCCTGTTACTTAAAGAGGCCCTCTGAAGGAGAAATACTGAAATGACTGCCATCAAAATCCTGTCGAATGCACAGTCAGCAGAAGGAATAGTAGACCAGAAATGTAGTTTAAATTTAAAAATAATGTTTAAATCATGATTCAAAACTTGTTTGTTTTCAAATTTGGTAAAGACCTCCTGAGAGAATTGCACTATGCTTTTGGGAAATCAAACATYTTCCAAATTTAAAGCATATAGAGAAAGTCTTAGACTCCTTTGTTTTCTGTGAAAACACACATTTAAAAACAATGTGGGATTAACGCAGTTATGGAGCACGTCCTTAGTACTGCCCATGTGTTTTTCTCCACTTTTATAGTGTACTTAACAGCTATGCATGAAATACTCTCTGTGGGTTAGGCAAAGAACATACAATAGAAAAAACAAAAGTTAAATGTAGACGTGGTTAATTAAATACAAGACTTTGCCAAATAAAAACAAGCCATAGTGTATTTTATTGCATATTTGCAGCACGCTGGTGTGCAGCAGTCGCACATATACAATATATGCTAGATAGCAGTCAGTATATGTTATCAGTAAATGCAATACTGTAGGCATTGCAGGTRTTTCATTGTAGGTGAAATTTAGGGATGTCCCTATCTACAGTATTTTTTTTTCAGGATGTCATTGCCTCCATGGCTTTACTGGGCCAGAGGAGTAAATGTTATTTACAGTAAGTGAAACTGTATTCCATAAATGTGCATAAAGCACACTAATATCCTGTGCAAGTTTGAATGTTGGGGGTGATGATCTGCTTGTAGCTGGAAGTTATGGAGCTTTGCAGTGTTGATCAGCTTCTCCTGTGACATAGGCAGGTCATCAATCAAATGATATCGCAGGAGAGATAAAGGCATGTTCTGTGATGGAATAACCTTGTCAAAATATTTGAATTAACTTGGCGGAAAATTTAGCCTTTAAACAGCTCCAAGATAAGCAGTGAAGTGCAAGGAAAATTTTATCTTGCATGTAAAGTTTGCGGTCTTCTTCTGGGCTGGAGGTAAGAGGTCAAAATTGGAATATACCTTTAGATGTTTTTTTAAATGTACTGTATACTTTTGCAGTGTCTTGACAGTATCGTGATTCAGTTCCACATTTACATCCAACATGTACTTGTGGGTCACAGTAATGAATGTTGATGTTGTTTTGGCACTGATCTGTCAAGCTCTGATACGCACATTAGCAGTGAGTCCCACAAGAAAACTGAAGTTAGATGCTTAAAGAGACCATAGGTACAGGAACGGTAGGAGCATATCCCTTGGTAGAATATTATCTAGACTTGAGCAATAAGTACAATGTATTTTTCCAATAAACATCTAAAGTTTTCTTTAATTAATAGGAAATTGAGTCACAAACCTGTTGATCAAAACAAAATTACATGCAACTTCAGAATTTCTGGGGTATGAGCTGTACAGATAATGTACGATTTCATTTAGAATCCAGTGTTCTTGTCAGACTCTGTACTTTGTTCTGCTACCTGTGTTGGGGGTTAAAGCTAAAAACACAGTTACTTGTAGGTTTGATGAGAAACAAAACTTGGAAGAAACAATCTGACCATATGGTGTGAAGATTAAGTTAAACCAACAATTATTTAAAGTTATTTTGGATTGTTTAATATTTTCAATATTTCAAAATACAATCAGTCTGATGTAGATGCTTCTGTGAAAAATGCTCACTTTTTTGCACAGTTATGTTAGACAGAAACCTGTCTAAAATAATAGTTTTTTCTGAAACAGACCAGTGTGTATCTACTGTCTACTCTCATGTAAAAATTAGATRACAGTACAGAAAGCTATCATAGATAAGCAGAGAAATTCAAGAATACCAGAAATATAATTTTGCTGGATTTAACATGTACACACTGCACTGTATAGTACAGTCTAGTATATAATGTAAAGTATGCCTTTCTGCATGCTGCTTCATATTTCTACCTAATCATATCACAAAACCCATGTTCAACATTAACAGTTCTCTAGTAGGTGAAATTACATCTCACGTACATTTATTTATGACCTGTCTTTGAAAGGTATCCTGCAAATCATACACATTCCCTYACTTTATAGGTGCTCTTACACAGAAAGATGGCTTTGGGTCTGCAAATTTTTATCACGCGTGGAGGTTTTTATACAGTGCAAAACTGAATCCTTATAAAAGCTTTAAAAAGCTATTTAAATGAATAAAAACTTGTGAAAACAAACTTATTTTAGATCCTTTAGTATTTCATAGCTGTTCAGCAAAATATACTATATTTCTGTGAAATTATTTTGTTTTGGTTTCTGATTCGAGGGGGGGTTTTTGTGTGTATTTGTCTGTTGTGTGATAAACTAAGCACGAGAAGGAGTTCAGGCTAGGTAGGCAAAGCTCATGTAAGTCTATACACAGTCCACTGTCTTCCTTTCCTGGGCATATAATTATCTGATGGGTTTCTAACGCATAATTTAACTTTTYTTCTGAAAGAAAAGTCAACAGTGGCAAATCAGCTGCTAATATCTTATACACATCCATTGACTAAAACATTTCTGGTTATTCATTCAATTGCATAAAAATGGCCGAGTTTACATTTGCTTGAGAATATTAGTTGGAGATGCTTGGAAGTGTCTGTGTGTGTGTGTGTATATGCAGGGTAGTTCCTCACTCATAACATAAAACCTTTCAGTATTTTCTACTCTTATTGCTTTCTTATTTTCAAYGAGAGAAGCTTTTTGGCTCACTTTGGTTTAAAAAAAGAATTAGACTTTTTTTTAATTTAATTTAATGGCAGGGTGAAATACCTTCATAGTTTTGTATTTGTTCAGCAACAGTCTTTGCTTTCTACCCTATTCTAACAATTTTTCACCCTCTGATKAGGCTGTAAAGCTCCAAGGGATCGTATGTCTCTCTGTGTGTGTATACCTCCTCCTGTACCAGGGCCCGTGCTTGATTGTAGCTTCACAGAACTGCCAATATATAAAGCTGAGGAATAATTAAAATACATAGAAAATAAGTAAGTTATTCAGTAGATGATAAGCTATAAAATTTCATAGGCCTAGCCTTTAACTGTTTTTCATTTTTTTCCAGTCTGTGACACTATAAAACAGAGTATGAAGTGGGGTTTACTAGGGATATGCAAGATTAAATTCAATTTTATATTCACACAAATTCGAAATGGAAATATGTGATCCATTCTACCATTCTTTTGGCCAAAAAAAAAAAAAAAAGCATCAATCCCCTCTTATTATGCTGGAACCTGATCCTGTTTCCACTGAAGCCACTGTACAATGTGGCACTGCTTAGGAACACCAAAGCTTACTCTAAATAAGTGGAGATATTTACATTGAATACTCAGCTACAGGCAGCCCAAGTCTGGCTTTTCAGGGCCATTATTCCTAGTATAATGTGATCCTGTATTTGACACAATATTCTGGGTAAATCTGTCCCTATAATTTAATTTAGCTTCTGAAAAGTTAAGCCTAAATTCGGCTTTAAACTCTAACCTGTATATAGGAAAATTAGCAATTTTTTAAGTATCCACTCCAAGGAAACTTTATTAGCTTAGCTAGTTCTGGGAAACACAAGTGAATTACTGAACTGCTGTTCTACATGTGATTTTGGAGCTGGGTAGCCTTTCCACTATGAATTGCAGACACAGCCTGTTCATCTCAAGAGTGGAGGGGGAGCTGGGTTAGACTTTGGATTCAAAGGAAWGAGGAATGGTGGCATAAAATATTACAGCATTAAATAGAAATACTTTGGTAAGGATGATATTGTCTAAGACACATAGCTGTAGATATAATAGTGTAGTACTTAGAATAATATAGAAACATCTCTTTGCTTTGGGTGGATTAATACAGCAGTGGAGATGGCTTTCACAGAGATATCTACTGATGACGTGTATGTTTTTAGTAATACTTCACACAATACAAGTTCTTATATAATAGTAAACTTCTACAATATAAAACTATTTCTATTGAAATAGAAAACATTAACATCCACCACTTCACAACTTACAACTACACAAAAATATTTAAAAGAAAATAATACCTAGTTCTTGTTACTTAATTTACCAAGTACTTTTAAAGCTGCAGGCCATGGTACTAGTCCACAAAAGATCGCGCAATGCTGTTATCAAATGTGATCTCTACCTATTTCTTGAGTGTCTAGCCACATCTGCAGAACTCACCAGTGACAATGAGCTTGACAGCTCTGCCATTAACATTGAGGATTTGTTAGTTCAGCCTTGGTAGCGAGGTCACTGTTGAAACGGACTCCATGATTGATAGAACCTCATCACTTTGCACAAGCTGGTGGGATGATGGTCTGGCCAAGCCTGTAATGTGATGTAGAAGAGCAGAGCTGGAGACCCTGGCCTTGTGAGCGGGGTAAGAGTGGTTTGATATGTTCCAAACTGAGCAGGACATTATTAAGAAACTTAAGAGCCTCTCAAAACTTTCTGGAAGTTTTTACTACTTAGCTGAAAGACTTATTCTTAGGTTTTTTTTCTTTTTTTATCTGTTGCAAAATAAAATTAAGTATTTACACTTAACACTAAATATTTCCAAAATCAGCAAGTCCTTGCTTTAGGCCTTCTTCCACCCCCTCCCAAGTATTTGTTTGTCCTTTCCATTGCAAACTTCTCCCTGGGAATACTTGCACTTCAGTATACTTAAAAAGGAGGTCAGTAAGATAAAGCATTGCTGAAGCTATGCAAGCAAAACTAAACCAAACTTGGGAATCCTACTGTATTCTCTGCTGCTGTCACAGTTTCAAGTAGATGACGAAAACCATCACCTAAATAGTAGTTCTCGTAAAGGACTTTTGGCCTCGTACTTACTCTGCAACATCTTGAATAACAATGTAAACATGAGGAAGTTGTTAAGCTGAGAAGCCAAATTAATCCCTACTGTATCTGTAATTGTTTTGTTGCAATTCAGGCTAACCAGTGCAGATTATATAGTATGATTTAGGATAGGCATGTAATGGGCAAGCAACTAGAGAGCAGAGCRTGAAACATGAGTCATATAAAGTACTATTGCACAATAAATAGAAATAAATATTATGCATGTACATGTCAAACATAATGTGATTTAGTAATTATTCTGCCAGCAGAAGGAAAGTATTCATTCAAACAAGTCAAACGGAATATAATTGTGATAGATTAGGAGTAGTGATCCCTGTATTTAGGGCTGGCTATATGCCRTCCCCATTGATACTGGTTTGAGTTCCTCACACCACAAGAGTACAGGGACAGACTAAGAGTTTGTCAAGTATTTTACTTTGGTCATCCTGAAATGAAAAGTACTTTGGATACTTCTTTTTAAAATAACAGCATGCTGTTATTTTAGTGGGAGTTTGTTCTTAAATGTACATAGCTAGTTCTTATTTTGATATTAAATTAAGATGGCTCAACCCAAAGTTCCCCAAAGACAGCGAACTCATATAGAGCCAAATCTTACTCTCTCCTCCTCTGTTGGCAAGGAGTAGGTTCTTGCACCAAAGGATACTCTGGCCATCTCCTACCTGCCCCTCAGTAGGGACCATAGAGCCAAGGGTCCACAACAGCGGCCAGATCTTGCACTCTGTCCCACTGCTGCTCTGCCTGCCCCATGCACAGGTCTTCAGCACAGTATTTTCAGCAAGTGGRTGGCCAGAGGAGCGTAAGGCTCAGCAACATTTTTCTCGGTACCTGCATTGGTTGCAGCTAGATGCGTGATGGAGGTGGTGCGGGTGTGCTGAGGGAAACAGGGACTCTTCGGTTAGCTGTCAGGTTGGGGCTTTGTGGGGATGCCTGAAACTGCAGGATGTGGCTGTACACAGTAACTCTGTGCTCCGAAAGAGTTCGCGCTCTGCTGCTGCCCAGTTAAGAGTTGCTGGAGTTTTATGTCTGGATACTTTTCAGTATCTATTGATTTGAACAAAAATTTCCCAGCATTATTCAACGGCAGCTTTGCCCTCCACTTTCTTTGCCTATCAATTCAAGGTCAGGCTTGCCTTCAGAGCACACCAGCTGCAATCCCTTCCTGCCCTTCCTGCAGCAGCCCAGCCGAATGTGCACGCTCGGGCTTTTTCCCATGCTTTTTCCCATGACGCAGGCAGGCACAGGTGGCACCAGCAGTCTGGGTTACGCAGTCTCTTAAAACAGCAGGATCTGGCATGAAATGATCAAAMCCACTAACTAATGGCTTCTGTTTTCTGCTGTAATACAGTCATTTTTATCTATCATGGTTACTAGCGATTCTGCGTCTTTTTCTTCTTGGGATAAATGAGTCCTTTCAGCTAAATACTTAGTTATCACATGCGCAAATATGCTTTAATYTTTATTTTTATACACATATATATTTCTTCTCTTTGGGATAGCCCTCGTAGTAATGCAATCAGCGTTTTGCAAATGAGCTATCTATTGTGGTCGCTGGGGACGCTGGATTTCAGTGACCAAAGGGATCAGCAGGTGATGAGGAAATGCTTGCTTAGCCTCTGTCAAGGAAGTTAACTGCCTCCCAGATGGACAAGTTTGTATTTCATTTCTACAGGAGTTTTGCCACAGGTAAGGATCTCCAGATCCATCAGGCAGCAGGGAAATATTGCTGTCTCTTCCTGTAACAACTTTTGAGATGAAAAACAAATTTGTGGCTGCATCCAGCAGGTGGCAAGCACAGCACACTGAATTATGTCTGAGACAGATCTGCTTTTGCCAGGGGAAGCTCCCGATGCTGCTCAGCATGTGCACATGTGTACATGAACAAAATATCATACAGCTAAACGGCAGGCTCTGTCAGTCCTTCATCAGCTTACTGAGTGCTGAGGCAGTGGTACTGTTCTGGATGCTATTTATAATGCATGGGACTATTGCCATATTCATTTTTAACAAATGGCTGTCTCACATGTAAGGATAAACATAAGCTAAATATAAAGCATTATGTGTAATAGGAATAATTTAACTGTGTCTTTAAATGACACATTTCAGTTTCAAATTTTGAGATACTAGTTTGCAATTAAATTAACTTAAACCTTCAATGAAAGAGCATTTTTTTTAACATGCAGCTTCAGAAATTTTAGTGAATCCTCACAGTGCCTTGTGACACATACAAGTAGAGTTTGTTCCCATTTTGCAGCTGGAAGAACACAGGCAAAACTGAAGAAACTTGCCTTAAAATAAGTGAATGAAAGAGCAGGAAGAGGCATAAGATTCCCAGACCTGGTTGTAGTCATTTTTCCTTAAAAAGTATTAAACTACAGAAAACTTTTTTGTTATGTTTTGATTTAAAATAATTTCCTAAAGTAAAAAAAAAAAAAAATATTCTTTGTACGTATTTTGCATATGTATATGCAAAAGACTGATAATCAGAAAACATGGATAATCCAACCACTTGCTACCTGAGACAAAGCCGCATTAGATGTATAATTTTGAAGATTATAAATACTGCAAATTCTCAAGGGTCATGTAATTGTCTATATGACGTATGTAAAGTTTTGGAATTTGTCTTACTTTTCGACATAGTAAAACTTATTTATGAACTCATTTATCTTTGGAGACAATCAATGAGTGTGAATCAAAAATAAATATTTTCTGGAGCTCATTATTTGAGGTAAAAAGGACATATGAGGATATAATTAGTTGAAACTTCCTACAGGGCTTATCACCTTTCCCCCGTCATTTGTATGGAGAGTTTAAGCCAGACTTTGGTTCTGATTTATGCTAGTATAAATCTGAATTTGTTCCATACACATAAAAAAAGGTTCKACAGAAAGCAAATACTCTAGGCTCAGTTTTGTATAAATGAAGAGTAATTCCATAAAAGCCAAGAGTAAAGTTGGTCTCGGATGTTTTGTGATGTGACTAAAAGCATTATTAGTTAAACCGTAATACAAATGTTGTCACATTTTTGCTTATCAGAATGTGAGTTTATTAAATGTCCAGGAATTCGAAAAATTGAGTGGATTTGATTAGCTGGTAATTTCTCTCATCGAGTGCACTGGTTATTATACAAAAATAGTTTGAAGTTTTCTGATCACCTCTGTCCCAGAATTCATGTTTTCAAATACAGAATTTTACTTTTAGTCACACAGAGTATGGAGTCAATCCACTCCATAAGTAGTGTTCTTCGAAGTCAGTGTGGCATATCATGAGGAAAGGTTAAGCGAACCCCATTTTTGTGTGTGTATATATATATTTTTTTTTAAACTACTATAAAAATACTGGGATATAAATGTACATTTATGAAGGAATGTTTGAAATCTATGAGTAGGAATATAAATCTAAAAATATATTTCTTCTATATTTAATAAATAAATCTGCATTTTATTGCATATATTATTATGAAAAAATTGCCATTTTTAAAAATGAAAAATAGTAGCACAAATCAGAATGAGACCAATTTCAAGGACCTTAGATTTCCATTCGAGTTTAAAATTGGGCCTCTACATATAGCATATATTTGAAAATGTATTATAAATATGATGATATGACATTTATGTCATTAAAAAAAMCCCAAGAAAACAAGCAGTGTAGCTCCATCAGCTCCTTGAACAAAATTTGGAATAGCTCATGTATGTGCCAAAGAGGTCCTTCATAATTCATGTAATTTATACAAGATTTTCCTTTAAAAAGATCTCTGAACTTAAGTTAGAGTTTTCTCTTTCCTTCTTTTGAGTTCTGAGTAAATGGCAGGATGCTGACAGAAACTCTGACATGCCTGTCCACCATTTATGTTGCTTTCAGCAAAGAAAAACAAAATGAAAACCAAGCAGTCCTCTTCACAACGTAAAATAAAAGGCCACTGCTAAATCTTTACAGTATGATTTCTCCGAGGTGATCTGATGTTTCTGTAATGAGCAGTAAGCTGTGATGTTCAGGACTGCAGATGAATTTTGTCATTCTTGCTGCTTTGTTCACAAGGTTGTTCAAAAAAAGTATACTGCAAAACGCATCACTCGGTGTCGAAAGACCCAGCAGTCTTTTTAGTGGGCAAGCGTATATTTTCTGGTGGCCGATATGAGAGGGAGCTCATTTTTGTTGTTAAGCTTGGATGTGCGCTGACATTTGGTGGAATGTATTTTATTAGCTGAAGGAAGTATTTTTTAAAGTTTTTTCCAAAAAAAACATAAAAAAAAGGATTCAAACAGTTGTTAAAGTAAGCGATGCAAATGGTGAAGGGCATAGCCGTATCCACAATATCAGTGATTTTGCAGTCTGTTATTACATGTAATTGAATTAATACATCCAGAAAAGTGAACACTTGATGAGGAATCCAGGAAAAGAAGAAGAAAAATACTATTGCCACAATCATCTTAAAAATATCATCATTTCTGGTCTTATTTTTCTGAATTTGATATGCCTCCTTCAGGGTCTTCCAAATTAAGGTGTAGCTTGTTAATATGATCAGAAAAGGAATTAAAAAACCCAGCAGATTTTTTGATAAACCCAACCCGACCCGGAGCGTTGTGTTATTGTTGTCATACCGAAAACCGCAGACTGTCATGTTCAAGTTCTCAGCAAAGAATATGTTACGGTGAATGATGACGGGCAAACTGGCCACACCGGCGAGAAGCCAGATGGCAATGCAAGTTATTCTGGCAACAAACATAGTACGTCGAATTCGGGACTTCACTGGATGTACTATGGCCAGGTACCGGTCAATACTAAGGCACGTGAGGAGGAACACGCTGGCGTACAGGTTGAAACTTATCCCCGCTGACGCTAACTTACATAAACAGTTGCCGAAAGGCCACTGGTACTCCATGGCCGTGTAGGCTGCCCAGAGTGGCAGAGTTATTAAAAAGCACAAGTCAGCCAGCGCCAGGTTTAGAAGAAAGATGCTGGCTACTGTTTTTAATTTCATGTAGCAGTAAATGACAATAACGACCAGGCTGTTCCCAAATATGCCTATGATAAAGATGATGCTGTAAACAGTTGGAACCATAATGTAGATGTAACTGTGCCTTCCTGAAACAGGACAGTCAACATGGATTCTTTTAACGGTTTCTTCAGTGGAGTAATTTGGGACCATCTTGATCTCTTCAGCTGTAACCTAGTTTCAGGGAGAAAATACGAAGTTCACACCTAGGAGGGGAAAAGAGGAAGCAAATATTATTCATGACAGGGATTTAATTTTTAAAAACTTTCAATTAAATGTCAAGTTTTTGTGTCTAACACAATGTTTTTGTGTTATGTGTCAATGTTTTTGAATTTCAAAATAAGCCATCTGCAATTGTTTTCTCAACCAATTTGTATTCTAATRTAGACTTTGCATAATAAAACAGAGGTAAGAATGTTAGGAGTTGGCTGAACATTGTTAGATTCTTTTTAACATAAACTAAATCTAACGAACTTCTTTCAATTAACAAGGTTCCAATTTAAAATAAGACTGGTTAGTGAACATATGTCATAAAAATAACGAGACTCAAAATAGCAGATAACTGTATATTAAGGAGACTCTTTAGCTGGTGTTTTTTTCTTCCCTATAGATCGGTAATATATCTAACGAGCAAAGTTATTCAGATATCTCAGAAACTACACTTAAGCACTCTGAATACCAGTTCATTCTGTAAATCAAAGTGTAATGCATTAAGAAAATAAGTGAATTCAGATTAGGTACTCATTTTGATCTCTGATGTGAATCACTAGATTTTTTTTTTTATTCATTAAGCTTAATTCTTTGAGACAATTCTTACATCACAGAGGAAGATGAAAATACTCACACAATCTAGTGTCTGTTGTACCATAAATACCTTAAATATTCAGAAGTTACATAGCTCCCTATCTGGCTTGGGACTATGATATTTAACTACTAACGAGGAAAAAAAAAATCTGTGAAAATCCAAATGTGCTGATTTGTTGCACATTAATAACTGCAGAAAGAGTTTAAGAAGGGTGCAAGGGAGAACCACAATTCACATGACCTTTTCAGTTACTGACAAARTTTATGTATCCAAGAGTTGAAGTTGTAGTCTTAGTGTATGAAAAATATTTCTGGACCATATTAAGTGTATGGAAATGGTATGAAATCTCCTTTTCAGGGCACCTGTTTGGTTTGCCTGGGCTTGTGTGTTCTGCAAGAATGATTTCCTTATTAATGACTTATGACTTTAGGAAGCAGGTAATATGCTGTAAGTGACTCTGATACTAAATCTTTTCCAGAGTCTACAAATATACAGTCTTCCCTCAAAAGTAGCGGAGATTTAAAAAAAAAAAATTAAAAATTGATAGTTATTATTGCAGAGTAGTGTTTATTGCTGTCTGGAGGATTCTGACAGCTGTCAGCCAAACCTAACTTGTGCTGCCTCAAACACAGATTAAGTGAAATATATTGGCTTTAAAACAAACAAACAAACAAAACCCTTATAAATGTAAGTCATTTTTATATAGATAAATATACACACCTTGAGACCCTGGGCAGAACAGATGCATTCAGAAAGAAAAGATACCTGTCACTATAGAAATACGGGCTGTGTTGTTATGGAGGTGGTTGCTCATTATTTGCGTTGTTCAGCACTGACGTTCCTGTTAAGGGCAGAATGCTACTCTGTTAAGTGTTTGACATGCTCTYGTTGGGAGACAAACCTTATTCCAAATGGATTGTCTTTTTAATAGTTAAGTGAGGCATGGATACGTCTCGGCAAAGCACACACAGGAAGTCTGAAGCAGAGCCAGGAACTGAACTCAGAASATGGGTTGCAGTCAGCATCCTGTGAACAAGGTCACCCTTTGGGTCTCAATTTATTACCTTTTAAAAGACTTGATATTTCTCTATCTTAGCTCATGTTCTATTATATATTTGCCTTAATAAGCTGATTCATTTCCATGAAGCTAGGAGGGTAATTTCAAGATTTAGGTTCTTGATAATTCTATCAAGTTTGGAATATCTAGTTAAATGCAACTAATAAACCCTTTGTCAAGATGCACAATGCGACACATCCCAGTCTCTCCAATTCATTCTGTGAATTAGTCTTGTTGCCTCAGTTGGTACAGATGCCTCAAAATGACATCAGCTATTTTTGCCATGTTTAAGAAGTTAAAAAGTCAAGCAAATACAGCTGACACACAAATGTACGCCATTCTGATCACATGTGGCACTGTAACAAATCCTGAACTTTCCTGAAAGCCAAATCATGGCTTTCAAACTGTGCCAGATCTAGAAGACAAGGTGTTTGGCTCTGTGAAGGTCATGCAATCCATAGGACAGGCAGAACCACAATAAAAAAATTTCAAGATAAATCCTCTTATCTCATCCCTTGGTTGTGAAAGTGCCCAAGGAGATTTGACTAACTGACAGGTTCTGCAACATCAAGGTCTGGTAATATTTGCCCTGTCCCAGCTACATGCTGGTGCTGCATGGACTATTCATTACCATAGCCTTTGCTCACTTACATAYCTGCTGAGATTACAGCCCAGAACTTAGCAGTAAGAAACTGTAGTGAAGTCTCTACTAAGAAAATCACCACTGCAAGTTAGACTTGCAGTAAAGTAGATCAGGGCCCAGCTAAGGCGGAGCAAGACCTTTCTCCGTGACTAGATTAACCAGTCGGTGGTACTATTTGGCCAGTGCATCCTGCTCTGTGTGTACTAACTGGCAGATTCAGTGGCTAAGACAAATGTAGTTGATGGTGAATATTCCCCCTTCGATGGGATTCTTTCTGTGCAGTGGTAGGTGCYAAGGCACCTTTCTCACGGTTACTTCATCTACCCCTTCAGTGTAGTGTGTTTTGTTGTTTAACTTCCAGYTTCCCTTTTCTACCCACATGGTGGCCTCTACTTTTTCATGTCAATAGTAGCTTTAGTTGATGTAATTAATAGCATATGTACTTTCAAGAAAGTGTAATAATGATTATATTACATTTTCAGAAATGTGTYAAAATAAACAAAAAATAATTGAGTTGGGAAACTTGTATCTGGCTCTCTAAGGTATTGAATTCCCTGAGCTTATTTTGGAGTGCTTGGGAAGTAAAAAAGGCAGAACAATTCCCATGAAGAATCACAAATTTGGTCAAGAAATAGTACCATACTTCAATTTACCTGTGAAGACTGTAACCCTTCTGGAAGTAAAGGTTTTGGTGTAACACTGAAGTCAGTGGAATCKTGCAAAGGATATTTGTATGTTATCAGTTTTGAATTATACTATGGAATTAAAATCAATAAATAAAGAAATCCATCACTATTATCAGTAAATGAAAACAAAGTAGAAATAGGTAATGTGGTTGCTTTTGTGTAAACAGATATAGATTGCCAAATGTATATCTGAAAACAGTTTGAACGTTGCTGTGAGAACGAACCTCATAAGAGCCTTCCATCTGAAGCACAGTGAGGAAGGCGCTGCTAATCCCAAACTGAATTTTTAAATTCCCTGGAAATTTTAAAGTCTCATAGCTAGCCTCAGGTAGATCTGCTGCCTTGAGGACATCTGTAACTTTAGAGCATTAGGAAAAGCTTCAACACAGGAGAAGAAAGTCATTTGTTTTGGAAGGCATGGGCCCACAGCAGTGCTGAGTGGTGAGACAGGGCAGCTGTGGTGGTGTGAACTCCTTACAGGCAAAGATTTCTTTTCTGTACCACTGTCATTTTTGCTGTTATTCTCACTTGCCACAGTTCATCTGCTTGTCCCATATACATTTTATGCAAAGCAGGTAATTCTACATGGGAAGTATTGCAGATTGTTTAAAAATGTTACAGAAATAGATAGCTGGTACAGCTTTACACTGCCAGAATTCACCAGATCAGGTTAAACCACTGGCCAGTTAAATGCAAGTATTTAAATTGTGCACATTGATAATTCCATTTAAAGCATCTCAAATGACCTGAGTTAACATAATGATAATTAGATCATTTTAAGGTTGATACACAAGGAGCTTTTTCTAAGAGGACTGAATTGATGCAACTGTGAATGGTGTGGCAACATCAATCTCAAAGCAAATTATCTGGTGAGCAGCAAACCCCTGTTGTATGTTACTGTCCTGTTTGACCTTTTATCTTTTTTAATTACAATGATTATAATAAGTCACTGATAATGAAATGCTTCAGACTGCTCTACCAGCTATTATTTACCACTCCATTCATTGCTTCTGTTGGGTGAACATGCATCCTAATTAAACTGCCTGTGGAAACAACAAGGAATGCTGAACCCATGCAAGGTAAACAGCACTTTGCCTACTGAAAGATAAGATAGCACTGACTGTGGCTTTCTGTGCGAACTTCATCAGCTATAAATAGGTAAGCAGGTGTCACAAGTCAGATTTTAAACAAAAATGTGGTTTTGATATTTGCTTTGACAAAGACTAAATAAACTCAGGCTGACCAACCCTGCCACAGTTTAGCCACCTCACCATTAGGTAATGTGAGGGGTTTTTTTTTTTCTTCTGATGGTAGGTGGATTATTTGCTTTTCTTACAAATGAGAAGATATTTCTATCTTTAAGAGGATGATGCATTCTATTTTTATATAAAATCATTGCACAGGGAGAAGAGAGGCTGAAAAATGTTTGGAACAGTATGTTCAATATAGTAGCTACAYTTATTTCTTTCTGGTGGCATAAGCTTTTTTTCCTTTATCTTGAGAGTTTAGTCCCCTCCCTTTCCCAACTTCTTCTATCTTCTTTTTCTAATTGCTGAGAAACTAATGACACTTTCCACATGCTTTATTTCACAGCCTTTTTTTTTTTTCCTATCCAGCAGAACAACCCCCTTTATCCTCATTGCCTTAATGAATATAAATTCTTCTACTTCATATGCCTGCTTCAGCATCTTCTCTGCTTTCCTGGAGGTCCTGAGCAGTACCACTGCGAAGCCATAAATGTACCTTTCTCCTAGCTCTTATTTCTACTGCTCCTTCTAACAGTCAGTATTGCCCACTCATGGCTTTCCTAAGTATTTTTAGTCCAGAGTTCATAGGTGAATTGTGGAGGGTGAGAGAAATGCAAACAGCTGGGCAAGTAAAGTCATGTAATTCAAACTATTGTGGTCTTGCAGTGTGCACAGGCCTCCTGTCATCACTTCCACTGTCTTCCACAGAGGTCAGCATCTGACTTCATGGTAAATGACAATAAATCAAAATGTCACTGAAATGGAACTGCAATAGGCAGTACAGGACCGGAACACTGTCTGTACATCAGTTCGTGAGYACCAAGAACAGAAAGCAAGCTTCAGAAGATCTGTATCAGTAACTGTCCAGCTGGCTGCTGCTTTTGCAATTTGGGATCAGGAGGTGGTCTGACATGAGAACAAACAGAATTTGCAGGACCTTGTACTGGCCTGTGCATTTTTGTTTAATAGCTGTCCTCCTGATCAGTCTTTCATAAAGCAACTGCCAGTCTGTTGAAATCGCTGTTAATTTTGTGGTGTTTGGTTTTTTATTATTATTATTTTAGAGTAAAGCATTTATCTTTTTAATTCTCTAACCTATACGTGGATTCTTTGTGCCTTCCCCTTGCAAGAGTCGAAGCTGGTCTGCTTCATTTGTGGTAGCTCTATATAGCTGGAAAATAAACTGCCTGTGATCTTTCTAGGATCTGGTTCTTCTATAACATCAAAACTCTAAATTGGTTATTACTTCTTTTGTGCTAGCAGAGGACCAGTTATTGCTACCTTGTAAATGCGAACTGTTTATGTACTCTGACCTTTTCTGTAAGAACTTCTCTGTATTTATTTCCTCCAGCGTACTTCAAAAGAGTCTGTCCTTCTCTATGATGGCTTCATAGTTTATTCTGAAAAGAATGAACATCTCTTCTGTTTGTTTTCATAGACTACTCTCATTAATTTTCCCTTCACTTCCCAAGTATCTTTCAGCTGTACTCAGTTTCAATCATAAAATTTATGTGAGAAAAGGACAGATGAAAGGACTTTTTCCTCTGGGAAAAATCAATGCTTGTGGAATGACTGAACAGTGTGGTTTTGAATGATTGGGGGGGGGAGGAAAATGTAAAGGAAAAGGAAAGTAACAGTTAAGCACAGTGACATTTAAATCGCTTTGAAGTTTAACTCATATAATACATACTTCGACCACTAGAGGTCTGTATTTCCTATTTTAAAATAAGAGAATTGCTTTATTTTATATTCAAGTGCCACCACTTTTCAAAATATCCCCTTCCTTCAAGATTATTTAAGATGAAACACAAGGCAAAATACCTATCATTGAACTTCTGCATTTATGTGAACTATAATGTACCAGAGTGAACTATTTTAAGTTTATTTTAGTATCTACTAGCTTACATCTAATTTCCTTTATTCTAGTACATTCCTGGTTTTGCTAACCTTCAGTCCAATTCTTGCACTTGTAAGTCAGGGAACAAGATTCTGGTATTTTTTTTTTCCAAGGACATACGCAGCTTAAACTCTCTAAAATTCTTGAGACAAATTAAGAAGAATATTTTTAAAGAGAGACTAAAAGTATAGTTTACTTTAAAAACACAGATGGAAAAACAGTGACACCTACTCATTAAACTAAAAGATTATTTTAAAACTAACTAGGCATGTTGTTAATCACGGAATTCTTTTTCCAAATATCAGCCAGGGAGTATTCTTGAAAGTAATTCTAGGTAATTCTAGGTTAACTTGACTCAAACATGTATTTTCCTTTTTGGAGGAAGATATTTTTATTGTTGAAAATGCCACTTCATAACTCTTTTTAATCTTTTTTTTTTTTTTTAAGTGATTTAAGGGATTTTTGGAAATTGAAAGGCAATGCGATGCTACACATTTTTTGTTATCCAAGTGGTGATTTTTTAGACCTCAAGTGCTGTATATATTTCATGAATTGTAAACAATTTCACAATTTGAATACACTTTAACACTTTTTAGCCCCCCCCCCGCCCCCCTCTTTACTAATACACCTAGGTTTGTCATTATCCCTTTGGACAGTGTCAGTGCACGATGATGTTACTCTGTTTCAAATTATTTATTTACCTAAATAGTTCTCTAATGCAAGTAAGGGCAAACAGCTTTCAATCCAGATAGAGAAGCAAGGTTATTAGTGTTATRGTGACATTTATTTTATTGAAACTAGTAGATGAGCAAAGCAGAACCAAAAAATTGATATTAACCATATTGTCTTGTGCCAGATAAGTAGAAATTATCAGTGTCATGTCCTATATTTATGTTAACGGGTTATACAGTGTCAGTGTAGCTCTATGCACTTAAGGGCTGTTTGGGTACAAGCATATGACGTTTATATCTTGAAGCTGCTAAAAATAAGAGCATTTGGAGAGAATAGAATTGACATCTTGAGATAGAAAACTAGCAAGCAGTTGGCTAGATTTAAAACGCAGAATAGAGAAAACTAATCTTTCATCGGCACACTCAAGCACTTTGTGTTAGAAATGGATGTGGCAAAAATTGGTGTAAGTGAAAGGCCATCTCTAAAACAGTAATTTATGGGGCTGTGGAGTGAGGAATAAAATCTTCCAAGTACTTTCGTGGGACATTAAATGCTTAATAATACTACAATGTAATATGTGACAAATTTTCTGCATGCTCTCTTAAACAGTCTGCAGTGTAATAATGTCACAGTTATAATCCTAGCAGTTACAGCAGCAGTGAAAGTTTGGACTATTTTTTGCATATACTCTCATACTACTTGCAGAGTCCAGAAACATTGGAAATATTTCTTCGTGCTACTTAGCTCTTTGGCCAAAGTTAACTCTATCAATTTCCTCCTCATGTTTGGKTTTTTTTCCAGAAATTGGGAAATCCTGATGTACATATTGCTATAAAATTTTACTCACAGATGTTAGTGCCATGGAAGGATTGCTCAACTTCACTAGCGTTTCTCAACCTCACTAGAATTTAGTGGTTTAGTGAACGCTAGCATGGCAATGATTAGGGGGCGGGTTTTGTACAAAAGTTTGTTGACTGATCCACAGAGTGCTCATTATGGTTAGCCAAAAGTCTTTCAGTTGAGTGTAAGTTTCAGTATTTTAGTTTATTAGGTTTCATTTTTCATATCCTCTAGGTTTAGGTTTAAAAGTACACACTGTTGTCTCGGGCCTTTTCCTCTATATACACATAATTTTGTTTTCTCTGCTGTTAAGGGGAGGAAAAACATTCTTGGGCTCAATAAATGTAGAAMTGGACTTCAAAACACTGAAGGATTAACCATTTTCAACATGCAGTGTGTTTATCTAATCTCTTGGGGAAGATCAGTGAGGTGGTGGTTTTACAGATCACTGGTTCTGGCTTGACAGTGTACCCGATACTCCAGATATCTTAAATTTTCCACATAATTTTCTGGAATCTTTATTTCTTGTTTATCCATCAGAGCAATCTCTGTTTTCTTTCTTTGACCAAGGCTGCATGAATGCATTGCAAACTCTCTGGTGTTTAACATGTCTTAGGTATTATATATCCTTAAGAGATGTGAATATAAAATTATCTGCACAGCAGTAACTTAAAACTGAAAAGATAATGAAATAAACAAAGTAAAATATATTTCTAGCTCAATACTTCTGGTTCAGTACTTCTGAAACTAAACATCAAAAAGCTAAGCCTCAGAAAAGATGATGTCTGAAAGGTGAATCCCCATGTGATATCCCCTTGTCCCAGTCACCTCAGTTGCTCTGTCTTGATAGGAATGAAGATAATTTTTTCCCTATCTAGGTTATTGAACCTATTGCTGAATTAGTTTTTAAATACGAAAAATTAATTGTTATAGCAGGAGGTAGTCACTCTTCTTGTTTATACCACAGGGTGAAGAATTGTGTCTTTTTCTAAAACAGGCCGAAGACACTTAGACATATTAAGACTTTGAAATGAGGGCATTAACTATCATCATCAATCCAGCATGGATTTTTGCACCTCTGTTCTAGCCATTAGCTTTACCAAAAAGGAAGATTGGCACCCTCCTAGGAGATTAAGATGATCAATAATCAGCAGGCTAACCTAAAGTCTGCTTATCAGGGACATGTCATCTCCTCATATTGCTAACAATGCCATTTA
The DNA here is from genome assembly GCA_030449065.1 of Oceanodroma leucorhoa. Taxonomy (NCBI): domain Eukaryota; kingdom Metazoa; phylum Chordata; class Aves; order Procellariiformes; genus Oceanodroma; species Oceanodroma leucorhoa. The sequence goes on from JASVER010000036.1 coordinate 4,362,378, forward strand.
GTGCACATTAGATGCCAAGAAAGAAAAAATAAATCTATTTCAGATCCTAGAATTTCTAGGGTTTTCAGCACTGACATGAAAAGATTTTTGAATGGCAACACAAAGTAAAGTACTGTTTTATTATGAATCTATGGCTTACTGCACATTCGTAACTTCAGATTTGATGCCTCGTTATGTAGTATCTTTAGGGTATTTGGAAGTACCCGAAAGAGTCAATAGTTAACAAGAATTAAGCCATCAAGTCCCAGAACGAATAAAAGTGAGATTAGTTTGAGCTGTGAAAGGTTACATGCTGCACGGTTACTTTCTCTGAGTGATAGTAAACAAATGGATTAACACATTTCCTTTATTGCAGCTGGAATTGCCTATATAAAATATAGTGTGCCCCATGTGATCATTTTTAATAAAAGACAGAAATCAAATTCAGGTTTGTTAAGTGCGAGTGAAATCATTTGATGAATTTTAAGTTTCTATTCTGATAGCTTAGTTCCATGGAATAAGAAGTTTTAAAGTATTCTTGTTTTAATTACACAGCAATGTACATCCTACCTGGATACCTAACCACACACCTAAAATTTCTATTGGCACCATTATTTCCATCAGGAATGAATCATAAGCTTCTACTGTGAACTCCTCCAACCTGAGCAGTAAGGGAATTTACATTAATTCTGGGCTTTATCCAGATCTATATTTCAGTCTTATATTAAAAAGGCGGTGTGGAGAGGCAAGAGAGAAAAATAAACTTACTAAAATAAAAAGCACTGCTGAAAGCTCTTATCATGCCCTCTTCTAACAAAACAGAGATCAGATACAACGGGTGAGGTATCTTACCTCCTTTCAGATCATATATAAAATCGCAATTTGACTTACCGGTATTTCATATACCTATTAATCTGTTTTTAAGGTTATGTGGTTGTCTTCTCTGAAGCTTGTGGGTGCCTCCATAAGTATATGAAAATAGCAATAATAACAACTGCTCTTCCTTCCCAGCTTGTAGGAGAAATACTGTGTTATATTACTGTGATTTCAAGCATGCAGAGCTTAGTTAAGGGGTTACAAGACATTTTCCGTGCTGTTTGAGTATCATTGGTCTCTAGTCACTCTTATTTCTTGGTGGAGTGAATGTTTGTGCATCCAACACTGAAAGAGTTCTTAGTTTCACTGTCCAGATCTTCTCAGTATTAGTCAATGGTTTCACTGGTCCAGTAGAAGGTAGCTATCACCTGGAGAGTGCCTTTTTGGGGGAATAAAGGCCACTTCCACAAATTACTTTGAATGCAAGACAGAGCCTTTCTCTTCTACTGCTGTTCAAGGAAGAGATGATGTTCTGAGCCACACAGACAGACATCTAGGCAATTAGCTTGTTGCTTTGCTGGTTTTTAACAATATCTGAATTTATAAAGACAATAGTTTCAGTTCGAGATGCAACTTGGAGGTCCCAATTGTGCCAAGAATTGCTGAGGCCAGAACTGGCTCTGACAAAAAAAMCAGTACTCGCACATAAAGATCCTTTGTAGAACTGAGCATCTTTGGGTTTTTTATGCCGATTTTGAAATTCAAAACTATTGAAAAGGTGTCAATATGATTATCAAACTGAGATCATCTCCAGTGCTCCAGGAAAGACAAATTTTCTGGATTTCTCTTCTCATTGGCATGATCTCAGTCTGTGATTAAACCAGCTAACTTGTATGTACTTTAGCCACTTGCTCTTTCTCTAGTTTCACTGAGGCATCAGGAAACTTGCCTTGTAGCAATGCTGGTGCTCGTCTTTTGACGGAACATTGTTCCCACTGCGAGCTTTTTATCTTTACAACTTCTTGAAAACAGAAAGGAAGTGTGGAGTCTACAAATACCAAAGATCCTGTAGCAGAAATGATACGTTTCTGTTATCTAAAACACCTGAAAGGATGATGCTTTACAGTGCTGCTGCAAAAGGCAAAGACTATGTAAGGAGGAAGCTGCTTTTTTGCTAACTTAGAAAAGCACATAGTTACCTTATGCTATTACCATGTAGATTTTACAAAGCTCCTGAAACTTGGCCAAACTTTGGGAAACCTACCCCCACTGGAGGGGATGATGCAACTCCTACTGAGGTCACTACAGACAAGGTCAGGCAAATGCTGGAAATCTCTCATGTAGATTGTTGCTCTTTTGGTGTTGTGTGAATAGTGACTTTTCAAAGAAGCATGATATTAAGGGCTTGGGCAATATGGAAGATGCGGAGAGAAACATTTTGGATGGGTAAAGGAAAGAAGGCTGGGCTTTGCTAAGGAGTCCAAACACAAAGGTTTTAAAGAGTCAGATGCACCAGTGCTGGTAGGAAAGGAAGAATTAGCCCCTCTTTTGTTAGAACACACAATGAAARTTCACAGCATATGGAAATTATTTTTATACAGCAGAAAGGAGTGAGAGGTTAGTCACCTCAGGAGTGCTACATAAAGCTTTCTTTTGGGAGTTGAATGAAATCTTTGCCTCTTTAGATGTTATTATTTGCAATCTGGGATTTATCATTTGATGGTCACAGTTATGTGTGGGGCCTTGAGAGTAACAGCTAGTCACGTAGATCATGGCTTGTTGAACTGAGCCCCAAAATATTAGTGTCTCACGGGGATTCCTTGCTCACAAACTGTTATTGTGTTACTGACTCCAGAACATGAGGACACGTGTATGTATTGGCTCTTCCTCACAGTTTTTGCAGCATACAAACCTCTAACACATTGTTGTATTTTAATTTGAAGCCTAAAATATTAGAAATGTGCATCACTTAACATGACTGGGACAGAGCAATTTCTGCAACACAGATTCTTTTTCTACAGGGACATGGTGCTACTCCCACAGGCAGCTGTGAAGAAGCAACAGATACACAGTTCACTTCTCTAGACTCCCCTGCCTCTCATGATGAAGACTCTCCACACTCTCAGCTTTTATTAATTGAGATGAGCCAATGACAAAGGTAAATGATTATACCATTTAGTTTATTACAGGTAGCTGTACTGCACGTAGTGTGTGCGAAATGAAAGACAGTGTGTCATGAAACGTGGGCCTCTTCTGCTTTTTGGTCCAGTGAGAAAAAAATGTGGTAAAGGATAAAATGTCCCTCAAATTCTGTTAAGAATGTTAAAATAACAAAATGCCATGTATCATTAAAGGATGGAAAATAAGTATTACTATAGGGAGGCAGACAAAAAGAAAAATCAGTATAGCCAGGTAAGGACTCATTATAAGAGCAGTATTACAATCTACTCTGTGGAAGTCCAGATACTGAGTGAGGTCAGTAAGTATACACTTACCAGTCTCTGGTTCAGAACAGGTAAAATTTACRTAAGTTTAAACTCTTGGTTTTATTAGTGGTTGTTCATAATTTAGCAGAAAATGGGATTTCATGCATCTAAATTAGAAATGATAATGTTCTAAAATGATTAACACATGAGTGACATGCCCACAGCAATATGCAATCACTGTCAGAATCTTCTCTGTTACTGGCAGAGATCACAATAGAAAATGGAATGGAAAGGTCAAAGCTGCATTTGTTTCCTCATGAACCAAATCACCTACTTCTGGGAGAAAAGGATTTTTCTGAATCTAGGTGCAAGTTCTTTGGACTTTTTCTGGTTTACAGCTTTATTGTGAAAGACGCAACTCAAAATCAGTGGTGTTACTAGTATAAAACTACTAAAAAGGATGTTTTAATTAGGTTTCTTTTGCTTCCTCTAGGCAAAGATGTTTGCAGGAGGAAGGGTATGGGACACAGCTAATAACTTCGTACACAAAGATGGTAGGTGATAGGACTTTCTGTGGAATTTCAGGTTAGTCCAAATAGAGGCTTCCTTGCTTTGCCCTGGTAGTTTTGTTTATTCAGAGACCATAGTCTCATTTGCCTACTCTCCCACAGTCATGTTACTCTTCTTCCGCTAAGCCAGAAGATGCAGAGGCAAAAGTTAACATTATGTACGCAACTTAAGCTCCTGAACAACTATCCTTAGTTAAAAGTGAGATAATAACATGATGAGCAATGAACTCTGCAAGATAACATTACTTCTGCTTTTCTGGTAYAAGGAACTGCCTTCCTGTACTTTCTTGCAAAACAGTAAGAAAGGTGCTACAAGAGAGCTTATGTACATAAATTTGCTCCAGGTTGTACAGCAGATCGGTAACATTTTGATGTGCATGGAAACATTCTAATTGTGTGAGGCCTTACCTATACGTGAATCCTCAAAAGGACATTCTCCTGCCATTAAGCTAAATCACCAGGGTGAAGCCATGATGCACCTAAGAGCTCTACAGACTTAATATGCACTCCCTTCTGCAGGATGTGCTTTTTTTTTTTTTTTTACTCCCCCCGCCACCATCCCCCTCCCTCTACAAAAATAGAAGGCAAGTGTAAATTAATGAATAACAAGCTTTAGAAATTCATTGTGCAGAGCAGTATCTTCATCTGCAACAATGGCTTATCCGTCAGAAAGTGGGAGAGAAAAGAAACACTTAAAATTCTCTGCTTTTATTCCAGAAATGGAGACACCTCTGTCAAACAGAGGTGTTCCACTTTCTAATCTAATGGCAATTAGACGAGTTGGCTGAGAGTAGCTCATGTTGCACATTGTTATCTAAAAAGACTTTCCCTCTCTAAAAACCTCTAACAAATCACATCACTATTCCTTACCTATCACCAATGTGGTAAAAGTGACTGATAGAAGCTTTTGCTTTGAGTAATGAAAACATTAACTGAAAAAAAGCACACATGCAGATGCAGCATGTCTATGTGGACACAGACATAGTAATATCACTAAAGTATCGGTCATGTTAACTAAACCAACTAATGTGGAAGTTTTATCACTACATTTCCAATACCATGGCTAGTGATTTCTACATAACTTCCCACTAGGCAATGCGTTATGGTTCTGGGGAAAACAAACCTCACACTGAACTTTTTTTTTTTTTTGTTTTGACTTCATGCTGAAAAATAGTGTTTGTCTTACTGGAGAAGCAAAAGCAAATGTATTGTGGATTTCTGTGCAARGAAATAGATGTTAGATTTCAACACCTTCATTCATAGGAAGCTTTGTCTTCCATGTGTCATAATTCAGCAATACGTAATAGGATTTGGTTCACTGTGTGATTGAGACACTTGATTACTTTTCTTTTATATAATTAATTTAGATATCCTTACAGTGGGAAAATATCACACTATGCCTCAGAAAAGACTTTTCTTCCTTAAATGAGAATGTTAGGAACAGCCCGGAGGGAAAAGTTAAAAGATTAAAAGCAAAGGATCAGCATGGAGGCTTCTTAATGAATACCTCATTAGGGTCAGAAAAAGGGAACCAAAGGCAGAAAGGAAAGAAAACAGTATGAGTAACTGGTAAAGTACAAGAGTTTATTCAGACAAAAAAAATCTTTTAAAATGGTAATGCAGCTAAGCCCAAGAGAAGTGAGTATCATTGTAACTGTTAGTAAGTATAACATGGAAAACATAGAGGCCCAATTGTGCTTTCACTTGCACAAAACTCCTRTTAAGGGCAGATCATTATGAGCACTAGAAGAAAATTTGAGTAGCCCCATATAAAGACAAGCAATGTATCTGTGGGTTTTGTACAAGTCAATTGGACTAGTGAGGTGCTAAGGGGTTAATCAAAGAGAATGAAAGGTCAAATACAGACACCTTAATTCATGTCAGTGTGAAAGGTATTATCACCCATGAAAAAAAACAGATACTGTGATCCCTAGTGCTTTGTCTGGAAGGCAGCACACTTAATAGAATGATACCAAAATTGATGTTCTGCCAAATTTGTACAGCTTGTTTCCTGTTTTTTTCAAAGTAAAATTTATTGCTTTATTTTGAAAATAAAATTCACCAGTGAACTCTCTTTACTGTCCTGGCTCTGAGACATTCCTTGTGGGTACTGAGGACCAGCAACAGAGGTAGCAAAACCAAGAAGGCTGTTACAGCCAGAGTGTGAGCTAAGCTGTAAATCGGTGCATCCTGAACCAAGAGCAGTCTTGGTTCTCAAGCAAACATAACCACACGGAAAAGGTAGCACTGTGCCCTCCAAAAGGTGCCACATGATCTTCACCTTAGTGCTAGGAAAATTACCAATTGAGCTGAGCAAATGCTTGGATGTGTGGCTGTCCTGTACTGACATGAATTTTTTTGATGGTATGTTTAAGAACATGGAACAGCATCGTAAGATGTATTTAAAGGCAAAATATTTTTGAACACTTTTCAAGTGCTTTTTAGGAAACACATGGGTAAAGAAATATCTTTTACTTGAAATAAAGYCTGATTTGAGGAAAAGAAAAACTAATTGTGTTATCACAGTAAGCTGCTAATAACAAAGCCAAGAGGAAAATAATAAAGACAGAAACCTAACAGCAGAGCTAGAGTCCCACTTTGAAAACAGGTGTTGATTCCTGCCCTGTGCTTTCGATTTCTGATTGTTATGCATTAAGTAAAGAACCTGAGGAGGGAGGAAATCCTGAGCAACTGCCAGAAATTGCGTGGTAGCAGACTAACTCTTGGGTCCGATGTACCTCCTAGGGGGAAAAAAGGAAAATTTTATCAACTTTTAGGCTTTGKTAACAAGAACGAGGGGAGAAAGGAGAAAAGATGAAAACCAATAGGAGTTTGTAAAGAAAAAGATGAAAAGGCAACATACATCCCAGAAACTCAGATTGGGAGAGGCATGCATGGTTCCTCAGTAAACAAGTTCAGGCTGCATCTTTGTACATCATGTGCTGCCTGCTTCAAGCAAAGAAAGAGTCTGGCCAGGCTTTGCTGATGCTAAAGCAGGGTTAAATGGAGGATAAGTGCCAACAGAACATTTTTTTTAGGGAAGTCAACTAGTGCATTTTTCTCCCCTGCGTAAGCCCCCCAGCATAAAAGTACAGCTGTTCAGTGGTTTTCTGGAATGTTTTACTATTTGCATGGGTCCCTCTGAGCTAGAAATGCTGAGGCACAGTACTCCCATACAGTGTACCCCTCTCAATTTTGAGAAAAMTGAGGGGGCTCAGGAATGCTGTTTTATTTTCTATTTCTGTTCCTATACTTCATCTACTGGTTATTAGATTCCACTAGCCAATAATCTACCAGTAACTGACAAACTTGTGTGACCTAGAAGTAAAGAAAGAAATAGGTGAATTAGCTGAAATTAGGCATTTGGTTAAATGATTCTTTGTTCTGGCCGTAACTCTAATTATAGCTTTCACCTCAAACAGTGAAATATTGTCTAAATATTGACCTTGCCCAAATTCAGTACCAGCTTCTTTAGATATTGCCAGTTACCTTTTKCTGTAGCCTGCTTTTTGTCTTGTCTTCAATCATGCCACTCACTGATGCACTGCCAATCTGATCTCACCTTCCTGCTGTGAGGTCATCTCAGTTATTACCCATTTTCTGTGCCTATAAGAGAAATGCTACTCAACTACAATAAAAGGAGATAACCACCACAAATAGTAACCAAGCATTCTAGCTAGCGTTGTTATATAGCGGATACCTGGACAGTATTGCTATCAAACAAAAACCAAATGGAATGAAAATTGTAGAAGACACCTGACAGCCCAAAATCTGTAGTTCTTTCAGATGATGGTGCAACAGAGAATACTAACAGCATGCCATTTGGAGCATGATATTTTCCTACCCTTAGTTGCAATTCACTTGAAAGCTCAAAGTAATTTTAGTATAATCCATCATTTATCTGAAGATAAGGCCATAAATGATTAGACCAGCCATTCTATTTCATATGTGCTTTGTCTCAAACAATCACAGCTGTTAGGACTTACAGTCAAGATAACTTTTCACTTGTTTGTTACAGCTGAGGTAAAAAAAATCAAGTATCATAACTCCCCTCGTTTGTCAGATTTGTTAAATTCCCTAAAATGTTCAAAAATGACACAGATTCTTCTAGAGTACATCTGTCAAATTATGTTGGGGTTTTTTTTGGCAAAGGATAAGTTTTAGAAGATGGTACAGAACATGGTATGAGTGTTCTGAGTACAATGACTGTCTATTGGTGAAAGTGATATTAAGAGACAAGTTTGTTGATGGAAAGGGAACTAAAAGAAATATTGTGGTTAGCAAAAGCTTACTGGCTTGCTTTTCACTGCAGGGTTTTTAGGACCAGAAGGAGGAGACAGAAAATGATACTGTGATTRGTAACTTTCTGTGCAATAGTGGCTGTATATAAGAAAACAGCTCTGCTGGAGCCTTTCTGATCTTCAGGCTGCAGTGTTTGGGCRTCATATATGAGGTCTATGAGTAGAGTAAGCTTATGTTGCCACCTACTCAAAACTCTCTGATGTATTTGAACTCACCTTGTGTATACATGCCAAAATTTTAACTTTGCATAAAATCTTAATTCCAGAACTTCTTCCTTATTCACCTGGAAAATAGTATCACACTTCTAGAGTGGAACGTGTATGCATCATGTCTTGATAAGTAGCTGGGGTTCCATTCTCAGCAATAGCAACCTGTTTATTCCTGTTAGCATGGTGTAAACTAACACKACAATAGTGGGGGAAAAAAATTAGCCTTCCCTCCACCTTCCCCTCTCTTCATCCACATTTTCCGTTTTGTCTTCAGAATTCCATGAGATTTCTAAAAATTTCTCTTCGTGATGCTCTGCAATTTTCTCTTACCTAGGTTCTGGAACCCCTGGTTATAACAATGCAGAGGCTAACTTCTTAAAAATATCATAGTCTCCCTTAGGACAAGCTGTCCAAAAATCAGAACTGCTATCCAAGAACACTGCAAAATTGTTAATTAATATTTGAGAGGAACACATGGTGGAACACAACATCCGCATCACTGTACTTCTGATGGAATTGTTGCACAACTGAGAGCATGAGGCACAAGTATCAGCAGTAAGCTAGATAAGGCTTAAAAACTGAAACAAGATTACCCACAGGCTAGAGATTTAGCGATACATGCAATAGAGCCTACAATACAAGTAGTCCGCCATGGGCCTGTAGTTGCCAGGCTATACCCTGACCTAGTCCTCGCAGCTGTAAACTGTAAGTCTTACCAGGCTTGCAACTTTGAAAGGATTCTGAGATTATACTTCTCTTTCTGGAGAGAGATGACCGTTTAAAATCAATGGATCTAAGAATTTGCAAGGGGTCTGATGYGTAATTACTCTTTAACTAGCATTGCAATCTAGATTAATTGTGAGGCTAGTGTTCATTTCACTTCCTTTTTTCTTCTGTGCTCTGCCGTTTGTTAGGACAGGTCTGATCCCCTCAAATAAGTAGTCTCTTTCACTCAACCTGTGCTGTTTCACTTAACTGCCCAAGTCCCCTTCATTACAGCTAAGCAAACAACAGTGGTGTTTTTGTTTAAACTTTCAGACCTCCCTTTACGTTAGTACTTTGGGTGCCAGAGAAGATATGTTGCTGGGTTGCCAGTATTCCTGTCACAAATAGGTGAGGGGTTTATTTTGCTTTGCTGCCCACCTCCCTTCCCCTGACTTGGCCATTTGGCCACTTTCTTTGGCATATCTAATATACTGCCCAAGTAGATCTATTCATATGCCGATGAATCTTGATAACCTGTTTCCCCAACTCAGCTTCAGGTATAACACATCCAAATTAAATTTTAGTCTATTTCTCCTCTTATTGAGGTGTCTCCTGGAAGATGACCATTAAATTCAGCTAAAAAAAGCACAAGATTAACCATGTAATGTGAGTCAGACAGTATTTCATTAAAATAATGCATAAATATCCATGTTCTCTATACAACTCAAGACAGAACGTTATCTTTTATGAACTCACCAAGGCAGAAAAGGACACTTGAAGCGTGGGGAACAGAGATACACACCAACCCCTCAGAAACAACTAGATGGTTCTTACAGTGGGATTAGATGCCCTAAAATTTGTCCAGTAATAGCCACAGGAGAGGTTATGAGTACTCCTGGTGACACTAGTAGCTTCTGGACCTCAAGAAGGTCCAGAGAAAAAGGAGAGGTAGTGAGCAAATAACAATTTGTGACTGCTTAAAACATTTTCAACTACTATTATACTTTTGCATAAACAAGAGTTTAACTAGGACAGTGTAATGAGAGTTTGTAGCTTGTGCAACTTTAAATTACCATATTAATTACTGGAGCTGTAGTAAGGAACCATAGGCAGTGCCAGAGAAAAGGACTACCTTTAACAAACACCGAGGATAGAATTACCACAGTGCAGAAAACTTGTAAGTGTAGGAAAATGTAACCAGTGCCCATTATCTGAAATAAAATTTTTAATGGCAATTAACTCTGACACATGTCTCCATGTCTGCAAACACAGTCCATACGTTTCAACAGAATTATTCTAGAAAGTGTAAATAAATCACCATGTTTACATTCTGCATCTGCCTCTGTTTTTACAGTACTACAAATAGCAAAAAGAAATTAGATACATTTTCAGGTATTTAATTCAGTGGSTGACACAAACACAAATCATGCATCATCTTGTTCTAAGTGGACTGTAAAAAGCAGGTTGTAGAGTTGTGACATTTTAAATTGAAAGGCAGCACTCTCCTCGCTTCTGCAGTGCTGTGGATACTGGCATTTCAGCCTGGTATTTATTGCCTTTTAAACCAGTAACTTCTAGTTGCAGTTTGCACATGCTGTCCAACCCAAGCAAGGTACTGTTTCCAAGCAGGAAGGCAGGACACCTCACACCATCGGAAATGGGCCCACTTCTGCTCTCCTTCAGTGTAAGAATTAACTCTGTTTCTATCTACTACCTTGACAAAAGTAAGGGGAGAATGAAACCAACTATATTCAAATTTAATGATAAATGTGACTTCCCTCTTTTAATCACACAGGACCACTTTGCTTTCTCAGTTTAGCAGCATAAACTAGGAAGCACTCCATAGTTGTAACTGATTTTTTCTCTGCTATATAGTTCAAGTTGTAGAGAGGAAAGGTGTACAGAAATACCATGTTCCTGCTGGAAAGGCATACAGTTAAAATTCTTAATACATGAGGGAAAACTTAATTTGTAGGCACTTCATCATATTTTTGAAAGATGCTGTAATTTAAAAGATTATGGTAGCAACAAGTAAAATGGACTGCCATAGTCAGGAGTGTGAAACGTTCGTCTGACGCTAAAACAGAGCTAGAAGAGCCCTTCTACAGCACCGTGGTAATTACCTGCTTCAAGCCATACTCAATCCTATTCAGGCAAAAATCTTAATCATGTTAGCGGTGTGGGTTCATGCAAGTGAAAAGAGAAGAGACACACACACACACACACACAACCAAAAATCCCTCTTTAGCCTCATCCCTTTTTGGGGTTTGTAATTGTACTGAGCCCATTTACCAGCCTGTCCCATGCTATGCAACACAAAACAATCAAAACAAGTACTGCTACTTATGGAAGTGATAGAAATTTACAGTGAACTGTAGCCTGCTCCAGACAGAATCCTGCTGTCACTTACTGCCATACATTTTACTAATTCCAGTGGGTTTGCAGAAATATAGAAATGGCCGGAAGTGAATCATGCAATTTTATTGCTTGTACATACTGTGATCTGATTGACTTAGTTACCGGTATGCCTGTTGACTTGCTCGGAAGAATATAGGGYTTGTGTGCCTGTAAATAACTGGTAACATTTTAAGTGTTTTAATGTATGGAGAGTGGGAGCGCAGTAAATATGTTACAGGATTTCACCTGAACATGTTGAAGAACTCTAGTCCAGTTTCATTTTTAAGAGTCCAAGCTAAGTTTAGAAGCTGGCTGATGCCAGGGGAAAAAAAAGGGGTGGGGGGGACACAGCATTTTAACTTTTACTAACTAAAATTTAATCTCTGGTTGCAGATCACTCCATTTTCTTTTTCCGGTAGAAAAGGGATAAGTCTGGTTATGGAGAGTCTACGCTACACAATTTTGATGAAACCAATACTACTTGCTAACTGGTGGAAGTTGTATTGCCTGTTGGACTGAAAAACAGAAGCATTTCCACAAGTCTCAAAAACCATCAGCGTTGCCTTTAGTGATTTTTGATTAATTTATATCATGAGCTTAGCACAGTAATAAAAATTTCAAATGCTTATCTCGTCTTGACCAGAGATARGAGGGATGGTTCTTGTAGGCTGTTGGGAAGAGCCTTGATGGTGAGAAGGTGTTACTGGTGGGAGYGCTGTGTCTTGTCAAAGGGTGCCTTTGCTGTATCTTCAAACTGTTGACAAGACACGAGAGCTGACACACTGGGCATAGCTGGAAGTCTGTAGAACATTTAGCTGTCTCCAAAATAAATAGTGTGGGCTTAGTGAGCAGGCCTCGAAGGGCAAGCCAGGGCACAGGGCTTATGTGCCTGCGTTTTGTCCAGAACTGAGACTTCCTCTGCCACCTTCATCTAAACAACGTATAAATTCAGCAGGCGGCTGCATCGGAAACCACAAACCCTCTCCCTCCCCCGGGGCCCGGCAGCGTGTTCCCGAGGTGTAGTGAGAAGGGGCGCGACGGCTGGCTGCCGGCCGGGCTCCAGCGGCACGGCCCGCGGCGGGCGCGCAGGGGCCGCCCCGCGCCCGCGGAAGCCGCCCCCGCGCCCGCGGAAGCCGGGGCGGCCGGAGGGACGCGCCTTACCTGGCTCCGCGCAGGGCCGGCCTCGGGGCGCGCAGCGGCCGCAGCCCGGCTGGGACGGGCGGCTCAGCCCCGACGGCGCTCGCACCGCAGCGCGCTGGGCTGGGCTGGGCTGGGCTCTGCGCGCTCTCCCCTCCCGGGCGCACCGCTCCTCCCGCTCCGCTGCGCGGCCCCTCGATTTATAGCCAGGGGCGTTGCAGCACAGCCCAGCTCGCCTGCTGTCCCTCCCCACCCATCTCCCGGGGCAGACTCCTCGGACCCGTCTCCCTSCCGCTTCCCCCCTTTCCTCCGCACGCCCCGTCCGCTGGCACGCCCGCTGCGGCTGCGGAGGCGGCCGGTCTGCATGGCYCCGCCGGCAGCGAGGGGGTGCGCAAGGCGGGGTGACGGGCAGGACGGGTGCGTCTCGGCGCTGGGCATCGCAGTGAGGAGCCAGCGCCCAGGGGTTTGGGGCTACTTCGGAGGAGGGCGACTGCCAGGGCAGCGCAGGCTGCGTGGGCAGTGCGAGGGATGTGCGTGGGATGCCCACTCTTTGCTTTTGCCTTCAACTTTCTGAAGCAGGGGCCGCAAGCGGCATACAAACATTTCTCTAGGAATCCCCCCGGCCGCCTGTGAGCACAACTGAAATGTTCGGATCATCACTAGTGCATTTGCAATATATGTAAAATTGCCATAATAAATCTGTCAAACTTTATTCTCTGGGAGTAGAGGGGAGAAGGAAACAGGTATATTAAACCCCCTTGGAATATGTGTCCTAGAAGTTACGCTCTTTATGTTGCTGCTGGCTGACATAAAAAAAAGGACTTTGTGTATGAGGAATTTTTTATTTGTTTGTTTCTTTCTTTCTTTTCTTAATCTGGATCTGGTAAACAGGACAGGGAGCAACTTTTCGGGCAGGAGTTCTGAGCTTTTCGGGCTCATCAAGAACAGGATTTCAGAAGTTGTTTTATTTTAGGGTCATCTGACCATAATTATGGACAGAGCTAATGCTTCCAATGAGAATTGCACAATTGCAGATTGCTTTCTAATCTCTTTATACACCTCGTGTATTTTTGAAGGCCCTCTTAAGGAAGGCATCATGACCTAGGATGGTAATACCTTTCAAGGGTTGGCTAAGAGTAATTAGGATCTACTTAGTGTTAGTGATAGGAGAAGGCAAATCAAGAGGAAACATTTGGATTCTGTAGTAATAACAACTTCAGCTGGAATAATAATTGCTTTTCAGGATCTGCACATATATAATCAGTAAGGTCTTGTCTGGGTATAATTTGTTTTTGAAAGTCTGTTAGCTAAATCAGAGGTTCAGATAGAAATGCAGAACTGAGGCGCATTACCTGAACTTAATTGTTCTAGGCTGTGTCTGATGGGCCACGAGTGCGTTACATGGAGGCGCTAATTCACCTGTGACATAATCTTTTGCCCTGATCTTACTTATGTTGTGTCAAGAAAAATAATCTGCATTTTCATCAGAACAGCAGTCAGGATCGAAGCAGTCTATATTGGCAGCATGGTACCCTCCTGCCACTTAGAGAGTTTGTAATTGGCTTCCTCTCTGAAGAGATCGTGCTGAGGTATCTTCTAATGATGTGCATGTTCACAGATTTGACATGACAGGGACTGGAAGCCACTTGCCAGTAAGTACTATTCAGGCCCTTACAGTCCCTGAAGCCGGCTACAGCAGTGTGCTCTTTTATTCCCATATATGTTGTTGGTTGTATTACATGGGGCTCTTGACATATGGGACACATTTATTCTATCCAAACAATTCTTTGTACATGTGTGACTGATTACGAAACTCTACTGAGTATCAATGTATTTGGCAGTTACTGCACAAATCTGCCTCAGTCTGTTCTATGGTAAAACCTGCTGGATAGAGCTGATGGAAAGGAGACCTCCATAAGGTGATGCTTGCAGGGATTTGTCCTCTAGTGGTCTTTCAGTTATCCTAGAGCTGAGCTGAAGAACTGAAGCCAAATCCCAATGCCAGCATCAAACACTGGCTACTTAGAGTCACAAAATGCCTCTGGATGTGTGAATCACTGCCTGGTATCAGTTGTCACTTTATTACCTTCCATCATCCCTTCTCTTCAGGAAAAGGTTGGGGAAAGTAGATAGTAACTGTACTTTTAATCAGAATAAAATGAAAAAATAAACTTTTAAAATTGGATTATTTTCTTAAAGATGCATGTAAAATTGAATTTGGGTCTGCATCTCTCATATTGAGTTCAGTCCATCTCTGGTGGATGTGCACAAGAGAGAAGATGTAATTTCATGTCATTTCAAAATTTCCTCATTACCAGCAGTTTTGTGTCTGGAATCCTAGTAACAGAATTGTAGAATGATGAGCACTGAAACATGCACTCGCTATAGAAATCTGATTTACAGGAACATCCAGTGAATAATAGACTAGATGACTAGAATTCTGTTTGCATTGAACTGCTGTAAATAGAGGCTTCTTCCCACCAGAAYTGATTGAGGTGTCCATAATGCAGAAAGGGCTTCAGGGAGCAGGTTTCATTCTACTGCTTGTGTTAGAGCAAACAGCTGTCATTAAGAACGTGACTGGACTGGGCAATTTGATTGCTATCAAATCAAATAGATAGCTCTTCTAATAGCAGTGTTTATTAAAATCACTAGTACTATACTGAGAATAAATTGTTTGAAACAAATCTTGATTGGGACCTCAAAATAATGTTGCCTTTAAAACCCTCTGATTTTTAGTAAGCAATATGTTTGGAATGTTTCACATCTGAACCTTTTGGTTGTGTTTTTTTCACATTTTCAAGATTTTTTTTCTGCAAGAATGAGAAGTAGAAAATGATCTTCTTTCTTTGTTGAAAGCTGATGTTCATAGATCCCCATGCTTCAGGGCTTCAAGAGCCAGGCTTGAGGAAAGCACCATAGGTTGTGAGATTTGTGGCAGGCTGCTTCTATTCATTGTATTCTTTTGTATGTATTTCTGATGCGTTTTCCCACTGTTCCTTCTTTCAGGAAATAGATTGGACTTTTGCGCATAGAATATAGCTGTGTATTTGCTTAGAAGAAAATGAGTAATTCAGAGGTAGGTCTTTGCCTGTACTGGAAACCCATACATATCTTGGTAGAAAGCTGATTTGAGTATGCTGATGATTTGCCTGAAGATAAGAAAACTTACAAATGCTTTTTTAGGAACACTTCTTGTCAAAAGACTCTCCTCCTGCCATAATGAGTATTTCAGTTACATCCTGTTTACATAACTAAACCTTTTCTGAGAAAAGGGACGAGGAATTGATCCCAAGTCAATGCATCTATTATTTAGAATTTTTAGTTCTCTTTTGTTGGTGAACTGGGTTTTCAGTGTGTGTTGCCTTCCTTCAGGTCTACTACAACTGAAAGTTACTGGAAAATGTTAAGAAAAGAAATTTTTGAAGAACAAGTAAACATTATAATTCTCAGTGTCCTCCTCTTGATCCCAAACTTGTTCAGCTGAAGGAATAATGTTAGTAGCTTGTCTTATAGGAAAAGGAATGTATATCACTGCTGTCATCTACTCTCTACGTGAGACTGTTGGAGACCGTAAGGTCTCTAAGGCTAAGGCTAGAAGACTCTGCTAAGAGTAATATGTATTTGTGTATGTGAGAGAAGGAGAGAGCGGGAGAGGGAGAAATGTCTTCTGGAATAAGCGAGGGATGTCATTTGCAGACTTTTGAGCAGCAGTGGTGCTAATATCCACAAGCCTCTCCAGAGCTATGGAAATTTACATTATTATTTTTTTCTGATGAGGTCCTTGAATAATTAAGATAGTTAATCTCTTTCCAGGAAGCTATATGCTTTAACTTCTAGTCTTCCTCAGCTTGTATGCTTTAATTGTATCCCTTATAATCATCATAGCATACAGCAAAAGGGGAGACTGGAAAATACGAAGACTCTAAGGAAGCCARTGTTTCAAATCTCAGCATTTTCTCAACACTTTAAAGTTTAACTGGTTTTATTTTCATACGTAAGTAGTAGATTTTTTGTTTGACTTCTACTGTGAATTTAGGAAGCTGAACTGAATGAGAAGTGTGTGATATCCTAATTTTCTAAAGTTTATAAAATAGGGCAATTATGTACTTATTTGTATATCTAGATTGGGTTTTGCTAGATCACTAGTTTAACAACAACAGCAACTGCTTTGGGGGTTTGGACTGTTGAATTCAGTGGCAGATATAGCACATGTAATGGGCTTGGAGTGCGGGGGTTGCTGTGCAGGTGGTGGCCAGCAAGAGCAGGCTGGCTGCCTTCCGGGTCTGGATGGCAGCGAGACTGTACCGCATCTGGATGCGCAGGCACCCAGCCCTGCGTGGGCAGCTGCCGTTACTAATGGGGAAGTAGTATTAGATGGTTCTATGGGCAGAGGAGGGATGGAGACTTAGAATCCTCTTTATTCCTAGAGTAAATCCATGCTTGATGAAACTGTCCGGTCATCAGATTAATGCAGAACCGTGACCCTTTTCCCAGAGCTCTTTCTGCTTTCTGCAACAGAAGGAGGCCAGCTGCCTTGGCCCAAACTTTGTGTCCCCCTGGAGACGTTATTGGGGCTCCCAGGGGATTGAGAGGATCTGTAGGAAGCAGAGGTGACAGAGCCATGTCATTTCCTCACTGTCCTGGGAAGCAGATGACAGAGACCAGCCTCTTTCTGAGGCAGGGATCTCCACACCAGCAGCGAGTATTGGGTGCTGCACTGCTGGGAAGCAAGACCTGAGCCAGACAAACTCAGGCGCTGACAAGGCAGCATTCAGGGGCTGGACTGGGCTCCCTGAACTCATGCTGCTCTGCAGTCCACAGGGTCGGGGAACCATAGTTAGCTCTTAGAGAAAATAACGGGAAAGAAGAATAATTTGGGAGATATTTCCTCTTCTTTTGAAGACTTTCTTAAGAGTTCATGATGTAAAGTTCATCTGCTTGCAAAATCCTACACAGCAATGTTGAAATATGGTATTATTCAACGAATAGTTACTGTATTCTTACCTCCTTCCCACGGCTGCCCTCTTAGCTGGTAGAGCTGCAGTCGGTGCGGTGCACTCTGGCCTTCGGGTGCGGGCACATGCCAGGCATGCGAGATGTGGAGAGAAAATGCAGGGAGGCTGGGTTTGCTGCTCATGCGCTACTCAGTCCAACTGTCTAGTCACAGGAGCTGCTGCAGGACTGGCAGTTTCAAAAAGCAGATACCTGTCTTCCTGTGTGGGCAAAGTATCTGTGTCCAAACTGGATATAAAGTAGACCCTGGTTTGCTGGACTTAGTGTTTAGTTTAATATTAAAGCAGACAGGAATGAKTTCTTTTTTAACTGCATGATTCCTTTGCAACATCCTTCATTTTCTTTGCCATCCTCATTTGTCTTTCTTGCTCACGTCAAAAATCTGGTGTCTGTTTAAATGAATGAAGAGCACTCTTGATAAGGAACCTTTTATGCTGCTCATGCTGCCTTTCACCTGACTGGTGCAGGGAGAGTCAAGAAGAGCCATCTTTTGAGTGCCTCTAAGTAATGTCAGGCTGGAGTAAAAGTATGCCATTTGTGAGGAGGCAAGTATTTGGGGTCCTTTATCAAACATGTTGCTATGCTTTTGGAAATCAGCCTTTTTCCCTCAGACTTACAGGTTTTACTTTTTAATAGTGTTTCATCACAGGCACATGTATCATTTAGCTTGCTTTTGCCATTTAAATCTGGCCTGGGGATGTTCATCTGTTCTGTGTGATCGTGGCCACGCAGATAGTCCCCAGTTCTTTCTGGGAACTGGCAGTAAAATGTTATATTTTAAATGTGTTTTCTAAAATGATACATGCTGTTAAATAAAATATTACAGGGATCATGCCATTCAAAATAATATTTTTACAAAATTCAGCACAAGATAGTCAACACTGAATGTGATCATGATCCAAAATTCTGTGAAGCTTGGCTCCCATTTTCATCACTGACTGTTGTGTCTGTTCCAGATTCAGCTCTGATCTCCACACAATGCCATGCCAGTGGCATCATTTATGTTTCAGGTGATACAAAGGCAGAATTTGAGCCAAGAAAGTATTCCTGTAAAAGGAATTATGTTTAAATTCTTTAGAGCTGGAAGCAGGGATGATGGTGGTGATGTATGTTTGGAGAGGCTGTGTGATTTATTCTCAATATGTGATGGTACGTGTGAACTGAATTGAGTACTGTTAGTAGCCCTTCGTTTACCCTTCAAGTAAATTCATCTGAAGCAAACTTTATGTAAAAATTATGTTCAGGGTAGAACTGAATTTGGGGTAGAATTAAAATTTGGAAGGAGCATATTAAATACTGAAATAGAGAAATCTAAGCTGTAAAATTTGTGACTACTGTCTGTGTGGTTCTTTTACTGTGCAGTAGAACACAATGGTTTGAGCACCTTCTGTTGACAAGTTAATGATTTAAGGCTCTTGTAGGTCATAAGAACTATCCCATTTAATTTTTAACTGATCATAAAATTATCAGTTTCTGGAAAAGGATGTGGTTATGGTAAAGCAAGCTGTTGTTTGCATGGCTTAATCATCTCCAAAAAATGGGTTTGGACTAATGTGTAATCAGTAATTTTTAAAACATCTTTTCTCAAAACAACAAACAAGACTTCCCTTTGTGGTAAACTTAAATACAATATGTATTCATAAAAACACATTTATACTTTGGAACAAGAAGAGAAACAGAAATTGGTGTTTGAGCTGGCCTCTACTTCTTATTGAACTTAATCATTGTGATTAAAATTTAATGGAGAGTGTGCAGTGTTATCAGTGATAATTGCTATGTGAAAAACTCTCTTCTCCAGTGTAACTGGGGAAAGACTTAGAAGTCATTTTTTTCTTCTGGAATTCTGTAAATTTACCAAGAATGACAGCTATAAGACCCTCTTAATATTATTTGCCGTGTTCTTTGAGCTAAGCAGAAGCACAAAAAGATGGATTTTCCCCTCTGTGCAGACTTATGGAAGAAAACACTATTTTCTAGTTAGAACAGGGTCTTGCTGTTTCTGAAAAAGAAATGTAACCAACAGGAGAGTAAAAGATGGTATTTTTAACACAGAGGTATTAAGCAGCTTCTTTTGCTTCTCTACACAAAACCATTGTTTTTTCCCTCCTCATCAGAGCAGTTAAGAATGAGGATAATAATTATTGTAGTTGTGGCTGAACACCCAGTTGTTCCAGGCACATATTGGTCATCAACCTAAGCCTGCCCAATTCCTGTGGGACGAAAACAGAAGGGCAGAAGTACTATTATYGTTATCTCACAGGGGAATTAGGCCACTTCATCACTCGGTAACTTGCTGGAGGTCCTTAGGAAGCTTATGGCAGAGTGAAAATTCAAACCCCCTACTGTCTCAGTCCCAGAGCAGTGGAATCTGCAAACCACTATGGTCTGAGAATCAGCACTTTCTAATCAAGTTGTTATAAATAAGAGCAAAGATTTTATAGAGTAAAATAAAAAGCAGCTAAATTCCAATACTCATCAGCTTGATAATGTTAAAAATAGGAGCAAGTTTCCAAGTATGGAGTGGTACCTCATCTACTGTAGAAGTAACCCTTCCTCACAAATCTGTCACTTCARTCAAAATCTAATCAAAGTACCCAGTATGCTTCTGAAAAGGTGTGTATGAGCTACAGAACCAAAGAGCTTGACTCTTCATTGCCTTATGTCACTACTTACACCTATACGGACTAAGTATGATATCCTGGCAGAGCAAAAATGGAGGCAATGCGTACATGCGTAAATGGCTAGAAAATGGGAGCTAACATTTTGCAGTGAATTTGGAATTTTCGACATTTCAAAATGTGTGTTTGTCCTGAACTGGAGCAAATAGTTGGCCTCTCTTGTGAAGGGAAAAGTTTGGAGGAGACTGGCCTAAAATGATTGGATAGATTTGAAAGGTGATAGTATAGAATCTTATACGTGCTGTGGTAAATGTAATACACAATAGTATGCTATGTTACTTAGGACAATATGAAAACTAAGGAAAATTTTTACCTTTAAAAACACATAATTGCTTAATTGAAGCAACTTCCCTGATCAGAATGATTCTATCATTGTACGAACATCACTAATGAGAATTTCTCTTTTAGTGTTTCAGTGCATGTGAAATCTTTGTTTAAACAGCATGTCACTGTAGCATAAAAATATGAACTTTGAATAATCACCTTGGATCAAGAACATATTTTTTGAAGGTCCTTTATGCTTTCCTGACTCCTCTGAATAGCTTAACAAGTATCCTTTTGCAGTACAAAAGCCAACTTCTCAGTATGTTGTATTGGTGTTTACAAAGTTATTTTTCCAAAAACTGTAAATCTAGATCAGCTTGCAGTTTTCAAACACTCCACCAGTTTGGAGTGTTTGCATCGAAGCCAGAACTTTGGATTTGGTCCAAATTTCAAAGGATAAAATCCACCACAGAGGTCCACAGAGTTACACATTCAGCATGCATTTTGAAGTCCCTCCATTGAGGAGTTGGAAGAGCACCTGGGCGAACAGGCTGTGGCAGGAGCCTCCGCCTCCTGTACCTGCCCATGTAGCAGGAGCTCTGTGTTGTGGGGCTATGACTAGGGGAAAAGACACTTCTGCTGTGCTTTTTCTCTCTGCCCCTCCACTACACGTCACAGAGGGTGGAAGGCCTAGAGAAACATTGTGGAATTGCATAAAAAACATGGGGAGCACTACTGGGGCAGATGATGGGGGGACAAGGCTAATTAGTGGGGCTAACTACTCCCTTGGAGCCATTTTCTTTCATGTTTAATGAAAGTCTAGAAGACCTAGTTATCTGTGCTAATTTTGGTTCTTAATGGTCCAGAGAATCGGAACATCTCTCTGTATGATTACTTAGGATTTAGAAGTCTAATTTAGGTGGCTGCTTTCTTTATTTAAATCTTGGCCAGAGCACACTGTCATCCCTGTTCCTAAGTCATTATCTCTCAGCCGGCCTGGCTTGGCCACTCCCGTTCCGTAGCTTTCAGCTGTTTTCAGTGCACATTTTGGGGGCTGGGTTGTTTATCCAGACATTGACTGTTTTGCAAAAAAGTGAAACTAGTTCCCAGGCAACCTTAATGAACGGTAAGAACACATTAGTTTGTTCATAATTTAAATGACTTTAGCTTGTTTACTGTGATGTTTGGTTTATTGCAATGGGCTGGCTTAGTTTATTAACAGTGAACTATGTAAATATGAGGATGAGAACAACAAACCACCAGAGGATCATAGCATGGTTATCAGGCTTTTTTTCTTTAAAGTGTTTTTATTGAATAGGTTTATATTGTTACGTTTTTAAACACCAAAGAGTAGCAGCATTTAGAATGCCTTGATCTTTAGAAAATAAGAATTACAGAAGGTGAAAGTTTCTTAAAGCCTCTCTTAGTGTACCTACAAAGAAACATAAAAATGTATAGACATGTAAACATATCTATGTATACTTACTATATTCTCTGTATACTTTCATAAGCATATGTAAAAAAGCRTGCTGTGTGTTATAATTGTCATTCAAAATTTTTTTTGTCCAAAGTACAGATCTATGTTTTTGATGTGGTTGCCCTTTATAGCAGGAGCTTGGACTAGTAGGCTTAGGAGGACAATTCTGGTCATAATGACTAATGTTTYTAATTTTCTCCTCTGAAACATACATAAAGGGTCAGGATCACTCCATGTTACGAAGTCAGCAATCATTAGATGTTGAAATCATCTAATAGGTGATGTCAACATGTTGAAATGTTGCTAAAATCAAAATACTGGCACAAAGACATATAAATCCTTTTAGAAATGTACTGGAAATATATGTGCTTCCTACAGGTAAGCAGGGAGTGAGGCTGTATTTATGAACACATTTAATCATTTAGGTCAATTTTTGGAAGAGGCTGGGAAACAGAATGTTTTTCTGCCATTCCCAGTTTATATTCGGCCCAGAGCATGTTTTCCTGATCAATTTATAAGTATTTGGATACCTGTTTTCTGAAGGAAGAGCTGACACAGCCCAGCTGGAACAGTGTTGTACCACTGAAGGACTGCAGAGTGCTTCGAACAATTGATGTAAAACATGCTTACTACCTCCCTGTTGTGGCATGTAACTCTAAAACATAAGCACATACAAATCTTAGTGAATTGATACTACCCTATAAACCTCTGTTTGGAGGTGCCACGTATATCTCTTTGTTCATATTTCAATGAAMTATTTATAGGCATCAAGATTCTGCATCTGTTTCAAGAACTATTCTTTCTTTTGCAGTATTTGGGTTTTTAGCTTTGAGCACAGGGTTATAACCACAAGAGATTTACTTCAACATTAGGGCAAGTTGACTGGAAACAATGTCTGTTCTGGTTTAATTACATTAAGCCAAGAAAAGAGAATCCATACAGGAAGGTGTAGCTATCTGATATAATAACTCTTTATCAATTCACAGAATCAGCAACATTCTTGGTAATTTGCCTTGTATCTGAGCAACATGAAATCAGCACAGTATGCTTTGTCCTGATTTTTTTTAAGGCCAAAACATGCCATTCTTTTTCTCACAGAACTGTATGTTGTTTTCTAGTTTTCCCATTTATTTCTGTAAGTCTATTCAAGATAAAAACTAATTCTAATCTGGAGTGAAGTGGAAGAACCTAGTACTAAGAAGATTGGCTTTTACTTACCTAGAAGTTATAGCTGTAGTGAACCCTCCAGAATTGCATGTGGAGAAGTGAGCCAGCAGGAGAAGAGCTATCTGACACATATGGCAGGTCTCACTTTCACTGCRAGCTTTGACACTTCCGAGAATCCAGAACTGAAAAAATTCACAGAGACAGGAGGAGGAAYATTCGTTGCCTCACTGAATAGGATGTGTACAGCGGCTTTCAAACAATTAAAATCTTGCGCCAAACTGTGTCAGTTGTGTTGCAATTTAGAGTGTGAGTCTGTATCTCTATACCAGATTACCAATAGCATCCAAGGAGAGATTTTCATAGGTGGGAAAAGAACTTCCAGTTCTTTATGCTGTGTCTGAAACGAGGATGAAACAGGAACGGTCAGTGCTGGTTRCTTCAGAAGCTGGAGTCTCTGGAGTCTCACAGAGGTCAGCCTCTGGACATTAGGACAACGTTGCTCTTGGGCAGGCTGCCCTGGGGCAAAGCAGGACCTGGCTGTGTGTTCCTCATTCACCCACAGGCATCTTGATAGGAGACCTTCTGTAACCAGCATACTACTTTGTCTTTTGTAAAGGATACTCCACCTTTTATCAGTSATCAGATCCCATCTCTTTTATTGCCTTTTCCTCTCCCCTTCTGTTAACTGTGTCTGCTTTTTCTTCCTCATGATTTTGCTGCCTCAGCACCTCCAACTCTTTCTTCACTTAGGGAGGTCTTACAGGATTTGTCTGCCTCTGCACATTGTTTTGGGACCTTTCCTGCTTGTGTGCTCTGAAGAAAGTAAAAGCATAGGGTTTGTTGGTTGGTTGGTTTGTTTGTTTTTAAGAGCTATTTCAAAAGAGCATTAGCATTGTAGAAAAGCTTGCAATAATCAGGAAATGAAAGAGAAGGAAGAACATAAATTCACAAGCAGATATTTTGCCTGCTTCCATGCATTCCCAATTAAAAAAAGCCTCTTGGCTTTCTTTTATTTTATTCTTACAGTACCCCAGTATCTTAAAGCAGTATTAAGGTCTGTGACTTTAACACAAGTTTTTGAAGAGCTCATCATTTCCATCTGTATTATTGCTGAGAAAAGAGAAAAACCTAATATAGAGCTGATCAGGTTGAAAATTGGTTTCCAAATGCCAGTGTCAAGTGTCTTTGGATTGCCCCCAGATGTATTAAATTAGGGTAAATTAAAAGAAAACGGCTTGGGTTGTTTCAGCTGWGTGGCAATGTGCCTTCTTGGAGATATGCTTTCTCTGCTATAGACAGATCACAGAGATAAGGTGAGCAAAATATGAGGATTAAAGTCTTATTTAGCATGTTTCTCCCTGTTTTTAGTCATATGTGTCTATAGCTTATTGGTGGGGAAACTTATAGTAAAAATGAGAGTTCAGCTAAGTGCTGTAGGATGTTGATAATAGGAACTCATAGTAAGAGTTTAGGACGCCTTTTTACTCATGGAGACAGAACAGACAGTCCTGATCAGGAGGCTCTGCAAATCAGAAATTATTATTATTTTTTCTCTCCTTGGCCGTTTTTCTATTTTACTTTGCTGAAATCTCACCAATGCTTACAATCTCCAAGATTCATTTTAAGTCTTTCTTGGGACACTTTTCTTAAAATAGCCAGTGCTTGCAAATGCATTTGAGTGACATTGAACATTTTCTGATCTGTAACTTGTTTTTTGTTTGTTGGTTTTGGGTGGGGTTTTTTTTTTGTTGTTTTTTGGGGGGGGTGGTTTGTTTGTTTTTCAACATTCTTGTATCACCTAAAATATGCCTTAAAAGAAAGCAATCTGCTTTGAGGGAAGCTCTTAATTCTGTTTAGGTTAAGTGAAAGTGATGCAATGAGATTTAATTGGCCTTACTAGTGAAAGTCATAAGTCAGAATTGAAATGCTGATGAGGGAAAACTGAATTTAGTGGAACAAAATTGGCAGAAACAAATAGCAACAGGCTTTTATTTAAAATATTATTTTATTAGAAAAGTGCTGAAATTGGTCAAGAATAAAATACAAATGGGAAAAGAACTCATCAGAAAAACAAAACATTTCTAGAAAGGATATCTGCCTGTTCAGACACCCAAATTCTATCAATGTGCAATTCTCATGTCTTTAAATGCAAAGGTTATATGAACATGAATTGTCCATGTTCCTTTTTCTTATGACATGACTCTCTGGAACAAAGTTGTGAACCACTACCTGATGTATTTCGTGCTATTCGGTGTTGTCTCTGGGATGCCTGTAGTAATTGACTGGAGCTCACCGATTTTTTTTGTTTGTTTTTGTCCATTTTACATGCTGCTTTATGGAGAATGTGGGAGGTTCCTGTAGTTTGGGGTTTTTTTTTGTGCGTGTGTTTGKTTTTTTTTTTTAATGTGCCCCAGCTTACCAGTTTGCTGGCAACTATTTGGATTAGAGATACATCATGCTAGAGCTACATGTTAACCCAGTGGGGTAAGTGTGAACAAAGAACTGAGGTAGCTCAATTATCACATTCAAAAGGCAATTCACATGGCAGCTTTTGTTTGAAGCTTTTCACAAGCTGAAAAAAGGTTTACAAATCCAAAGGAATAAACCAGTTCTGCTCAAATACAATGAGAGGACACAGAGATGGCAACTAGGGAACAAAAATGTTTGAAATGCATAGAAGGTTACAGGAAAGATTTGGAAGATGATACCAAGAGGGAGTCAACACCATGCACCTGGAGAGGGCAGGCTCACCCTTCCAACCCCATGACTATGTAGATAACAACAGCTAACAGTTTGYAAGAGTCATGGGTAGGACTTTTCTGATATTTGAATCTGACCACTGAAACTCCCATCTAGGAGAGCTGAATGCTCAAATGCTGTCATTAGTTAGCAGGGACTGGAGCATACATGAGGTATGGTGAGCCCTGTGACGCAGCAGGAAGAGTCCTAGCTGGTGGAATGGCTGGATGARATGGCTTTCTTTAGAAAGTGATAAAACGGTGTGTTTTGAATGCTTAAAATGTAGCCAAGCAAATTGGTTCATGTTATTTTGTGGAAGAAGGAATGGAAATGGTAGGACCCCAAGGAAGTAGCTGATGTAGCTGTGGAAAGGTGGGAGAGGGGCCTAAGTTACGATAAACTCACCAAGGTGCATCCACATGCCTTGCTTTAGGAGAAAATAGATGGAAAGGAAAAGAAGAATAAGTGAGGGCCTATTCTGATAGTGAAAATAAGACGAAATAGAAATCAGTCATAACTAGGATTCATTAAAGAAAGTAACTGTTGTCAGCTGCAGAAAAATGGAAGGACCTCTTCGGGGTTAAATTCTCCAACTCATGGGGGTTTGAATGGGCTGAACTCCAGCTGGATGATGAGGAGCTACAGCTGCAAAACTTGGGTGATAGAGAGAAGCAATGACTTAAAGGTCAAGCAACTGAAAAGAAACAGGCTTTATAAGAGGTGAGCGTATGAAATGCCAGTTCTASAGTGGGGGAATAAATAAATTAAAAGTTTTAAAAATGTAGGTGGCTGGAAGAAATGTGAACATGTATCTGACTTCAAAAAGGTTTGATACTGCTCATAGTGTGTGTGGAAAACACCCCCTTAGCAAGTCATATAGTCATTAAGACTTGGGGCTGACCTGCAGAAATGTAATGAAATTCTTTCCTTAAATACAGTTGATACAAGAAAAGCATTCAGATGGTACACAAGCACTTGGAAAAAAATGGGTGTGGTGATCCAGATAAGAAATGCAGAAATCAATGAAATGTGTTGTGGTCACTACTGTGGTGTTTTTTAGAAGTAACTGCATTAGAACCATTATGTAGCTAGTGATTAAGTACATAAATTGCAGTTATTGTTTCCAAAAGGTAACCCAAGAAGGAGTGGCAAAAGCCAGTTTTCTAGGGGAGGGAGCAAACTGATGTGCCTTTGAAAGAGACATGTCAGGAAAAGGACTGGTAACTTGTCAGGAGTCCTGAGAATGCAATGGGTAGGTGGTAGGAAAAGGCATTTTCTGTCAGCCTTTTTGGGCGGCTTACACTCTACCTGTGTAGTGGTAACCAAGTGACYGAGGTCTTGGGATGTAGGAATATAGGAAATACAACTTGCTATCAAGTCGAGATCCTGCTATCAGAGGCAGCTGGATTGTATATTCTTTTACACAGACTAATTGTATTCCTTTGTAAATGCCTGGGGGTTTTGCCGTACCGATGATTTGTGTTGTAAAATGCTTTATACAGTAGCATCTTTCTTCCCTACAACAGCACTACCTCTGATTTGTATTTAGAGTTTAGAAGAGAGGCCCTGGCCAGTGTTCATGGGTTTGTACTCTGTTTCAGTTTAGGAGCTGTATAAAGTTATAATGACAAATGTACTCTGTGTGTCCTGAGGTTGGTCACCACCTGTTTGGAATGAAATATAAGCATTGCTGCTACAGTAGCGTTACTATTCCTTCAATTGCTGCCCTATTCTGCTTCCTAAAATTTATCAGCAATTTTGGTAAGTCCAGGAATTGCATCCTCCTGTTTTTAAGCCTCTCACCTGTTTTAGAGCTTGCTTTTCTCTTTGTGGTAATGGCAGTCACCCACATTCAGGTAGGCATGAGAGCGTGGATTACAATATTCAGCTATACTTTGGTATGCCTGGATCCCTTATGTAGGCTACAAACTGATTCTAAAGTTAATACATTAAACTTTGTTTCTAAGCAAGTCTGCTTCTATCACGATTACTGGAAAGTCCTGAGCAAGTCAGGGTTTAGTCAGCAGATATTTATCCAAAGCATTTACGATGTGAAGCTTGCCATAAGCCAGACACTACTGCAGCCAGTCCCCTCCTTTCGTTTTGGACAAATCTAAACATGCTTGTTTTGCTGACTAGTATTTACACAGTTAAGTTTATCTTCCTTGTATTCTCTCACATATAATCACCAATGCTTTGTTTGCCTCCCCTCACATGCATGTGGAATGAAATGTGTCTTTTGAGGGTCTTTACAGACTGTTGTCTTTTTTATTTTACAAAAAGTAAAACTTCTGTTAGTTAATTAAAAATGCTCTAGTTCTGCTGCACATAAACTTGTTGAGGTTGGTTTTGCATCAATGATTACGTGATTATGAAACTTCAACTTTGTGAGGTTTTCCTTTTTAATTTTGTAGGTGAGGACTTGGTAGCTGCTGGCTCAAGACAGCCAAGGTGCATATTCTGTCCTTGTCTGGGGCTCAGAGGTCTTACCCAAAGCTCACTGACATTAACAAAAGGTTTCCTTTAGCTTTGGATCACATAAATCCTTATGTCCTGAAGGGCATATCTGTAATATGTATAAACAACTAAGATGTATACAGCAACAGCTCACAGATAGGAATCGTGTAAACTAATGTGGAAAGRGATGTTAACAGTGTGATTAGTTAGTGTGATCTGTGTTATCAGCTGTTATTTCAGTGATGGTAAGTGGCAAATTAAACTCTCAGTGGAATTTTCCTTTCTTCTTTCAGGCAGCACTTGCAGCATGTGCGTCCCCTCTCTAAAGGGGATGTTTGAATGAATACATGTCATAGTTCTTAGCAACAAAATAGTGATTCTTTTTGTCAAATTTTATGCCATATAATGTACGGTGTTTCTATTAAAAGGGAATAGTGGAAAGGTATTTGTAGAAGACTCCTCCCCTCCATTCTTCCTGAAGAAATTAATGGGCAGTTATAACAACTCTTTTTCTGTTTTTACTTTAAATCTAGRGTATTGGGAGTACTTTACAGATGTTAATTAGGCTTTACAACAGATCTGAAAGTAGGAAAAAATTGTTCTGTTCACTTCTAAAACATAGCAAGTTCTGAGTGGAAAATGATAGCTGTTTGAAAGCTAATTGTAATGCTATGAAATAATCTGAGGGAGGAAATTGCACATATTGTGACAACCAAATTTTGGAGAAAATTAGGGAGGAAAGTAGTAATTAATTGGAAAAAAATGCTTGGAGTCTGGGGTTAACAAACCTAAATTTCCGAGAAAGTGACTATATGCAGAACTGCCCTTCAAAGATTTTCCTCTTACCAGCAACAATTTTTATATGTTAACAAATTGCTTTATAAATTGACTCTGAGATGTAATTATAAATATGGTATCTGGCACCAGCGACCTAATGTTGCCTTGTAGCACTTTCAAAAGCAAACATCTACCACATTCAAAAACAGGAGCAAGATTAATCTATGCTGTTCCTACAAAGTCAAATGATTATAAATGTTCTCTTGGCTTAAGGCAAAATCCTTCTTTTCTATTGTTGTGCAGTGTGCTAGTGGCTGATCGAAAGGTGCAGGAGCAGAGGGTGTTTTGTGAGAATGGGGGTTAAATGTTATATGTTACACACTTTAATGCTAATCCTAAATGAAGCAAACAATACACCGTCTGCTTCCATCTCAGCATCTGCTCCCTCTCTTTGGGGCCTCAGACGAGGTGGTGAGAGCATGAAAAGGTGCATTAACTCACACCTCCCATGCAGCAGTAAATGTGTAGTACATAGTGAGCTATGCCTCAGCTGGGGCCCCRGTTCACTTATAGCCTGGTCTACAGTCTGCCATCAATGGAGGGATAGGTTTTAATTTCTGTAAGCCGTGGGCCACGTCTCCAGTGTTTAAAAACAATATTAGCTGATTTTTTCCGTTCATTTTTAATATATTGAGATAGATTAAAATGTTATGATTATCTTCCCTGCAAATTAAATTTTGTTTCCAAAAGGTCCTAATCCTAGCTGGAAGCTTTCTGGAATAACAATATTGAATGAATGTTAATGATACTTAAAATCCATGCAATTAATATACTTAAAGACTTAGAATGATAGATATTGTCCATAAAGTCTGAAATTGTGGGAGGATTATATGCACATTAGTCCGTGGTTTAACTGYGTATATTTTAATAAGATTTTAAATTTCTGGTTTGTGTTTTTATTTCAAATAACAATAACAAAACAATTATGTACAAAAGGGATTTATAAACTTAAAAAAACCTCACATAAAATTCACAATGTGCACTAATGCTTATTATCCTAATTACAGTGGTCCCTTCTGAGGCATGCTTTGGTGTAAAATAATTAATTTTGATGCCTGCAGCTTAAGATGTGTAACTTGCTTCCGCCAGTTGTCTTATTGTAGAGCCCACAAGGGTGGAAACTGATGCTTAAGTATATTTTGTTATTCTAATCAGTCTTTTCATATCTTTAGAAGCTCTATCTGCCTTTGAGAGATCAGAGCATACAGTGTTGTTCAAGGTTAATATCAATGTTCCCAGTTAAAAAGAAATGTAAGAGTTCTCTAAAGCATATAGGAATATAGAATTGGATTCACTTTGTGTCAAGGTGGCTAGCAGATGTTTGTATTTTCAACTGCATAACTAGCTTCTTTCCCCAAATCAGGGTTAGTGTGTTACATTTGGCTGACTTTTGCACACTTGCCCTAACATAGGTTTCAAAGTTGATCTTGGAAAGGCATTATCAGTTTGAAAAGGGCTTCAAGGCACTCACAGTGATTGTAATTGATGGGGATAGCAGATGATTAAAAATACTTGAATATTGGAAACAGCTTTGAAATAATGACAGCCCACCTGGGGTTAATCAGGTGCTGTGAGTGCTGTTAGCTTCTACCTGCCCTGCCTGTGAAAAATACGGAACGCTGGAGGTGGAGGCTGAAGTGGGAAGAGGTGATACAACCCAGTTAGGTAGGTTTCTTTTTCCTAGTGTGGTAATTTGTTTGGTTTTAGTGTCTTTTGGCTCATTAGTAAACTGGGGGGTTATAAATGTGGGCTGGGTGCAGCTCCAATATTGAGCACCTTGCAACCTGGGCTGTCTGGATGTTGCAGACGGAGCTAGATCACGTAGTACCTGATGATGTGCTGAGAACGCTGAAATTAAAGCAGCTGGCAGAGATGTTGGTCTTGATTAACTGCTATGTATTTGTCTTTGTTAAGTCTGCTTCACAGTCCTTGTAACCTCCAGCCAGAAATCTCTCAATGTCAACCTGTTCTGTCAAGACCTTTAAAACTGCAGAGAAAGGGCTCTGCCCTTTTTTAGTAAGGCAAAGTGGTCCACTGCCATTAGCCTTGCCTTGGGGAGCTCACACTTAGCTCAGTGCTAGTAAGAGAAAAAACAGTGTCTAACACTGGCAGGGAGAGCGGGAAAACARGGGAGGCAGAAAGAAAATGAAAGATAATGTTGTAGCCATTTATAAGAATGTATTTGAAGGAGATTATGGTGGGCATATAYCTTAGATGCAATTTCTACTAGAGAACTGTATATTGTTTGTATGCTTTTCTATTAATGAGGAAATAGGCATTGTGATTTTTTTAWTTTTTTTTGTAATTTAATTTGGCTCATCTGTGAAGATGAGATGCCATCCTTAATTAGTCTTTGTCTGAGAGTGGCTAGAGAACTTGGGATGTCTTTGTACTTTCTCCTACACCTTTATACATTGTGAAACTTGGACTGAGTAAGATCTGGATAGCTGAATACATATATGGGATCACAGATATTTTAACCTTATTTTTTTTTATTGTCTTTTTTATTTTCTTTCCAAGCATTCTTAGAGGATGTGATGTTATTAGGAAACCCTAGTTTCCTTTACCTAGACCAGCAAAATTCTAAGTTCATGTCAAATAAATTATGCGTAAAAGTTCAGATTATTACTAAAAGCCTCTCAGGAGGAAAAGCTACAAAAACTAAATGAGAGTTTAAAGGGAGGGGTTTTGTTTCTAACTTTGATGTYAGATTTGGGTAAGTCTTCTGGCTGTTTGGAGATATTTGTCTCTTTTGTATGCTTTGGGTGTTAGGAGCCATGTGGTAGCAAGCTGTAGGATAACTAATGTTCTGCTTGAGGACCTCGCCTCATTGCTGCCTCCTGGAGTAGGCAGTGTTGATTCTACAGAGTAGCTAACTTTGACTTGAAATGAAGCAATTAATTTCTTATTGTTACACACTTATTTGCACCCATGAAAAGATGTAAAGTGCAATGCTTTTCTTGTATTCTAARCTAAAATTTATCTAAAAATTCCAACTTGTTAGCAGTGCTAGACRAGAGTCAGCCATCTGGAGGACCATCAACCCTTGGAGCCTTCGTGTGGCTAATAGAGAAATGATGCTCTTTTCTCAACACTGCTAWATGTTAATAGAGAAATGCTATTGAAATGTCAGTTAGAGCTTATTTTTCATTGCTTAGTGTAAAGTCTGTGTTCTATTAATGACTTTAGATGAACAATAASGGACTGAAGTTACTGGCTTTGACTATTCCCCCCAAAATTAAAGCTTCTGATTAGATAATGCAAAAAGACCCCTTCAATTACACTAGTAAAGAGAAATGTCACTTGTCTAACACCTTCAAGTCTTTCTTTGTTGCTGGCACACAGTTGACTTTGGGTGAGCAGCTTTTCATGTAATGTTGCTCATCAGTGAGGACTGTAAAAACTGAAAACAGAACTCCAGATGCCCATATGGCCAYCTCTTCCAAAGCATGTACGTAAATGGCCTGTGAACAAAATGAAGCACAAGGTCTGGCAATTCTCTTGTCACTTTTTGTTATAACTGTGAAATTAAGTGAGCAAGATATGGTACCATGGAGGAGAGGGAGACACAAGGATGGTTTTCTATTTGAATTTACTGGAGTGGTGAAAGCACAAAACCAATGACTAATTCGTCCTTTTGGTAAAATCTGAAGCATTGCAAATGTGGGTTGTTTGATGAAAATCTTGTCCCAAGTTGCCTTGTGATCAGTTGTTGGTGTTTTGGTCAAAGGGAACTTCATATCCTAGTTCAATATCAACAAAATGCTCATTTGTTTTACTTAATGCTTTAAAGAAATATATTTGAGGCAGGTAGGAGTACAGTCTTGCCATGTCTTGTTTTGTATGTGAAAAAGTTGTCAAATGTGGCAAAGTGCACATCTGTTTATTTTACAGTAAGTGATAACAAAACTCCTCGTCAGTGTCTGTCTTGTTTCTGACCTCCTGCATGTTTCTCAGTTTGCTAATTAAAATGGGTAAAGGACACACACGTATCTGGTTTTAATTGTGGTGTTTACTGCATAATAAGTAGCAGRTTCCTCTTATTCACAACTGTTTTGTCAAAACATATATTGCATTATTGTTTTACTGTGTTACTGTGGCTATGACCACTGCATACATTATCAGAGACATGCTTGCCAAGGTGGTCAGTGGCAGCACCAGCAAGACTCAAGGGCCAAATAAGAGATCCAGTGGGACTGGCTCCACTTTGAGAAATACTAGCAAATTCAAAGGGAGTAATACTGRTAAATGAGAGCTTGACTAAAAATTAGAAATGCATAAGCAGTATTTGCTGTGTTCTGTTCTTCAGCCTCAGAAAATTAATACTCAACCTCAGTA
This sequence comes from Oceanodroma leucorhoa, assembly GCA_030449065.1. Taxonomy (NCBI): domain Eukaryota; kingdom Metazoa; phylum Chordata; class Aves; order Procellariiformes; genus Oceanodroma; species Oceanodroma leucorhoa. The sequence goes on from JASVER010000036.1 coordinate 4,395,891, forward strand.
ACTGAATGAGTGTGATTCTTTACAGTGAATTCTGTCTCCTGTGCAGAATGTGGATATGGATGTGCAGTAAAACTGAATGACTTCTGTGGAGGGTAGCGTGTCACAGACTATTGCTAAATCTTCTGATCCTGAGTCCTGATGGAATGATGAAATCAGTGGTACGCAAAAGTATTTCTCACTTATGGAATGAATTTTTGGAAGATGCACCTTTCACAATGTTCTCCTTAAAATCTGTTCCATATGGAATTGCTCAATATTTGGTTGTTCTGCAGTCCCTTGCACAGAGAACATCTTGTCAATTTACGAAAGTTATTTTGTGTTAGTATGTTAGTCTACCATGTATAGGTGTTAACTTTGGATACATACATATGTATTTGYTTAATCCTGTTCTTTTTGTACCTGCTGTGATGAATCATTCTTATCTGATGGTTTATCTTTTTTGATAAAAATTTTGCTGCAAATTAAAGACAGAAGTGTTTTTAAAACATAGGCCTCAGTACATTGTGTTAGCAAACAGCTATGTGTTACTGTAAACTGTGAAGCCTTCACTCCAGGTCACCTGGGTTCTTCCTCCTTGCAGTTACTCTGTGTTTCATTTAAGCTCCCTCCCTCTCTCTGGACTCCCTTGTGCTCTCCAGCTGCAGTCTATGTTGGGTGACTGTCTTCATTTGTGTGAACAGCTCCATTGGTAAATAAGGACTTAACTTCATTTAACACCCATAAAATTGCTGATTGCTTTGAAGTTGAGCAAAATTAATTCATTTCCAGTATGGCAAAGGAGGAGATTGTGGTTTGGTCCATTTTTTATTACAAATGGCTCAAAGAGCAGCTTCCTRTTAATCAGAGTTGGATAGCAAAAGGAAAGTGCTGGAGAGAGACCAAGAGATCTCCAAAATGGATCGAAGTACCTTTCTTTTAAAATTCTTTGAAAAATCTCAATATTGAGCGTCTTCTGTGGCTCTGCTCTATGCTTCAGTGTGGTGGGTGTGAGAGAGCAGGCTTACCGTCTGAAAAGAACAGCAGACGAGAGGAATCCTCTCTTAGGGAGTAAAAAACCCTTGCAGCTCTGCTGGCTCCTTTCACTAGCAGAATGGCTCTACCTTTCCAACTGCATAGGTGCCGCAGAGGTGGAGCTATAAAATGCTGCCAAATCTAACACACCGTAGGTCACATTCTTCACGCCTTATTTATTGCTTCTGGGGAGCTRTATCATGCTTGGTCTTAGTTGTGCCGTGTATGAACTGCTGCCCAAGCTAGCTTCAGTGGTGCAGAAGTGTGGCCAGAGTCAAGACTTAGCAATTAAGCTACCTGTAGGTACTCACTGTGTAAGCAGCTGTGAAGCCGGTGCTAGTGTTCTTTTTTAAACACAACTCCATGAAGTTTGCAAAAGGGAACTGTAGTTTTCCCAACCCTAGCCAAATAAAGAGTATGATAATAGTACTAGATGGCTTGTCTCACCCTCTCTAGACTAATGACACCRTGTCACTCCTGAAATTTCATAGAAGGAAAGAAATAACTGATTTTTATGTTTTCTAAGTCTTCTAGACATAACAAACCTAATTTATTCCTTCAACTGCAAGTCCTAGTCACTTACTACATGAAAGGAATGACTGTATTTTATTTAAATTCCTAGTTTACCAATCTGAATMAAAAAAATAACAATAATTGCCTATTATCACTCTGAACAAAATTCTCATTTTTAACCAGAACAACCCCTTGGATTTTCCTTTATCCATTTTTACCATTCAGTTACCAGATATTTCTTAATGTGTCTGTGTTACAACAACACTGCCTTGAGTTCATCGACTCTTAGGGCACATAGGGAAGAACTCTATAAAACTGTGCAAGTGAACAAAAAGGTAGTAGATAAGCCTCAGTGTAAGCAGTGCAGGTAACGCATTGTGGAGGGAACATGCCTGCATGATCTTGGGCTTGGAGCTGGCAGTTAAAACTCAGGAAAGAGGTCTTTGATCTATCATTTACAGTTCCCCAAAATCATCGTATTAGTGTGCAGTGGTCAAAAAAGCCAACAAAATGTTGGGCATCCTCAGGAAGGTGAGAGGGAGGCAGAGGCCATTGCCTATATCTGTTAGGATGCTAAAGGCAATAGGCAGAGATGTGTCCTCTGGCATTCCTAATCAAGGTAAGCTGTAGATATTGAGCAAGGCAGAAGGACTGCAGCACTACTTCTGTGCTCTTCCCAATAGTTTCTCTTAGCGCTGCCGTGCGGAGTATGTTTGCGCAGTGCAATGTATGCACAGGGGCCTGGTCCAATCCCCCATGTAATCAGTTTAAATCTTTCGTCTTGGGTGGACAAATTGGAACAGTCCCTCAGCTGTCAGGTAGAATAATTTTGGAACTGTTTTGTCCATATGTGAAGTTAAGAGTTCACACAAACAAACCAAGGTTAATATGTCACCTCTTAGTGTATTTCCCACGGTAAGGCGGAAACGTATCCTTAACAGGAGATGCCTTTTATATTTATGAAAAATGGTTAACCACTTTTTTGTATCATCATTAACATTCCCCTTGGATAAAATCCAGTGATGAACAGCTTCCTGATGGAAGAGGTCGTGGCTTTTCCCTCTCCCATAAGTATTAAATGTCAGTAATATGTTTGAGAGTAGTGATGCAGATAAAGATTTTGAGCCATGGGCCCAGTGGCATTAAAAGAATAATGTAAGCTGTCTGCCGAGACTGCTTTTAAAAGAGGTACAAAGCATACTTCTTATTAGGAACAGGGCAAGAAATTAAAGTTTTTTGAATTTCTTGGTGTACCTACAGTACCCTAAGCACGGTACAGCTTCTACCTATGCATGGGAACTAGTTAGTGAAATTCTGTGTTTGTGCTGTGTAACCATGCAGAACAGTGGCATATCAGACACAAGATGTTAAGGGTGAAAGAAAACCTTTAGGCATGCAATCTTTCTTGTTATTTGAAAGGTGCAGAAGTTTAGTCAATTTACAGACCTTGTGAACGGTCCATACTAATGGGGATACTTCAGTCCTTCCCAGCTAACAGCGGGATGGAATCCATGCTGCGGCTGGTGATGCCCTGCAGCTGGTGTCTGTGCACGAAGGACCACTTTCTGCATATGGTATGTTAATAACATCACAGAATAGTTAATCCTCTCCAAACTCTACACTCCTGTTTCCAGTAATATTTATTTAAGCTGCAGTGTGGCTGGACACTTTAATTTGGATAAGGAACTCATTTATTGTTGTGCTTGTACAGTAAAGCAAAATACTTCTCCCCTTGCCCCCTCCAAGAGTCTATTTTTTGATCTTTTTTTTTTTTGGTTACTGTCAGGGTCCTAAAATAATACCTGACTTTGATTCATTGAAAGAGAGATGTTAATTCATACACTGAAGACGGCCTGATAGGAATTTTTTCGTGCATTATTAGTGGAAACACTGTTATTATTTAATTAAGAGTTTAAATTAAAAACATTCCTTCTATTTCTGAATGAAACCTATAACCTTTATTAAAGCCTTTGAAGGAAAGACTTTGGTCTCAGAAAACACTGTCAAGGTAAAGTGATGTTTGTTCTTTGACAATCAATCAGACTTGTGTGGTCATTTCCCCTTGGTGTCAGAGCTAAACTGTTATGAGATTTTAAGGTTAAATGTGTGAAAAATGAAGAAATGAATGGATGATTCGGGACTCTTGCTATCTGCCTGGGGCAGGAGAAGAACAGCTTGGAAGAAAAGTATCTGGATTGATTACTAAATTCAGTAAGAGAGATGAGATTTTATTTCGGAAAGTGTCTAAATTCAATCCAGAAGCTAATATTTTAAGGCTTTCTTCTCTACCCCACAACACAATAAAGCTGGTGTTTCCAGGGAAAACTATTTAGCTCCTGAATGGATGGGGTAAATTATTCATATTTTATGTAATTAATACCAAATGTTGCATTTAGGAGAAATATAAATATGTCCTATTGATTGATAATAATAGGTACATTTGAAACATTCAAACCTTTTTTAAACAAAGATCCCCAAGCTAAACTGGGGCCAGAGAGCTATGTGAAGAGCAGTGACATGGGAGTTATGCCACTGACTTGAATAGGATCAAGAAGGTGGTCCTGTTGACAGTAAGTACCAAATGAATTATTACAGAGCTGAAGCTGTAGGTTGTTCCTGAGTGTTTTCCAGTACAGCCCGAGAGCTGGATGTTTGCTTCCTGATACTGTTTTTAGATGGTCGCAACATTGCYGTCTTTTGGTGTGCTTTGGTGTGCTGCTATTTTCCATAATGGTTGCCTGTCTGCAGTTGAAAAATCTTGCAAGGTTTTAGTCAGAACTGTGTATTGAATTTTGAGAGAATGTTTTTTCATAATGTTTTCTTAAGAAAAGGAAGATATATTTTAGTGAACTTATATTAAAGGCCCTATGCTTTGGAGCAGGAGCTTTCTGCATGAAAAATTACTTTAGTCACTTTTTGCTCATGCTGTTTTGTGGAAAAAAGGAAACATACCTCCTCCTTTCCTAATTCCTCATGTCTGACACTTTGTGTGTCGGGACTGAAGGCGGTGTGTGGTCTGATGCTTCATGAGGAGAGCAGGGAGGCCATGGGTATTGCAGCTATTAGTCAGCAGTGCGAGTGGTGGGGATTTCTGTGTAGATCTGCAAATTCCAAGTCTTTTCCCTGTGAATTTTGTGTTCTCTGTTTTGTGATCTGTGAACTGGTTTTCTCCTACTTATGCATACACCTGCAAACTGCTGCTGATGATAAAAAATTTTGTTAGTTGATGGATTGTCTGGAAAAAAATTGTGAAAAGCTGTTGCTAACAAACATGTTGTTGAACGAATGGGTCCAATCACTTTTATCTGTTCTTTGGCCTGGTTTTATAAAGCCAGCCTAATAAATGTCAGGAAGCAGAGAGGCAGTTAGGTGTTTTATCTTCACTTCTACTCTAGCGTAAGTCATGGTTTAATGTTTCCCCTCTTTCTCGGAATATACTCAGTAATAAAACTTCTCATATGCTTGATTCTGTAAACATTACATTGGCCAAAATCCATGTTACCAAAGGAAAGCTCTAGCTGTACTCTTATTTGGAAGGTGAAGGGGTTTACATATGTGAAAGTTATATACCAGCCCTGGAAAGATGAGACTGATAGCAGAGTGCAAAAAGGTGCACTCTGTTCTGCAGTCCTACAGTACAGTTATCTGTACTCAATGGCATACAGCCAACATAATTTACTGGTTAGGAGGCCTTCTAAGGGGTCTTTGCATGTGCTAAAGTAGTTTCTACAAAAGCTTTAAACGTAAAGCTTAAGTGTGGAGAGGCCTTTGAACATACACGTCTTTGACTTTCTCACTGCCGAATCATTAGAGCTACTTGCCATGATACRTATCTCCATATAGTGATCTGCCTTTTTTTCTAAACAAAAGACAATGTGGAAATGATATCAAAGGATATATTCAGCCTTTTATGAAATGGTTCTTCCTTCACGTGCAGTCCTTCTTGTTGTGCAATAAAATCAAGTAGTAAATTCTAAAATCCATAAAGTCAACTGAAACATTTTAAAGGTGAAATTGCATCTGGTTCTTTTAGGCTTTGTGCTTTACTATCTTGTGTTACCAACCTAAATCTGTTTGTGGAGGTTTTCCTTGTAGCAACAGATCTATAAAATAATCTAAGAGGTATCCATGGAGGAGTTGTAGGAGTTCATCACCTAACAGAGAAACAATTATTCAGCACATGGTAATTTTATGGATTTTTTTTTTTCTGCCCTCTCCCCAGTCTTTCATTTAAGAAAAGCCTGATTTGCAGACTGATGGAGTAATGCACAAGAATCCTAAAAGTGTCTTCAAGATGGAGTAGTGTCACACAGCTATAACCCTGGTGTGTCCAGCCAGCTTCCCTGTCGAGCATGGAAGTAGGAGGAGGTTTGGCACTGAATTTCTTAGGCCTCTTCAAGTGCTTCTTCCAGAAGTATTTGAAGTTATTTTGACTAGGATCCTTTGTCTTGAAACAACATCTAATTTTTAGAGTGGAGTTGGAACACTTGGARGGAGGGAGGGACATATACATTTAAAAAAAAATATTTTGGAAAGGCAACCAATAGAAATGGCTCAGAAAGAGAATGCCTGACAAGTTTTTTGCATTGCAAGTTTAGCTTAACATAGTTAAATGTACTGAAGTATGTAAAGGAGACTGAAAGATTTCATTCTTCCTACACTGTTGACATCTTTCCAAACCCATAGTCCATTGACCTGGACAATTTTGAAATAAGGTGTTTTCCTTCTTGACCCTAGAGATCTCTTAGTTATTTAGAAAAGGTATTCTTGGTGAGCTATGTTCTCTGAATAAGTGTGCAGTATTTCTTTTTTATAATAAGTTAATGGTGGCTTTCTCTGATCAGTGGTATTTTTTCAGATAAACTTTTTTTTTTTTTTTTTTTTCCCCCCGCCTCTCCAGGCAGTTTCTACAGATTTTATCTCATTTAGATGATCTGTTTCCATGGAAAAAGGGGATCCTCACCTGGGAATATCCCAGGGCAGTAATTAGGACAGTCTTGAACCATAGGATGAGGGAAAGAACTTGAACCTTGAGCTCAAAATAAGAGGTGCAAATGCTCTCTCAGCTGCATGGTAACAGCTGATTTAGTACTTGCAAAGGCATTGTTGTCTTCTAAGGCATAATGTCCAAAACAAAATCCATTTGTTAATGCAGTGAAACGTTGGCCGATGATCTAATGAACTGTTTTGACATATGATATTTTAAAAAAATATGTTTGGATGAAATGTACCAAACTAGAACCAAATTAATGATTTAGTTTCAGTTCCTATGAAAGAGTGGTTTTGGGTTTTTTGGGTTTGTTTTTTGTGTGTGTGTCCCCAGCTTTACTTAGTGTTATAATTTGCCATCACTGAGTGGTTTTTATGGAGTATGTTTGGTATGAACACAAAGACAGTTTTCTTTTGTGTGTATTAGGGGATTTTAGTGCCCGACCTCCACCTAAACGCTGTCTGTGAGAGTTAAATCTGGCTTCCTTTGAAGTAATGGAAGAGCTCCCTTGATTACATCAAAAACTGGAGGAACCTAAAGAGTTAATCATTTAGTTCCTTACTTGAATTCAGTCAGAATGCTTTAGTGTTCCAGAACTACTATTCTTTTAACTATTTATTTTTAGTGAAATCTACTGAAACGTTGATTCTTATGCTGAAAAACATAACTATCCTTACTAGTAAGGGCAAGTGCATGCCAGTTACTTTAGGAGTGAAAAATTAGAATATAATATCTATGCTGATGCTCTCTTAACTTCTGTCATTTAGCAAACATGACAATTTCTTTTAAACCAATCACTGGGAGTCATTCTGTCTTTTTTTTTTTTTTTTTTTTTTAATTTCTGCTTGCTTCTTGGATATGCAACCTCCGATTCAGTTCCACAGAGCTTTATGTTTTGCTAATCTTAGTCTGTTCCAACCCTCATATTTGTTTAAGTCAAGTTGTATTTCACCAGATGCAGTGATGTGAGAGGATAGCTGGATTCCCAAGTACACCACTTTAAATAAAACAAACTTTTAGTCCATGAAAGGCAAAAATGATATTTTGTTCCTGTATATGTTTAGAATAATGTAGACTTAATAGAGCAGGTACTGCTTCCCCCCCCCCACACACACCTTAAAGGCTAGTTAGGATGAAATGATAAGCATCAATTCATGAGGGAAAAAATGTGATATGGAAAAAATATCAGCATTGCCAGCTGTCTTGCTGGTTCCTGGCAACATGGAAATATGAAGGGTGGCAGGCAGGTATGCCTATGTAGACATTGAGCTATATATATACACACCTAGTCGATTTTCTGCTCTAGATTTCATGAAGTTATTCTTGGGACACTTGGTAATGCAATACCCATTTTCAAGGTTGTAAGAGTCTTGGATGAATTGAGTAAATACTTTAAAGGAAAAGAAATTCTGTTTACCACTAGTCATCCTGCTCTTTATCCATATGAACAATAAAAAAGTCTACAATGTCTGTTATTTCTGCTTTGTGGATTCCCTTCTGCATATACGTAGTTTCTGAGTAATAAAACTAATGAAGCTTGGCTTCCTTACATTATCACATACGGTACCACCTTTCTCCTGCCTATGGATGGGAGGGCACAGCAGGGCTATGCATATGAAGACTGACCTGCCAATGTTCTCTCAAGCTTGCTGCTCCTCTTGACTGCTTGGAAAGTTTGTGGAAAGCCCGGACTCTCGGCTGCTGCACATAAAATAAGTGGCTTTAGAGGCAGCATGTGGCTGCATGATGCCCCTGGGCATTTGCTGTAGAACCTTCTTGTCTGAGGCTTACAATCCTCTGTCAAATTTAGTTGAAGTTGGGCAGTGTGTTCTAAAGTTAGTATGAGGTACTGACATGATCATGCAAGAATTGCTTCCTTGGAAGACTGCTTAGAAGAGTGGKTTTTTTCCATCTTTGGCTCCCAAGCTCCTCTTCATGGCAGCCTTGACATCCTTTCTGGTCTGTCTGTCTTCATTATAGCATCCTTCTCACCTTCTGGTTCTCAGTTCATGTTTGTTTTAAGTGAAACTGCCATGGAGAAATACACTTAGGGTGTAGGTGCGGTAAGGAGCATGGAAGGGCAAGCAAAAGGACCAAGCGCCTCTTTGCTGCTGTAATGCACTGATTTTTTATGAATTTTTTGACTGAGGATTTTAGTGGCCTGATAGCTAAAGTCTAATACCTAGTTATTCTAGTGGCTTGTTACATGAACATTAGAGGCGGGTGTCAGTCTCTTCTCCCAAGTAACAAGCGATAGGACAAGAGAAAATGGCCTCAAGTTGCGCCAGGGGAGGTTTAGATTGGATATTAGGAAATATTTCTTCACCGAAAGGGTAGTCAAGCTCTGGAAYAGGCTGCCCAGGGAAGTGGTGGAGTCACCAACACTGGAGACATTCAAAAAACCTGTGGATGTGGTACTTCAGGACATGGTTTAGTGGGCATGGGTGCTGGGTTGACGGTTGGACTTGATCTTAAAGGTCTTTGCCAACCTTAATGATTCTATGATTTTTTTGCCCTTTGGCTGCCCCATCTGTAAACAGAACATGGCTATAATTTTCTTACTTTTCAAAAGTCCTTTGAGCTCTGCAAACAAGAAATAGGTGTGGAGGTGTTACAGGGAGTGACAGAAATACGCTTATGGTGAATCCAGCATAGCTATGGCAGTTTTGTATTTTCAACCCTTTATCTGTGTATTTTTACACTTTCCTAACAGTTTTATGCTTGTCTATTGTATTGTTTATCCTAGTTTTATTTAAATAGCAATCCTGATCTGCATCTAATTATGCTATATTTTTTTAGCACACCTGACTGGCAAATGTCTTGTATGGAGATCTGATATACCCCTTGTCTGGAGCTGAGGATTTTGTCTTATTAATTTGACTTGTTATGCTTTGAATAACTTGTTCCCCTTTGTATATGTGTGTTTTATTGTGAAGTTTGAACAGACAGAATGTAGAATGTTTTTCCTTGTGTAATGCCAGTGAATTTTAGAGAAACTGAGATGGTGCTGAGTGCCAACAAGCATGGATTTTCCCAATTTCCAGTCCTCTACCTGCTAAGCCACTTGATAATCATACCGTCAGTTGAACTGGTAGAGCTGAAATGAAAACAGGCCATAATATTCAATGGCACCTCATTCTTCAGTTACAATGCAAGCTATAAAACCCAAGCAAAAMATTTCTCCCACTAGCCCAATTTATATTAATTAAAAGAATAAAAATCCAGGGAAAAAAAAAAAAAGAATAAACCTTTATGCTCAATTTCTAGACAAAAAAATAGTAAGCTCTGAATCGGCTCAATTTTTACCATTTAAAAATATTTTTCTGTTAATGGAACTTCTTTGTTTTGAAAGTGGCTTTTTTTTCCTTCCCAGGAGATTCCCTTTAACATGGGAAAATTAAAAAAAAATCCTTTAAATGAAGTACATGATAATTTCAAAGGAGTCTTGTCAAGAGAGTAAAAATAAATGGGAATTTACAATTTAGATTTATTATACAGTTGTGGAGGGGGAAACCATCTGTGTTATCTGGTTTAAACATAAACACAGCAAGCACTTCTAAATACAAGATATATAAGCAGTTCTCAGTATGCTAAATATTGTTGTGGTTTAGCGCATATACCCAGCATAACAGGCAATGGTATAGAAAAGTCAAAACACATTGTAAAAATATGTTATAATCTGTGACAAATGGAAGTATCTCTTTTCCTTCACTGTTGATTGTTCATGGATGATCCCAGGCTCCAACTGGTTCTCTATTCATTTGGCTAGTATTAGTATTTTCTCTGTGCAATCAGAATAAGAAAAAAATACAAACAAAGCAAATATGAGACTAACATATAGWTAGTGTAGCCAAGTCAAATAGCAAAACCTTTCATTGTAAACTCCAAAGCCCTAGTTAAACTTCAAACTGCTTTGGATGTGGTGTTAGTGAAAACCTTGAGGTTCCAAAGAGGAGTGAATCTTCCATAAAACAGATCTTCACATGGAAAAACCAGGACTTGGCTAATAAGAAGAAAGGTTGCAAGTCAAGTAAAGCTGTATAGAGGAGCTGCAATGTAGGTAATAAGCAATAAGGATTTACAGGTGCAGTTTTTTGCTAGCTCCTATGTGTTTCCATACACTTCAGTACCAGCGTATTTCAAAGTAGGTAAAATTTTCTCTTTATAAAAACTTCATTTGGTAGCCACTTGTCAGAGACAAATATTATAGCAGAATCAAATGGAAATTAAAATAGGGATCAGAATAAGAGATTTATAAGATTTAAATGAAAAAAAAAAGAAGAAAAGAACCTAGTTAGAGACAACATCAGTATCTCAATAGTTAAGAATAACTGACATTAAAGATTKTACAGGTACGTTCATGTTTGGATCCATAGTTGAATACTTTTCAAGGGGAAATAACACTGTTGTTCCTTTGTGTCTGTGGAGGCCATGTGACATCTGAATACTTGGTTGTCATGCATTCAGTATTAAAAGTTTATAGCCTGCTGGGAGCTGTAAATTCTACATGGAAGAAAGTTTCTGTATATGATAAAATTGTTCCAACACCCTCACTTTTAATGTTGTTGCACTTAAAGAAAAAGAAAACATTCTCTTTTGTGTCCCTTATTCTCTTGACATTTTTATTTACATTTCATATTTCTAACCTCTMGTGCATGTAGGCAACTCAAGTTCCTGCACAGTGCTGGAGACCTACTTTAAGCATATTTGCTTTCACAAAGGAAACTGATTTTTTTTTTTTTAATAAAGTCAGATCCAGGACTTGGAACCAGAAGAATGGCTTTGACAATGTTTCTAGGCTTTCATCTGAAAGACTTGGAAGCTGGGAAGATGATGTCTAGCTATGCTATTGCTTTGATTAAAGTCATTATGTGACATACGCTTTATATACAGTCGAGTGAATAGAGCTTTGGAACAGGGCTGCGATACTGCATTTTGTTTCTAGATCTGCTACTGACCTGCTGTGAAATGTAGGTGGACCTTTTAATTTCTTCTTGTCTTGGTTTCTCTATCTGCAGAAATAGTATTATAATGATTTTTGCATAAAGGAAGCATTCTAGATCAGAAGGTAGAATTCTCATTACTGTTAGTGACAGAGTATCATCAGTTCATCTTGCATAATTTTTTCTATAACAATAAAAATATTGGATGGTGCTGGAGCAATGTCAGTTCTATTAGTCATGATGTGCCACTTGTCTGTGTGTTTGGATAGTAAAATATGAAGGATGTAAATAGGCATACACAGACCACTAACTCCTGTTCTGGCTTCCTATGGTGAGATTGGAGACAAGAAGGGTCTTTATTCGTTCAGCTCAGGATTGAATAAAATAACAGGCGGTTTACTTCAGAGTCAGAGGTTGACCACAGCAATCTGTGGTGTCCTGCCAAAATCCACTCCAAACTGTTGTGAATGAAATCACAGTTTTTCATTTCATATGTACYCTTGAAAGTAGCTGGGAACATTACAGTAGCCAAGTGGTAAACTCTGGATAAAGTAAGAAACCAGACAGCTTCCAGTTGTTCCAATTTCTGTTTAGTAAGTACTAATGATATAAGGCAGCCCACAGCTGAGCTCTTGAAATATCTTGTGCAGTGCATTTTTTTTTTTGTTTCAGATGCAGTTAAGAGTAGAAATGTTCTTGTTTACTTATCTCTAGTACAGTTCACTCGGTTCACTTCTAAATGCAGATGCAGAATTGTGGTCACTGCACTAATGAACTCCATATTTAAGCCATTTTGGAAATTGAGGATATCTGTGAACTCTGACATACAATATAGAAAGATATGCCTTTGTATAAATACGGATTGGTAAAGTGCAATGCCTTGTCCTTAATGTGGGATAAAATAATATTTCCCATTTTTGTACCTTACATTCTATGGAAAGTGGCCACTAAAATTACTTACATGAACCCGTACCTCCTTAAGTTACTCTAGAAACCGTTTAAAAAGTTAATATTCAGGATGCTACTTGTGCCATTAGGTGGTGCTTTCAAGCTTCTCTAGGACTAGAGAGAAGCAAAAGGAGCACTTAGCTTTGTGCAGGACGTGCTTTCGCAGGATTGCGGAGGGTGCAATAATGAAGCCCAGCTGTGTCGGTAACAGGATACAACCGAGGGGTTGTGGGAGAAGGAAGTGGGTGAGGCTGAGATTCGGCTTGTGAAAAATTTGATGGGGGAAGTCACGTGTGGTGTGTGTCCTGTAAGTCTAGAAGATGATTCTGAGCCAAAGAAGTTAATGAGGTTAATGCTGGTTTTTATTAGCTGAAAATCTGGCTGATAGCATGCTGACTTTGGATGCACACCAATGTCTTTAGATTTCTCAGTCTGCTGTTGGTTGCCTGCTTTGGTATGCTGCCATATTTGTTTAGAATGAGGTTAAGCTCTTTTCCACAAAACATCCAGACCTATGGTTACAAGGAAGGATTTTAGATGTGTGTACAGGCTTCTGTGAATAGGTAGGAGTATCCTGGGGTCCCAGTTTTACTGGGATCGGTCTTAAACGGACCCACTCCTGGCTCCTAGGAAGCTCTCTGTTCACAAGGAAAAGGAACAAAAAGTCGAATCTGAGCCTGTCAGGGCAATTGGACAGTGGATATTATTTACTTAGGTCACTTTGATGTCTCTGAGCTCCTTRGTAAGGTGGTGTCCTTCTGCTCAGTAGGTCTTCCGAGATACCTACTTGAGAACTATTTTCTTGATTGCTGCATCTATGATACACAAACAATGCGTGGCCTGAGCAAACTGCTGAGCCTCCTCAGCCCCCTGCCTACATCAAGTAATGGAGTAGGGGGCCAAAGCCTCCTCTCATGGTTCTCTTACCTTTTGTATTAGCGATATGGATGGAGAATGAGTCCAGTGATGAAAATGTTCTTGAGATGCATCTTAATCCATGGTGAAAACATAGACATAGGGATCTAAGTAAAAATGTCTATGGGCAGAGTAATGTGTAATTGTCAGGTTTGGGGATTATGGTGCTTCTGGAGAAATGTTTGAAATCGCTGTCGGAGGCAGTATGTTTGCATGGTAGAATTACAGCTGTGGTCCGATATAGCAGGTCCTGTTTTATATAATAATGTTACCTTCTTGTATCTATATCTCATCCTTGCCAGTCTGTGATTGGAGCTGCTTTACAGTAACTCTGTGGCTAAAATTTATTATTAACTGATTACTTGTTTTGCGGTTCACCTTTGAATATTTTTGTTTTTATCCAAGTTCCAACTTTTGATATAGCTAATGGCCTCATTAACCAGCTACTCCTTGGTTTACAGAAAGCTTGTGGTGGTAAATTCCCACAATATTATAATGACCAATGACCACATGTGACATCCATCATGAGTTTCTTTCCCTACAGAATTCTGTGCTTTTGCAACTTTTATTTTCTTTTCTTTATAATTTGCATGGAAAACTAATTCACTGGTGTTTATTCTAATGGCTCTTTTGTGCTACTGATGCAATTTTTCTTTTCATGGCAAGATCCGACTTATTTGGTTAATACTACAGAATAAAACCATCTTATTTTTAAGCCTAAGTTTAAATAAGATTGGTATTCATTTGTCCTGGGTTATTTTTAATCTAATTCCCAACTTTCTATTTCTGAGGATCACTTCTTGAACTGTTTTTCTGGCATTTGTGGCTGGGATCCCAGGGACTATACAAGAAATCATTTAACTAATGCTGCTTTCTTATGTCAGTGCTTAAACTTTTTTTGTTATATTTTTGCACCAGTATTTATATTAAAATAGTACTGAAATGATTTCTCCAAGATTGAAATCCTTTTCTGCAAGGTTCTGTAAACACGTAATAGGAAAAATGTACCATGGAACTCCTCAGAAATACACCACATTCCAGGATTTGAGTCTACAGAGACCAGTCAAAGAACAGGAGCAATAAAGTATTGCTCCAGTATTATACGCGAGGAAATGAAATATAGAAAGACTAAGTGATGTGTGTAAGCATACACAAAAGGCCTAAGAATCTCTTTTATGTATTTTCATCATGAGTTGGTAGGATTGTATTATTTAATAGGTTTGCTAAATTTTAATGACATTTTACTTTTTGTGAAAGGCTGCTGTGGTGTATAGTATTCTAGAAAGTTGGATAAAAGAAGCTCAACAACGGCTTGCTAGTATTCATGAAAATAGTGAAACAATAGTGTTTGGGATTGTGGAAATCTATTAATAGCAAGAGAAAGTATAAAAATTAATTTTAAAAGGTTTGTGAAAGAAGATGGGGGCATAAGCTTTGATTGGTAAGGGAGACAATGAACATGCTTCCTAGTGATGGGGTAGTTGAGGTAGCTTTGGAAGAAGGATCTGAGAAAGCAGCGACCCCCAGTCATTTCTGAGCAGGATTGGATTCCCAAGGAAAGGCTATGTAGAAGAAGCAGCAGCCCAGAATTTTTTAGTGGTTCATAATCTCTGTTTTCTTGTTCACAACGTTGTTTCTAGAAATTCTGTGCCAAGCCTTGTTTCTCTGTGTAAACCTGTTTGGATATACTTACACTGTGACTTCTGAAGAGTTAATCTTTAGCAAGAGATGTGCATCTGTAGTGAGAATTTGCAAAGAGGTGGCCCTGATGGAGGTTGGCAATAGATGTTGTCATTTTGGGATCCAGCTGTCCCATGAGGATGTGATGAACTAAGCTTGAATTAGAAAACTGTTCCTAGAGCTCCAAAAACTCATGGATAGAGCCTAGACTGTGACCAGGCTCTTAGTGCTTAAAAATATCGGAATTTTTAGTGGCTGGATCCCTGAAAATCAGCCTGTTAAGAGTAGGAAAGCTGGGACGTTCTGTCAGGGACTATTACCGCAAAAAGTGCTATTATTCTCTGAGCATGGGAACCTGAGTTTAGAAATCAATGAAGATTTCTACTGAAATTGAGATTTCCTATATCTATGTCTTCTGCCATAACCTTCTGTGGTTTTCTTCTAGTACTGCTAAAACCAGAAACTTTAAATCTGTTACCAAAACCTTGTTTTCTTTTATACAGTCTGTTGGTCTTTGAAGCTGAAAATACATGAAAGACCTCACACAATCTATTTCAGAATTTGCTGATGGATATCTCTCGCTTTTAGTAGCCATACCTACTGCAACAAGGGCCTCTCACATACATACAGCATTTGATGTAAAAGTATTTGGAAATGAGGGGGAGAGAGGYGAAGGGCTATATTCCAGCATTCCCACTCCGTGTGGCTAGTATTGTCATACTCACTTAGGAAGTGTTATCACCTACCATGTGTGTTAGTTTTATGGTKCGGGTGAGTGCAAACATTCTCATGCACGTGGAGATTGGGGTGAATCTTGCTGAGTTTTAAACTTGTAAGGTGTGAATATGACAAAAGATGCCAAAAGAATGGTGAATGAGTAAATGCATAGTGAACCTGTGGACCAAAGTACTAATCTTAAAAATAATCATAAAAGAATGGTTTTGCGTTAGAATACCTAAGAAATAAGAAATAGCTAGGAAGTAGCTAAAAAAGAAAGTTTATTCAGGGAACTGTAAACCTGGGGGGGGATGTTGGTGGGTAGTTTGGTTTGGGTTTTTTTTTTGGGGGGGGGGAGATGTTCTTTGAAAGAAGCTTGAGTTAAATATGTGCAGACTGCTACTTTATAGGAGGGAAATGTTTGTAGAAATGTTTGTTTTTTCCAAGAGAATTCCTAAATGCATAATAGAAATACAAAATTACTCTCTGGATTTTATGTTGCTAAAAGTTTGAATGTATAACCAACAGTTTATAAATAGAGCTGACCATAGTAAGGATTCATGGAGAACCCTTTTCAGACATACTGGCATCTAAAGGAGGTACTTTTAAGGAGGGATGAATTTGAAATACAACATGGTTTTGTTTTAGATAAAGATTTGTCAAGGAGGATTGCATTAACTCCATATTGTAGAAGTTTCCCGCAGGAGCTCTTTGGGTTTCTGCTCAACTTGATGGATATTTTAAATATTCTTGCAAGTTCTGTTTCCATAGTTATGTCTGCTCTTTTCCTTCAAAGTCTCACTGGAACTGGGATCTACGTCTATTTCTACACGAGGGAAAAGAGAAAATTCATCTCCCATGGGTTGAACAAGAGAGTTAATAGTTTCAATACAGGAGTTTACAGAGAAATTTTAAATACTTTATACTTTACTATTCTCTGGAGTCTTTGCAATTTAAATCTAACACTGGGAAACTATTAGTTAGGGACTGGGAGAAATAATGGCAAATTATTAGTTATGATGGTAAGTGGTAGAAAATGTACACAGCACATAAGGAACTGTTTAAAATATGTCAACAGTGAATAGTTATGAAAAAAAGATTGTCTGGATGGAGATTACTTCTTATTTCCTCAAGGATTAACTTGAAGAGAATTACTTTTGTTCTGTGTTTTTTATTAATGACTTTGGCATAAACAATAGGATTACGCTGATGAAATCTATGGATGACAAAAACTTAGGAGGGACCATAAAGACAGTTATTTTATATTATAAAGGAAAGAACTGGACAGCCTTGGAGACCAAAGTAATAGAAAAATCAATAAAACAAACCCCAGGGCTGGGCACCTGGGAATCAAAGCATCCCTTCTGGAGGCTCACGGCTGGAAGTAGTCACAGAGGAAGAGGATCTGGGTGCACTGATTGCATACCCCTCCTACACAGGAAGAGTATTGAGCCATCAGTGTGACATGGCCGTGGAAAAATGAAATGTGTATCCCATGAAGTGCTCCCAAAGGGTGAGTACTGGTACTCACGTTCAGGCACTCAAGAGAGCTCTCCGGGTACGTTGTGAGCAATTCTAATCACTTATGATCAAAAGATGTGAATCCAAACTGGAATGTCCAGCCAGGATCATCGGAGGAATGGAGAACTCCCTGTACAAGAGGAGATGAAAAAACATGACTTATTCAATGTCAAAAAAGAAAAGCTGAAGAGGCTATTGTGGCTGTTTATATCAGGAAGGAGAACAGCTTTTTTTCTACTTAACCTAAGATTGTCCAAATGGTACCAAATAGCCATGCATAAACTTACAACTAGTTATATTAAAAAGAAAAAAAAAATCCAATTACAACAACTTGAAGGTTTTGGAATTGCCTATTTACTTCAGTACTTCTCTGTTTCGTTTTTAAAAACAGAAGGAGAAGTTGAAATACGTTTGTCAATGTGCTTGAACACTTTTTGTAGGTTGACGCTGAAGCTCCAGATTGGTGGCCCAAGACAACTCACCTGATCCTTAGCAGTGCAGTATAAAATGATATGGGGAGAAAAAAATAAGTGTTCAGCCATACTGTAATAAACCTTTAAAAGTATTCGGGCAAATACTTCATCCTGGTAGATATAGTTTCAGTTTTTGATGTCTGAGAAGTTCCTCACCTCGACTCTTTCACTCCTTTTATATGAACGCCAAACCAATTGCGGATTCTCTGATCTTGCTGCCTCTGTGGACTCAGCTGCTATTTTGAAACCCTGTATTGCTGTGGTTATGATTTTCTATTTAGGCTTCAGTAGTATATGTGGAGAAATGAATGTCTTAGTTCAGTATGATTTGACAAAAACAATTCCTCTTTCAGAACATGCCAGTTGTGGTCAGCTCTTTTGGCATATTACCATCCAGGTTTGAATGACTGCTAGGACTAGGGTCTGGGACAGACAGGAAAACAAAATGCAAATTCAGATTTGAAAGCAGGGTATTTGCTGACCCTTGCTTTCCATGAATTCACGGCTGATCAACCTTCACTAGCTTGTGAAATTCAAAACACTTTCAAAATCCAGAGGAGGGAACGCACAGTGGTCTCTCCATCACGTTACATGGATCATTCACAGCGTCTTTATGCAGACTTCCGATATACAAGAATTTTCTTTAATAACAGAATGTGACATGGAATGTATATGTAGAATTTTAAAATGAGTTTTTAATCACAAAACTATTCAGAGTACTTAACACATTCTGAGGATTGTTTAATTTTTCCTTTGACATGTTAAGGTCACTTTCTATTTGGGAAACCATACAGTGAAAGTCCCAAAGCAATACCACTTGACTTATCTTGCAGGTATAGTTCAGGAAGGATCTGCAGCCCAACAAGTATGTGACAAGAAACTGAATTTTGAAAAAAACAATTAATTTTGCACTTTAGCTATTTAGGTGCAGGCAAATTACAGCCAGAAAGAACTGACATTCATTATACACATTACATTCCCAGCTCTATTTTCAGTCRAGTCAGAGCTGGTCCTGCCTGGACTCTTCTAGGCAGCCTGTGTATTTCAAACCTGAGTCTTGGAGTTTGAAACCATTGCATTCAGCTCAGAGAGGCACTCTGCCTTTCCCTTCCCAGCCTCTCCCATAAGCAAACAATCCCCTCCAAACTGTGCAGCCATAATAGTGATATGTGTTTTAAATCCTTGGGAATCTTACTGTTGGGATGATGCTTATGCCTTTTAGTTGAATGGGAGTCTTACTGGTTTTGAGAAACTTTGGACTGAAGCTGTAAAGTTAAAGCTGTTGTCACATGAATAACTGTATTCATTACGTCATCAAGGTATTTAATTTGATGGTTTCATTTTTCCTGTGACC
This sequence comes from Oceanodroma leucorhoa, assembly GCA_030449065.1. Taxonomy (NCBI): domain Eukaryota; kingdom Metazoa; phylum Chordata; class Aves; order Procellariiformes; genus Oceanodroma; species Oceanodroma leucorhoa. The sequence continues at coordinate 4,414,956 of JASVER010000036.1, forward strand.
GCTTCTCTTTTAACTGCAGACAGACAGGACAGCCCTCTTCTGTTTGTCAAATGAGGACTTCTAAGTTTGATGCTGGGGGTTGCATAGAGTAAAAAATTTGGTTAAACTTACAGGTAAGATGATGTTCAGTTCTGTTGTCTTGCTGTGGGCAGTAGCGTCTGGCTAGCAAAAAGGGCGATGGTACCAACTTAAATAACTGCWACTGTCAAGGTGTTATTCTGGTGCAGATCAGAAGTATCTTTACGGATATCAAATGGATTTTATAACCATTAAAACCTGCACAGGAAGTTCAGCCTCAAAACCAACAACATTATGTTCTGTTTCTGGTACCACAGTACTGGTCCCTACACGGATCAGTGATGCATTGCAAACTAACATGGAAAGGTTATTGTATTCTGATTCTTAGATTTCAGATATGACCCTTGATAGGTTTTCCAGTTTCCTCATCTTTGGCATTACTATGAGCCCAGATTTCTATGTAATTTGATCAGGATTAATCTTTAACATATGTGCCATTCTTCTTTTCCCATAGTTAAAATAACAGATGTAAGCCCTGTTTCTTTTCTATGCAGCTTTACATTACTGTATTGTTGGAAACTACAAATGTCATGAAGATTTAATTTTTATGGTAATGGATATGGGGCCAGAATAATTATGTTTTAATTACCATTTACAATTAGGTTGATCTTTTTGAAATTAGAAAACAATATATAGTTGTTTGTTGTACATATCAACATATGAATAGAGCATGCTGTATGCTGAACACATGTAACTTTTGTCTCCATACAGAAGGCATGCAAAGCAGAAAAACAATCTCCTGCTCTTTCGTTTTCTGAAACAAATAGTTCTGTCTGTTTGCTGTACTATTATTTCCTCTTAGATGCATCCTCATCTTTTTTGGATGATACACTTATGGGACAGCAGAGCTGACTCTGCCTGTTCTATATCCATTTTCATCCACTCCATGCCCAGTTGAGTGATACAGAAAAGAAGGTGAATTATTAGACAGAATTCCATAGCTTGTATCTCCATGGGGGTTGTTTTTCATAGGATCCCAAAGCTGCCAAATTAGTGCTAAGTGCCTAAGAAGTGAGATAGTAGGCAGATACTTCTCAACATAAAACACCTGTAGGGAAAGTTCAATCTGAAGTTTATTTAAAATCAAGGAGGATCTTGTTATCAATCTGCTTTTTGTACTTGTTAAGACATACATTTGTCTTAATTTATACTACCATTTAGTAGTATATATAATATATACATATATATATAATATATACACTTTGAGTATAATAGACTTGTTTTCTAAGACTGGCTCTCCAGCTGGTCTGAATTATCACAGCCCCATTGCTCTTAAGTTCTTCCCACTTCTATGAAATGTTGAGTATTTCCCTATTCCTAGCTTCTTTATCTTCTTTTTTTGGTGGCTTCACATTGGGGGTGGGGGGGAATCTGTATTGCAATAAGGATTAAATTACTTTATCTTTTTTTGTAAATATACAGTATAACAAGTTGCAATGTCACTCTGAATGGAGCATTTCTGGCTTGTATTTGCCCTTTATCTCATTATAAGGATGCTAGAGGTCCAATGTAAATATCCTTCTGTTCTGTCCAGCAACCCATACTTTAATTTAGTGTAATCAGAAAATAATAACTTCTGTAAAACAGCCTGTCAGGGAGAAATAATAGGGCTGATAGGCATTTGGCAAAACTCCATTGCATACTGCTGAGATACAATATTCCAGTTTTGCAGGACGTTTGTCAAGCCACTTGGTTGCTGTAATGTGCTGGGAAGATCTTCCTGTCATCAGATAGCACCTGACAGAAGACTGCGAACAGCCAACTCTTCACAATTTAATGAGCAAACCTGGAGCAGTAATCCCATCAGGAAGGGCATGTAGTGTAGCTCTGATTACCATATTTGCAACCAGTGCTGTACTTACTGTTTTCATATGGTCCCAATTTTTTTTTCCTACTGAGAAATTATTTTTCATAGCATTAACTGTGAATCAAATAGGCTCTGCGGAGAAATAACTTTAAAACATATCTGGATCCTTTAGTTATTTTTTGTATGTTAACAGTGTAATATTTTTCTGAGCGCAATTTTACTTCTTTATTTGCAGTACTTGAAGAAGCACCAAAATAGGTTTTAAAGTGGTTGTTGGAAGGAGGTGTGGACTTCTTCTATCCATGCTGTAGTGACTGGCAGCAGTTCAATCTGTTGCAGTCAGAGCACTTTTAGCACATCCAGTGTATGGACATGTGTAAATGTCTCACATATGGAACCCCATGTGTTGAGAAATGTGCTACTGCCTTCTGTGCACTCCTGAACACAGTTCTATAGGACTCATAAATAAAAAAKGGAGGGGAAGGAAAGTCTTCTATTTAAAAAGTTGAATAGAGGAAAAACAACTGAAGGGGGGGAAAAAAAGTATATAAATGCAAACAAAAGCCATTCATTTAGTTACACTCAAGGGGCAAATGAATGGAGGAAAAAAAAGGGATGGTATTTTTTCAAAAGGTAGTTCAAAACCTCTTTTTCAGTGAAAAACGGTTTGAATTGCAAGCTTTCCCAAATGGAACAAGCTTTTGGGGAACAGGCATTTGGGGAGAAAGGTAAAAAGGCACACTTGTTTTTTCACTTAGGAGGAAAATATTCTTCATAGCTYGTATAATGTTAAGAGTTCTGTGAATAAAAGGGAGATCTGTGGTATCAGCCATGTTTTGTTGCCCCCCCCCCCCTTTTTTTTTTTAATTGCTTAATAGTACATCTCAGAATAGATTCATAAGTGCTGTCATGAAACATGTGAACCTGGATGGATGCTAAGTTGTTCTGCGCAGAGTCCAGCCAGAGTAATTCCTGGAATGGTGGGAGCCCTCTGGATAGCAGATAGCTGGGAGGACAGTGTTGACTGTCAGCTGTCTTTCTCACTGAGATTTTTGTTTTCCAAAGTGCGTCTGTGTTGGATCATCACCTGGAGTAAATCAGCATTGCTACACCTGATCATAAAATTAGCATTTTACATTAGTGTAGAAGATCAGAAATATGKGGGGGGGTTATTTATTTATTTATTTCCAGGGTAAGTCAAGATTTTTCAGCCGATTTAAAAATTGGGATAGCTTGTACCTCAGCTGTGTACTCTAGTGCTGTTGAAGATCTGTCCCATGGAGCGGGCTCTTGGGAAGTGTTGCTTTTTCTTCTTGTGGCAGGAGAGCAGGAAAAATCATCTCTATCCGTCTCTTTCATCCTGTGCTGAGAACAGAACAGTGTGAGCTCTCTAACCTTACAGCACTGAACTCAGTCCTTGTCTGCTTGCTTAAAGGAGTCCAATATTGGTTGCAGAAATGTAAACTGTTTGTACTTGGTGCTGTTATTTTGGATATCAGCACTGACTGATTTCCAGAGTTTGATCAAAGAGCTGTAATTGCTTTTATGTCGAATGCTATGTTTCAGCTCTCTAGATGGTTAGTATATGAAGAAAACGGAACCCTTGTGTTCTTGAATAGTTTTGGGAGTTGCATGAGGTAGAGCTTAACAAATTTTGAGGACTGTAACAGATGTGAAAGAAAGTGAAAGTGATCAGTGTATGAACACTTAAGCTGAGATAAAATCTAGGTCTTGCAATTCCTCTTGGGAAAAGCAAGCTGGAGCACAAGACGACTCCCGCGGTGCTTGCAGCTTCTTTTACTGCATGGAATTACATGCATCTCTCTTTCTTGTTGTCATTGGCTTGCTTGGCTCTAGAGCGATCATATTAACAACACACACACACCCCCCATTCCAGTCTCCTCTCTTTACTAAAAGTTAAGTAATTAGCTTTGTAATATTGTAAGAGCAGTTGTTCCCACGCAGTCTGCRTTCTCCTCCAGCTCTGGTGTGTCTTAGTGTAGTGTGAGATTGATCTGTATGTGATACAACTGTAGAGGTGCTTGTTAGTTAAGTTACTCCCCAATGGTAAAGGGCAATGTTAATCGGGACTGATTCTGTCTGATCAAGATAGAATATTTAACTCTGAGAAAAATGTGAAAGATATATTGAAAAGCTTGGTAGGGCTATTGCAGCTGTGTTGGTTTTCTAGATCCTCAGCTTGTCCTTAATTTAAGAGCATTTGAATGAATTTTCTATCTATAAATTATTTCATTAGCAGAAAGTTTTTCTGTTTGTGTGTACTTTACTGTAAAACTCAGAATTCAGGATTTTCCTTGTAGTACTTATGGAAGTCATTCAACTGGAGAAGATAGATACCATTGACTTTGCCAATCAGATAAAGTAATGCATGTTCCAGTCTACATATATATGAAATGAATTATTTGCAGTTATTTTTCAGAGCTTTTCATTGAGGAATTTCATGATTATTTGATTTATTGCTGGAATTTTTCAACTCAGTTATTAGAATTCCACTGTCTCTTTATGGGCTGTTTTGAATTAAAAAAAAAAAAAAAAAGCATGCGCGGGAAAAAGTTGTAAAGTATCCATTCAGATTTACTTATAGTAATAATTTCCTCCTACAGAGTCACCTTATAAACAATAACTTGTCTCATTAAACTGGTGAATTATAAACAAACACTGGCTGTGGAGTAGCATATACTATGCATTACATTCATGTATGTTATTTTAAAATTACAAATCATTTTCAAACAAGGACAATCTAATTTGTTTCAGATGCAGATGCATTATTTATTATCTAATCAATCTGTAGATCATAATGGTCTGTAAATGTAATCTGTGGTATAATTTTTCATCCTTTGTAAATTTGCAGTCTTTAGAAATAAACCAGAGCTTTTTGGAACTGTTGCCTCCAGAAAAACTAAGTATATTTACATCTTACTTTCTTAAACATCTCTAGTTTTCTTTTGGTTTGATTCCCACCCCCGCAGCAGAGTTTCTGTGATTCCTGATTATCATCCTAATATCCCTCATCATAGCATTTTAAAGTTTTACTTCACAGCATAGCAAGAGAAACACTTTTCCAGGACCATACTGCTGTTTCCTTTGTATCTTGCTATCCAGTTTGCTCTTGTATTTGGTACCCCTTGTAATTTTTGCTTCTTGATGAGCCCTTTCTTGCCTTTGTTTTTTTCCTTGTAGTTGGAGTCTGGTTAATTCATTCCTGGTGTGAATTTTTGTCCATGTCCAATACGTACTGGACCAATACTGAAGTAGGAGTAATGGCAGACATCCCTGGCTTCTGTATTTAAGGCACTCTTGCATGGGCCAGCTTTGGTCTCAGAGTGCAGGTCATGTTTTCTCCATAAGGACAAGGCAGCTGCTGCAGCGCAGAGCTTCCTCCCTTTTGGCAAACCTCACGCACACGAATGTAACCCAGCGATGTCAGGCCCCAGAGGTTTTGAAAGCAGAGGGCTTAAACGTTCTAGAAAAATATGGGGAAGCATTGAAATAACTGCTACTTCTTCCTTCACCTGTCCTGCTTTATTTTTCAACCTCTGATTATCTGTCTTCCTCGATTTTTTTTTTTTTATTTTTTTTTTCCTGCTCCTGTCAGTTTATACAGATAATATCATCCTTGGTCATGATGGTATCAGTTTGGAGAATTCTGGTTTGCTTTTGTTTTGGTTTGAAGTCTCCTGGACTAAATCACCCAACACCAAGGAAACAGTGGAAAGTTTGGCAACTGGTAAACAAAAAAAAAAAAAACCAAACCAAACCAACCAACCAACCAAACAAAAAAGAGACTAAGTCTGTAAGTAGTTACACCCGGATTTTTAAAAAATCTTTTCTGTCAGTTATTCTGTCCTCAGYGGACTGTTCACTTTAGGAATGTTATATGTGAAAGTTGGAAGCTTTTCAGGAATGTCTAGTGGTAAATAGGAGCCCTACATGTGCATATTTCAGGGCACTCAAATGACAATAATATGTTATTTTATACTCTCCCCCAAAATCTAGTAGAAATTAATGTTTCCTTAGCRGCTGATCAAGATAGGCACCTTTTGCAATTATGAATTGGTTGATATCCTCCTAAAGCATTACAGTTTTGATCTTTGCCWCTTTCACTTTGTTGATATAAAAAAGTGAAGGTTTTAAACCTGTATCAATTTTCAAGCTGCTGTGTAAATCTCTGTATCCTGATTTTTATCTTGTACTTTCCTGGGATTGCTTTCTGTTCTTGTTTCAGATTGCTTTCAGAGATGACAAACCTCCAGCTCGTTTTTCTTCACGTGTACTACTTCTAACTTTGTCACTGTTTAATGAATCAAAATCTGTCTTACCATATTAACAGATTCCACCCCCCCACCCCCCCCTGTGACTTATTTTCCCTGGTATTTTGCCTTTGTAATGCTGCTGCCCCATCATGCCATATTTACTGGAGTTATTTGAATAATGCACTTTATTTCCATGGTTACAGCTACCTTCTACTTGCTTAGTTACAAAGCCTTCCTCATGCAAGCAACTTGCTCATTTCACTCATAAATCTCGGTCAACTGTGAAAAGTTTAGTAACCTTTGTGTATGCAAAAGAAGCTTTATGATCCAGTAAAAGCTCTGAATATGACATCTCTCTTAAGCATTAATAGATGTTATGGTGTTTGGAAGGTGGCAAAATGGCTATTTTTTTTGAACKATGTTCTTTTGTAAGTGCAAATGGAGAAGGTGCTAGTTTTGAGAACATGCTATGTATTTAACTGAAAAATGATTATTTGTGTATTGAGCTGTTTGTATTCTGCTGCATCTAAATCTAGCCTTTATTGTAAAGCCAGATTTTTGAAACTATATGTGAAATATACAATCCACTTGACAATTTGTACTTGATCTGAAGATCACCCCTCACTGGTGTTGAAAGAAAGATTCTCAGATGTGGATGCATTTTCTTATATGAGTATTTTTGCTAACACAAGCAAGCCCTTATAGTTTGGATATTAATGTTCTTGTTCAAATAAAACAAAATAGATAAAATATGAGATATTTAATTTTCTCATAATCCTATAAATAACTTCTGTTTTTCATGTTTAGCTATCGTCTATGTGATATACACAAATGTGAGACCTACAGTCCCTGCTATTACAATGCCAAAGGTGACATATGTATCCTTCATGGGTACATTAATATAATGGTATTGATAATTAATTCTGAGAGAATCTGAACTGAAGGACCTTTGCCAAAATACTTAATGTGCCTTTCTTCATGGAAGTAGGAGAAGATCAAATAAAAGTTAATGGCAGAGTTTGATAAGACTAAGACCCATCAGCCAAGTTTTTTATCCTCTATCAATTACCAAAATGTTAAAACAGTCTAAATGTATAATCTTTAGTGTTTTCTGGGGCTGGGAGTGAAGATTACCATCACTTCCAAACAAAAGTGGGTGAAAAAAACAATTAGAACTCTGGTGTCTTAATTAAGAAGTTAAATATGCATCTGTGTTGTCCAGCTAAAGTAAGATGCTCTCCAGTTTCAATTTTTTATCTTTGAAAGCTTGGAAACCTTCATATGAGTTTCTCCGAACTTTCTTACGCATTTATGGTTGCCTTGGCCACTTTTAAACCGAAGTGTGAGATGCCGTGGTTTTGTGTGACAAGGCATTAATCTCTGTGTGTGTGTGTGCATTAAATCGGGTGAGAACATGAGATAAGAAGATAGGAGTGACCTTGGGTGCGGCTCTTGTAAGTGTGGGGCCCTGCTGGGAGATGCACAGGTTTTGCAGTTTGGTCACTGCCTCTCCTGCAGAACAACCCCCGGCACCTTCTCCTGGCAAGTTGAGTTGTGAAGTGGGGAAATGCTGCAATTCTCTGCTGCCAGTTCATGGCAGGTGGGTATGAGGTGGTGAACGAGTGAGCAGCAACACTGTGTGTTCTGAGGCTTCAAGTATCTTTGATTTGGTATAAGAAAAAGGAAAAAGTTCACCTGTTCTTCGTAAAGACCAGCTTTTTGGCTGTTCTGCAGTTCAGTGTGAATGGGCAGCTTCCAATAGGAATAGCTGGCCAGTGTACCAGACAGAGGGGAATACGCCTACCGTGACTGGCCAGGTAATGTCTGTTGGCGCTTCCAGGTGGTGATGGTCTCTTTCAGCGTTGACTATGAATTTGAGAGCATTTGGGGAAAAATACAGTCACGTTATTTGTTATATTGAGGAAAGGGGGAGAAAAAGAATACTTTCTCTGCTGCACTGCATATAATGCTGGTAACTTCACTTTTAACAGAGAAGTGGGAACTACATAAGTAAGCATAGAAGTCCTAAGCCCACCTTTTGAAGAACACTAACCAGACCAAGGATCTCATGATCTTCTGCATAATTAGTGCAAGTTTTGGGGCAAAATTGGTTTTGAATTCCCCACCAGGTGAAAATCCTCTCTCTCAATAAAACCTATGGAAGAGATGGCAAGGTTCAACTGTATTTTTTTGGTGATAGTTTTAGTTTTTTCCTGGTGATAGTGTAAGAGATGACATAAGTTTCACATTTTCCTATCTTATTCAAAGGATTTGGGATTGAATATATAACTGGGTTTGAACTACATAGTTTCTTAGGAACGATGAAACTAAAGTCCAGGTCTGACTATGGCATCAGTAAATGCTTGCCACATGTATTTTTATTTTGGTACTTGATTGACTAATCCTATTCTGAAAAACACTGAGAAGATGCCTCAATAAAAGGAAACATCGTTGCTTTGAGCACTAAAGTAATATTGGATGAAATTTTGCTCAGATAGTTTTGTGGGGTTTTTTTAAAGATAATTTATGAACCTCACTGAGTGACAAATTGGCTAGATTAATTTGAAAGGACTTTCTTATGAGATTTCATTCTTGGTGTGAAATAGAAATGAAATGCTATGAACAATATGTGTATTCCATCCCATGTATTTGTGCTAGCTGCAAGCCAAAGGTTTGTGCATGGAATTTACCCTCTTGGTTGAGGAGGGATTAATATAGTAGTTCTGTAGTCCTTGGCCTATAAAAGTGCAACCTTGGTTTTTTTGTGGTGTTGTTTTTTTTTTTTTTTTTAAAAAGTGGGGAGGACGACAGGCTCTCTTTGGTCACATACCCATGATCACACCCACTTCTTTCTGGCCTGCAAATAACCCGCTTTTCCTCCTCCCTCCCTCAGTTCTGGCTCTAAGGCATGCTCATGGAGCCAAGATCCATATTTCACATGGAAAACGAAACACCACGTGGACCTGATCTGTAGCTACCCTTACCCCATTTCTTAATCATAAGTTTTAATGTGTGTGAAAGTGATGTTTTTGAAACTGGTTTCCTCCTTGCCCTGGGTCCATCTATGTGAAGTTAGCTTTACTAAGAAATTGTCTGTCTGAGCAATAAGCAGTTTGAACATCAACTTATTTGTGATTTTTGTGCATTTCATTACATTCAGAGAAAAATGTTTAGTGATATGTGTATCCAGTGAAGGATAAAAGATACATAAGAATTGCAAGGACTGTGATAAAATCTTAACAACAGATCATTGTGTATGCAAACTGCTGACAAGGGATTAAGTGTTCTTGCTGACTTGAGGGTCAACATTCAATAGGAAAAAAAATGAGAAATTTTATATATCTTAACTGTTTGACGCACACACTTTGAAATGATTTGTCCGATTTCCCTCTAAAACCGCACTACTGAATGTGTAAGAACATCTTTTTTTATTGTGGTTTGGTTCATCTACAGAGTCAGAAATTAAGCATGACAATAGAAAATTCTGCATAGTTGCAGATGATGGCATGCTAGCCTTGCTCTAAACTGATTCACAGGTATGGCTGATTGATGTAGGAAACTGTTAAGCCCTTTAAAGAAGTAAAAGAAAAGGAAGAAAGTTGGCATTCCCTTTTTTGCTTTAGACTTATAAATCAAAAGTCTTTGCAAAGGAACACTACATGAACATTTATAGTGTCTGGTAAGTGTAATGTAATTGAGGAAGTTTTCTGTATACTTCCTATCGTGACAGAATTAAGTTCATCTTAATGTCTGCATCTGATAGGTAAGTTGTTATTAAATGTGTTTCTCAGAATCGGAGATGCATCTGTGTACAGGGGCACCTTCAACTTTTCAAATACTACCTTGTCTTACCTCTGTTCTCTGAAAACAATGGATGTAAGTGTTGAGTATATCTTAAGATTATTGTACCMAATAATTGAAGTGAAAAACTTTGTCTGTTGAGTAGATGATGCTATGTTATAGCCATCCTTTGCTGGACTCATGCACATACACACTGCCAGAACAGCCCCACCACACCCATAATATTCCTTAGAAAAATAAAGGAATCTCTTAGCCATTTGTTTTTATTATGTTCTTTTAGGCTTTCACAACCACCAGATGGCTGAGCTTTGTAGAAGATAAATCATCTTGCAGACATGAACTCCCCAAATAAATAAATGAATGATTAATTTAAAAATATTTGTTGTGAAGGGCTTACATTCTTTAAAAAAATTGAATGGTGGCRYATATATATATAYACACACACACACATATATACAGACTGCTGCTCTATTTCAGCTACTTATATTCATCATTCAACATGTTTTTGCTCATATTTTTAATAGCGAGCACAGCTTTCTTTTCTGAAAATTTGCTGGAGCGAAAATCTTCATCAGTAGAATACCTGAAAAATAAAAAGACAAAACTTGTTAATACAATACCAGTGGGCTGAAGGAAGGAAGCTTATGGGAAGCAGGGGTCTGGACTATCATGCATGTATCTTTGTGAATCTATCAAAATGAAAGTATTAAATAAAATTACTATATTTGAGTCCTTTGAAATAATTCATTAGGGATTTAGATAATCTTACAGAAGGGAAGAAGAATCCTCTGTTAGGAATGGATTCCTGGAAGCTGATTTTCTTTTAAAAAGTGTTTTATACCACTGTGGGTGCTGGTTTGTTTTTTTTTGCCTTTTTTTTTTTAAATGAGGTAAACTGTATATTGATGCTTGTAAAACCATTGCTGGAAATTTTACTAGCTGTGAATTATCGCCTCRCTTCATAGCACGATTAACACTTCGAACTGTAGACTAATTAAAATGCCAATCAGCTCTGAAAAGAAGCAAAATAGCATCTTTATTTGATTTGCCAGTGTGAAGACTAAATGATGGAGCACATCAGACACCCAGGGCTCTGCACAACTGGAGTGTGCAGCCTCCCCACAACTTCCCACAGACGCTCGTAGTTGGAGGATGGCCCGTTGCTGATGGGTTGGTGTGTGCTGAGCTGCGTCTTCCACTAAAAAAAAAAAAAAAAAATAAGATTGGGGATTAGGGGAGCTGTACAAGGATCTGTACTGGCTTAGAAGGCTTTAGCTATGTGTTTCGTGCATGAAGTTGTACACTATCACTTGGCAAAGTAAAATATTTCTRATATTTTCACACTGGGCCCAAAGTGTAGACATTTGAAAATACCAGGAAAAAAAGCCATGAATTAAAGAAACATATTTTCTTTCCTCTTTTTTTTCTTTTTTTTTTTTCTTCCCCCCTCCCCCCCTTCCCAGTGAATAAAATGTAGGTTGTGGACTGAATATAAGGTTCTGTTATTCCAGCCAGAAAAGAGTATTTTGGTAACTTCGTGACATTAGACTGCTAAAATGAGTTTTTCTTAAAGCAGTTCCTGATTATTTTTCTTTTTTGTGAAACTGATTATTAGTCAAGCAGTTTGTTCTTATTAAAGATTTTTATAAGGTCATATATTGTGATACTATCGATCCATTACTCTTTTCACTGATCATGTAAATGAAAAGATATGAGTGCTGGCTTCTCCGGTTGAAGCCCCATTGACTTCAACGGGAGCAGTGCTGGGCCCTGGTCATTAGCAGGGGTTTTTAAAGCCAGACACTGGGATGCTGGGTAGATTTTATTGCTGTTGAGAGATGCAATGTTCTTTGTTATTCTTAGCCTCCGACCATTGCTAAAGCTGAATGTTGCCCACAGTCGTCTGTTGTTTCTCTTTTGAGTAGTAAAGTCTGCTATGCCTCTAGGGTACCAGGCAACGGCTGGTAAATTTATGAGACTTTTGTCTTTGTGTGAATGTCCCGTTTTAGTCTTGAGGACCGTTTTGAGATTGCATGTCTGCACATATTAGATTTTCATTCTGTAATGTGATGTACCCATAGTCTTCTACAAAGTAATTTATAACACAAAGAAGAATTTTGGTCTTGAACAAGTCTGTTCTTGTTAAAACATGTCTTACATCTTACGGCACTGTTATAATTCAGATCAAGTAATTAGGTTACCGTTTTTGTTTTCATGACTTCCTTTAGGTCTAGAGCTGAGTTCATCACATACAGTAACACCTTTATGTAACTGACTGATAGCATAATTAATTTTTAATACCTTTGTATTAAAAAAATAGATATAACCAGAGACTGAAAGAAATCGCATCTGCTGYGGTAAATGTTTTCTCTCTGTACTATTGCTGTGGTTTCTGTTGGGGTAACACTATTCCATTTAATGCTAACAAAGTATTGCAAAGTATTGTGGTTTCTTAGTATCATGCTGCAAACAGGACCTCTTGGATGAACAAGAACGCAGATTTTGTGGAGTCTAGACTTGCCCTTTCCTTTTGTTGTGTATGCAGCTATGAATGAATATCTTTCAAATGGGTACTTGATACAGGAAAAGTAGTAAGCTAGATTGCATTATGTTTTCTTAATTGGATTAGATAAAAATGAACATGACTTGGCAGAAGAGTTGACTTCTGAAACAAGGATATCCATCAGTTACACGATTCATCCACACACCCTCCTCCGCAAATGCCAAGGACATACATCTTTCAGTGTCCTAGACTTAAAGTTATAGAAATGACTGTCACTGGCTGTCATTAATCTTAAAACTTGCTTTCTCTTGCTTGCCTTTTCTTTTGAAATAATATTTATGACTTGAAAAACAAATTAAAAAATTCCATGTGCCCATCTATTTCATGTTTCCAAACGTCTGCATAGTGGTCCAATATTAGAAGTAGGTTGCCTGTGTAAAATGTGACTAATTTATGACGGTATTATTTGATGTACTTAATCTCATAAGTGCATCAAAATGGCCATATAGAATCAGTCCACTGTCTGTCTAGTGCTGATGTACTGCCTCTGTGGCCAGGAGAGGAGGCTTTATAAAAGTAAGTGAGAACATGGCTAGTGTATGGTGACTGCCAGCTTCTGGCTGTCTGGTTTAGAAGCTTCATTATTGAATCGAGCAATGAAATTGTTCCCTCACAATGTGGAGCTCAGACAGGGTACCGCTTAAAAATTTGCCATCAGTAACAGAGTTGTAGAATTTCAACTCATTTTCATCTGAGAAAAATATTAACAAAACAAGACTTGGATAAATAATGACTGTATGTAATCAGATATAAGCATTAATGAACAATCTGCACTTTTATTCACTATTGTCATTATTAGAAAAGTCAGGTAGAAATTTGTACAGGATTCACTGCATAAGCTGAGCATGTTTGGTATTTAAATAGCCCTTGTTGGTCCTATTGACATTAAATAGTCCTTGTTTCAAAATTTATGTGGTCATCACTGACTCTCTGGGAAAACTGCACCTCTGTCRCAAGGTTGTAATTCAGACTTATCTAATACTTAAATCAATGAAGTGAGGCAAATGAAATTAGTAACACAGGAAAAGTTAAGGATCATGCTTCAACCTGAATTTCAAGAACAGTGTTTTTGAAAAATTCTGTGTGTTTAATATTAACAAGATTGAAGCTTTGAGTTTTTGACATGTGGAAGCATATTTCAATATTTTTCTTTATTTAGCTCTTCAAATGTATCGTTTTGCCTCTGTGAGCAAGTGGAATGATGGAAACTTATTTTTATTTGTAATTACTAATCTACTTTAGGTTTATGTTTCATATTATTTTTTTTATTATAAAGTGTACTCAGAAATTTTGGGGATTACTGGACTCTGCTGTGCCAGAAAAATGGAGAGCTCTGTGCTATTTGGATGTAGGTGAAGTGGTTATTTAATTGCACTGTGATAATAGATGGTTACTGTAGCTTGTAGCTATATACAACAGAATTGAATTCTGCAATGCCAAAGACAGTTGTATCTGGCTTAACTGAAGTTTTCATATRACAAAAGGGAGGAATAAACATCCTGTGTTTAAATTGGATGAGAAAGCAGAGTGAATTGTGAATCGATACTTTTTTTACAGAAGGGCTTAGCGGGCATAGTAAGCAATTAAGCTTCATGATTATTGCAGTAAACTGTATGGAAGATGGTGTGTTAGGTAGGGTACAAGTTGTTGTGTGGTCATTACTCTTTTTTGATGCAAATACAAAATTATTTCCAAGAARTGGGATTAGAATAGTTAACAAATACTAGAACACTGCATCTGTTTCTGGGGTCAACATCTTCAAAAGATATGAAGAACTGGACAATGTCTACAGAAGAGCTAGAAAGAAAGATTTGCGGGCTGGAGAAATGTTACTGTGGTTGGGGGTATCGGAGTCAATCCAAGTTTTTTTTAAAGGACAATGATGCAAAGCAGTGAGTTTTTCACAGAAAGATAAAAGCAACGTTAAAAGACTCTTTAAATCATGTGGAGAAGTTCAGAACAATGCTTGGAAGCTGGATCCTGAAAAATTCAACTGAGAATAAAGGAAGAGGTTCTTGTTTTAAAACAAACAAGAGAACACTGCAGTTTTCGTAGAAACCAGCAAGCAGTGAGAATGGTAGACTCTTGCTTTATGTCTTCAGACAGTATGCATTGCTTTAAGGGATACTGAGGGATTTGATGGGTGGGCTGTCTGGTGGGTGAGGAATTGGTTGGATGGTCGCATCCAGAGGGTAGCGGTCAAAAGCTCAATATCCAGATGGAGATCAGTGATGAGTGGTATCCCACAGGGATCGGTATTGGGACCGGTACTGTTTAATATCTTCATCAATGACATAGTGGGATTGAGTGCATCCTCAGCAAGTTTGCAGGTGACACCAAGCTGAGTGGTGCGGTCAACAYGCTTGAGGGACGGGATGCCATCCAGAGGGACCTCAGGAGGTTCAACAAGGCCAAGTACAAGGTCCTGCACCTGGGTCGGGGCGACCCCCGGTATCAATACAGGCTGGGGGATGAAGGGATTGGGAGCAGCCCTGCCGAGAAGGACTTGGGGGTGCTGGTGCATGAAAAGCTGGACATGAGCCGGCAACATGYGCTYGCAGCCCAGAAGGCCAACCGTACCCTGGGCTGCATCCAAAGCAGCATGGCCAGCAGGTCGAGGGAGGGGATTCTGCCCCTCTGCAGATGGAGGGGATGGAACGCCTCTCCTATGAAGAAAGGCTGAGAGAGCTGGGGTTGTTCAGCCTGGAGAAGAGAAGGCTTCGGGGAGACCTTATKGCGGCCTTTCAGTACTTAAAGGGGGCTTATGAGAAAGATGGCAGCAGACTTTTTAGCAGGGCCTGTTGTGACAGGACAAGGGGGGAATGGTTTTAAACTAAAAGAGGGTAGATTTAGACTAGATATAAGGAAGAAATTTTTTACAATGAGGGTGGTGAAACCCTGGAACAGGTTGCCCAGAGAGGTGGTAGATGCCCCATCCTTGGGAACATTCAAGGTCAGGYYGGACGGGGCTCTGAGCAACCTGATCTAGTTGAAGATGTCCCTGCCCACGGCAGGGGGGTTGGACTAGATGACCTCTAAAGGTCCMTTCCAACCCAAACTATTCTATGATTCTATATACCAGGAGCGAACACAAACAACTGTAGCAGGAAAATAAGATAAGACATTATTAAGCATAATAAAGGTAATTTCTATGTATCCAAGGTATAGAGAAGCTGAGAATTAGGCCTAGTGATTGTGGTAACTACTGTAAATTTATATTAGCTTAAATTAAATGAAGACATGTCACATGTAATTAGAGAATCAATCCTTCACTCCCTGAGCATATATATTCTTAAACAGATTAAACCAAAGAGTGTWTTTTTGAGTATTAATTAGCACAATATAAACAATAGCTGGCAGAGTAGTCTACTAGGAAAAGAGGCAATACTTTTCAATTCTTTAAACAGTCCAGTAAAAAGAATTCTGTTTCTGTAAGGAGTTCTTGTGGTAAATTATTACAAGCAATAAACAGCTCTTTTTCTCTACATAGTTGACTGGTTAAGTATTACTCTGAGGGAGACTTTAAAGGACTCCAAGCTCTTATGTTACATCTGTAYAGGAGTACAGATGTAGAGCTAAGGGAAGCACAATGTCGCAGAGAGCCTCTGGGGCTTTCATTGCCTGAGAAGATTGATGGGAATTTGTTAYTGTATGTTACTAAGAATAAGCAGTTAGTGACTAGAGGAAGTACCTCCCTAGGGAGGCAGATAGCTTCTATCACCTGTGGATCACAGCTTTTTCCTCAGTATTTAGTTTGAGTAGATGTGYTTGTAAGAGGTACGTACATAGCCTGGCAATTAGAAGAGAGCAGGCTCTTTGGAAGGAAACACTCTGTTTTCAGTCTTATCGAATGGAAAACTTCTATGCGTAAGGTTACACCAAATGCAAGAGAGCCTTCAGAAAGGCATTTCTGTGAATTTTTGAACAAGTGTGCAGCATCATTGCTCTTCTGTTGCAAAAGAAAGGCACGTCTGTGTGATGAAATCAAGACTTTTGCTTTGACAGACATGAGTTTGGGAGTGTTTATTCTGTCAGGTGACATAACTGAGGTAGAAGCAGTGAGATGCTGTTTGACCCCTTTTTAATAAGAGACTCCAGTCTTAGCTGATTGTGTGTGGAAATGGAGTGACTTTGTACTTGCTGAAGGTTACTAAGGAAAAAAACTGGTGAGAGAAGAATCATTAATTTTTGAAGATGAACGATACTAGTGAGATAAGGGAAAAAAGGAAGAGAGCAAACTTTGGAAGTACTTCAGACCCTAGAGAATTGGACTGTGACCTTTATATAAACATGAGTATGATTTGTGAAGAGAATCTTGAGTAAAGTATTTCCTTCCCTTTTCAATTATTTCAATTAATCTACAAGAATATGCAGTGCGTTAAAACCATAGTGTGGCTAAGAAATGCTGAGGAGCTTCAGGCTGAAAAGAGGCCAAATTGGGGGGAGGGTATGAGTAGTACTGGAACCTGTGGCAGCAATGCACAACATCATGTTGTTTGCTTGAGCACACTTGTAAAGACAGTGAATTGCCAGGGTAGAAACAAAATTCTTCAGCAGAAGTTGCCAAGTCTAACGTCTGTTTTGTGGTAATGAGGGGAAAAGTATTCATTCCCGCAGCAAAATCAAGTGTTGTAGGAGGCATAAAAAACTCCAAGGTGCTTTCACCTCCTATAAGGACAAACAGGAGGAAAGAGGGGGAGCCATCAAGGGGTTCTTTACTCTCACAGGAGGAAACRGGTTTTGGTAAGATCATCCCTATTTCATCATCCTCATGTTGCTTCTCTTGGTGTGGGGTTGTTCTGATGATGATGATGACTAAAGATTCAGACTATCAAACCGAATCTGAATTATCRGTTATGTGATAGAAACCTTGCAACCTACCTTAAACCCTTGATTGAAAGGCTGAAATAGGTGTACTTCCCCAGATTTAAATGGTTAGYAGTTCCTGTTGCTTGACTCACTGTTTCTCTCTCCTTTCACCTATTCCAATCACCCACAACATGAAATGGCTTCAGCATGTAATGAACTGTAACAACAAGAGGAGACAGAAAATATGAGACTCACATTGTGGATTTTGAAAATAAATAGCTTCAGGAGGGCTCCTGAGCTGTCGTAGCTGGAACATGCCTTTATCAGAATTGCAATGAAACAAGTCATTTCTGTAAATACAGCATGTTTAATTGTTATTTTCAGTGTAGACTCCTTGACTCAATATCTTTACACTGGGGTGGTTGTTAGRCTGAAGTTGCCATGAAGTCTTTGTTTTCTTGTTTGTAACATTCTCATCATTTCACATTTAGTTGTCACTCTAGTAACATCATAGTGTGGGTTTTTTTGTGAAAGTGTTCACATATGCTTTTTTATCTTCAGGTTACAATGTTGACAGATTGTGAATACTTTAAATCTTGGCATATCACAATGTCTGTTTTGAAAGACAATTTATTTTCGAGAAATAGAGAGAGACTGAAATCCAGCATTGTRGAGCACATGGGTTTGAGGCTTCAGCCATTTACTTTAAGGGACTGCGTATAGCCTACACTCTTCTCGAAGATCAGGGATTTAGTTTCCAAAACGCCTGTATAAGTAGGAAAAGATCTTAAGCTAAATCATGAAATTGTTTCAAAGCCAAATTCCCCATTAACAGGGTTGTTCTTTATTTGCTTTTACAGTTAGCTCTTCACTCTTAGTAAATGGATGTGTACATTTTTGTAAGAAGGCTTTCAGAACTGTTTTATGTAGCATTATTCCTGCTGTCTAACAATAATTATTCATGGTCCTCTATCACAAGTACTCTGCTGAGTAAAAGAGGTCCAAAATGTTCCTTCCCTTTAAAGGACTGTGTTTGCATAGTCTTGTTTTAAGTAGGTTTAGCTTTGTATTCATCAGAGCTCCACAAATGTAATGGGAATTCATGTTTTCGTAAGGCATATCCACAAGCCTGCTACTTCTGCCAAAATCACTTTCAGAGAAAAGTAGTTATGTGCTCTAGAGACATAAATGGTTATCACAAATAGATAGTAAGAAACAGTTCAGCATTTGCATTAATTTAAATTCCTTTTCAAAATTTAGAGAGGTGGAGGGAAATAAAAAAAAAAGGATGAATAATGTTAACTATATTATATATGATTTTCACAGGGACTACAAAATGTGATGAGGTAAACTTTCTGAAATTAAATTCTTGTCATGATGCATTCTGCCCTTGAACAATTTAATATAAGCAAAAATATCTACTAATCAATGTGAAAAGCAGCAGTCGTGCCATGAAACATCTTAGGATATAATTTAAAATACATGGTTGGCAAATGCTCTGATATGAATTTGGTATTTCACTTGGAGTTTCTCTTAGGAGTAATTTAGTTACTTTCAAGTAYGCTAGCAGTGAAATTAAATGTCTGCACTAAATAAAGTAAAAAGTAAAGGTTTTGGGTGTGGAAGGAATGTTACTGGATTACTTAAACTTCTATGTGCAATTCTTTCATGAAAAGAATTTGGACCTTAGCTTTAAAACTCTGAAGAAAAATATATACTTGGGGTATAGAACAGGTAATTAATGGTTGCCTGTAACACTGAGCCTGTTCAATCTGTGTAATTAGAGCAAATCAGGCAGAAACACTATTATCAGCTGTTAAATGCTATTGTACTACTTCATTTCTTTTTTTCCACTTGAGATGAGACATGACACCTTAATTGAATACATCTTGATGTTGGTGTCAAATTTTAAAGCATATACAAGCATGTCTTCCTCTTACCGACTTGTAGTGAACAGTTTTAAAGTAGCTGACACCACCTTCCAGTGACTGAAAAGTACACAGACCATGCTGCTCAGTGTATGAATCAACATTAGATAGTTACAGGTTAAGGTCACTGGTGGTCAATATCCTTGTGATACCATCCTTGATTAGACTTTTTTCTAGGTTTGTTAGCAGCTCTTAAGGCAGTYGGAAAAGAGATACGCTTAGTCATCCTCTGCCGAAAAAAGGCATACATAAAAAAAAGCTGTTTGGGTTTTTTTGTTTGGTTGGTTTTTTTAAAGCAATTCTCCAAAACCAGATAACGACAAAAAGAAATTGAAATTGAAGTAGGTCAGTACAGCAATTGTCTGGAAAGGAAGAGGGTAACCACTGTAGAGACTTGCCAACACCTGTCTAGTTAGAAATACTCTTTTAAGCTGATGCTGGAAATCAAGGAAAGGCCAGAGGAGAAACTGAAAGGATATGGGCTATGAGCATTCATGGGTCTGTCTGAGTGATATTTACTATCCTCCAGATCTATGATGCTATCTTCCACCATTGCAAAAAGGCTAAAAACTAAATTGTTTAAAGCACAAGGTGTTGTTAGCAGCAAATGAAGATGAATAAATACATCCACTGTCAGCTTCTTTCCATGGTTTGTGGGGGAGAGAAAGTGTTTTGCAGCAGCAGCTCCCAAATTCCAGTATTACATGCCAAAATCCTCTGAAATTAGAGGGAACAACCGTATGTTGGTTGTGCTGTGTGAAGATAAGGTGGAAAATTTGGAGAAATAGGAGTATGCCATCCTATTTTAGTGAGAACCCTCAAGACCCCTCACTCTGGCTTGTTTTTTCAGACAGAACACTGCTTGCATTACAGTACTTCGGAGTAGCCTTCCCTTCT
Organism: Oceanodroma leucorhoa; assembly: GCA_030449065.1. Taxonomy (NCBI): domain Eukaryota; kingdom Metazoa; phylum Chordata; class Aves; order Procellariiformes; genus Oceanodroma; species Oceanodroma leucorhoa. The sequence continues at coordinate 4,435,113 of JASVER010000036.1, forward strand.
CAAAGAGCTGCAGGGCCTTAGAGGGAAGCMGTAGTTTCTCTTTGAATTACTGCCAGTAGAGAAATGCTATTGGTATCTCTTCAAAGAGAGAGAATTCCTCTTCAAGCCTAGCTATGTTATTCCTCAGCAATGATAGAAGAGAATATTTTGAAAACAGCTGAGATCACCTGCAGAGGCATTGCTCGCCAGGTTATAAAATGGTATTTGTTAGTTGTGGGGTGGCAAAGCCTGCCATAGAAACGCCACCAAAGATCAGTCATGTGCTAATTCATGCTGAAATAGGCTTTGGTTCAGAGCTATCTATTAGAGGTGTTTGGGTTTTTCCCAATCCGGTGGAGGTAGTTTGGGTGTATCTGTTCCTGACCTTCAGTACCTAGCAAAGTAAATAGCATTGCCTGGGTATGTTCTGCCATTCTCTCTATGGCAGAATTCAGTTTCTTTTATTGAATGTTAGCATGCAGTTATTTATTTAAACTCAAAAGAGGCAATGAAGCATTTTTCATCCTTAAATCACTTCTAAGATCCTAAACTATGAATGTGTCCCTATATCTTTCAAATTAATAATAACAGATATTACCCTTGGTGGAAAAAAAATACTTTAACCTCAGATCCTATTAATATTCTAAGTAGTATCTTTAAAGCCATTCTGATATCTGAGGAGAATTTTGCTCATTGAATATCTGATTTTGCTGTCACACATACTGATGCATACCTATTAACTTTGATTTATATCTTTAAGCTAGAGGACACTCAGGGTATTGACTTTTTTTTCTCAGAGGAAAAAGCTACTAAAGAACCAAAATTAAAATAATTTAAGAAATTTTTTTTGCTTCTCTGCCTATTTCTAGAATGAGTATGAATCTGTCATATGTAATGATGAGCCAGCAGCAATTAGCAGTTATTCACTGTTGCAGTTTGAGGACTACTGAGTCCCAGTCAGGGTCCCATTGTGATATGCCTGCTTCAATTTGTAACCGAGAGGAGCTTCCCCAGCACAGCGTTACGTCTAATCATAAGATTACGTACAATAAAGTGTTATGAAGAGCAGAGGGAATGTGGCATAAAAGGAGAGTTATAATATGGTATTTTGGTGCTTTCTTCCAATCTGGATGTGCTCAGACACATTTTCCTTAATTTGACGTGTTTTTTCCAACATATTGTTACTGCCAATTTACTATTAACCAACTTCACTGGCGGGGAGGTTGCAGCACACAGATCATGGTTTTTCCTTGTTGCTTTGCTTGGGGGAGGGCTGCTTAACTCTTCATGCCTATTCTTCAAGCCACATCAAGGTGAATGTATAGGGGAAGGTGAATCCACTCTATGCTGGAGCTCACACCAGGATGTTATAATCTTTTTGAAATCCCCTTCTTAATCTGATTTGCTAGTGACGAGTGTGCATGGAAGTTGAGGCTCAGTGGTTGCACAATCTCTGTAGTTTAGCAGAATGATTACTTTGCCCCTTTGCTCTGGCAGTGGCTTTCTTGCTTCTGCCACTTTCTGCTCTTGGAGAGAAACCTTCTTGAATGAGCCATTAATTATTGTGTTATTCTGCACAAAGCCCATCTGGTTTTGGATGTCTCTTTTTTTTTTTTTTTTTTTTTTATTGTGAGAAGAAAAGAGTGGAAAAAATACTAAAAGCGCTAGCAAAAATGTTGTGCATTGAGATTGAGGTCAATAATCTTGTTTTTTATGTTTTCGGTGGTTGAGCATAAAAACAACCACAGTGGAAATGAGTTTGCTGTGTTCCCTTGTTTTCTTCTTATGAAAAGCTTCTCTCTTTCCTTTCCTAGTTCTGTGAAAGAAACTATGAAAACCATTTTTTTTTTTTTGAYTGAAACATGCAAAGAGATAATTGCTTATTTAACATATCTTTCTGGGGACGTAACAGGTCATTAGGAAGTAGTAGGGTATTTTTGGAGATTGTTTTCTCTCTACCAATGTTGGCCTCAAAACAAGCTTGTAAATATTTTAGTCCGTTTTGAGAATTCATCTTCTTTTTGTGTGTGTGTGTTTTGGGGGTCTTTTGGTGGTGGTTTCTTTTTTTTGTTAGAACACAGATCCAATCTTGTAAATACTATTTGAATCTGATAGTTCTGTGGGTTTTGGTGACAGTTTTTATGGGGGGTAGTGGGTTTTCTTGTGTGTGTGTGGTTTTTGGGGGGGTTTTTTTGGTGGTTTTGTGGTGTGGTTTTTTTTTTTTTTTTNTGGATATCAGGCAGATATCCAAAGAAGCATGACAGTGGGTCTAGATTTTTTCCTGTCTGTATAATTCTTTGCAAGCTGTATTGTGTAATGAGTTTTTAAGCAGAACTCCCTCAGAATTAATGGGGTAGTCTACTTAAAATTAGTCACAGGACAGTCCTAYGTATTTGCATACCTTAATTATGTAATTGAATTGTGCATCTTAATTATTACATGATTACATGCCATAAATGTGTAATTACAACTACTTATGCTAACTGCATGACCAAAAGCATGAAATTAGGGTGTGTAATTACAGTATATACAGTAGTTGAACAAGTGTGATTTAGCTTTTTGTGTACTAAATATAACTTTAAAATAAATAATAAATTCCACACTTTGCATTATATTCTCTGCAAAGATTATTACCAGGAAGCTGGTAACAACAAAGTCAACAAATGCTTCATTTTTGTTTATTTGGGACACACAGGTGTCTTGACTTTTATACTGCATACCCTGCCAAGGCAGAAAATGATACCTGCCGTAAGACAATGACCCCAGAGAGTGATCTTAAATAAAGTAGTCATGCAAAATTTAAAATATATCTTTCATGATCTTCACCTATAGTATAATTTTTTGAATCTGTTCCGTGAAACTTTGTATCTGTTGGGCATATGTTCTGATGCTGAAAGTCAGRGTTGCTAGGATCATATGGAATGACAATAACATAAAGCCAAAATGAGTCGTCTGCTTTAAGCAGAGCTGAAATGCATCGTGCATATCAAATAAAGTCAGTATTTCCTACCGTATATTGTAAGTGGTGGCTAAGTTAAAGAAAGCCACTTAAACCTCTCTTTCATTGCACAGTCACACCAAAATAACATGACTTATCTGCCCTGATTATTCAGAGGTGCTGGACGTCATGCCTGATGATTCCTTTAAGCAGCTAGTGACTGTACATGTTTACCCCAAATTACCATGGTGAATTAACAGACAACCTGGGGGAGAATAGGAGGGAATAAGGAATTCCACTTGAAAACCCTTTACTTTCTGGAAGCTATTTGTCACCCTGGGTTTTGTTTCAGACAAGGTTTTAATTTGTAAGAAACCTTTGTAACTTCTTACTCCATTCTCTGTTTTCCCCACTTCACATTGAGATACTGGTGCATTCACAGCTCTGCATCTGCAGAAAGTGCTCTACAGGCTGGGGTTTTCCTGCCATGGTGCAGGTTGAAGTTGTAGAAGAGTTTTGTCCAGGGATTTTTGTAGAGGAAGCTCAGTCTTCAAGTCCACCCTTGCTACCTCTCTGATCTATTGCAAGATGGCTGGCTGATTCTTAGGCTTAGCTTTACAAGTATTTTAAGATGAAGGCACAGATGATGTTCTACTACTATAGCGTCTGGAGAAAAAGAGAGGTGTAGGAACTGGATTATTTTGCAGACTGATCGACTTTGCTGTTACTGGCAATTTTCTGGGGAGTTTGTATAAACAGTAAGCTTTTTTTTTAAAGAGGTTTTCTCCAAATATGGAGTGTCTCTTCTGGACTACAAACTTTTTGTTATCTTGAGCAACTTGATTTTTCTATGCCTCAATTTTTGATGTGCACAAACATATGATATGCTTTTCTGTAATGCAGAAGTGTTGAAAGGACACTGGAGATTGTGTGGCCTCAGTAGGAGCTGTGTGAATACCTCTTACAGGTAGGGATGAAATAGGGGAGATTGCGAAGGGCGAAACAAGTGTTCCTTCCCTTTTTCACGCAATCGGAGGCGGCTGCTGTTCCTGTGTGAAGCAGTAATAGGTTGTTGTATTCTCTCTTCAGGAAGCTGCCACCAGCCTTACCTCCTGCTGTTGACCAAGAGAGCCACTCACAGCAGGAACAGGTCTTCCCAGGGAGAAAGGGACAGCTCTGGAGCCCCCAGATGGCAAAAATCAGTTTAACGAAAAAAGGCCAAGATTGGTCATTTATTCACCAGGGCCATCACTTTGCTGCAAAGAAAAGGTCAGCAGGAAAATGGTGCCTGCTGTGCCTTAGATCTGAAATGTTCCTTCATTTCTCAGCCCTGTGTGAGTGGATCTATTTGTGTCTGCTGTCTCCTGATCGTGAGAATTGTATGTTAAGAGTTATATAACGCATTTCCTGTTTTTATCCAAAACCAGGATGATAACGGAGTAGCAAACAGTAGAGCCACTCCAAGTCCCACATCTTCAGAATGCATTAGTGATGTGGTTTAGATACCATGACAATAATGGTGAGGTTAGATATCAAAATGATTACAGAACTGATTGTACCATATTCAATAAGATGATTGCTTAACTTCAAATAGAGCTGCAGGTTAAAAGATCTTTGGGTTGAAGATTCCCAATTTTTTTTCTCACTATTGTCCTGAGAACAGTTGTTTGCAGAGGTTTTGTGCCCAAAGTAGGAGCTGTTTCTTAGAGCATCTATTGTAATTCATTGGTGACCTCGGGGAATGGTAAGCATGGGATTTCTGAAAGAGTTCATAACTGGCTTCAGCCAGTATTTCTGTTTTTACTATGCCATTATTTTAGAGGCAGGAAAACAGAAGCACAGGCAGCAGGAATGTCAAAAGCATCATAGGGAGTTAAGATTATTAATTCCTTGGACTTGCTGAATTTTCCATTTGGGAAATTTGCATTTTTCCATTTGGAAAAGTAATTTTCCTCACATGTTCTAGTGAGCTCCTGGGAAAACTAGGTGAAAAGCTTTTTGAACTTTATAGGAAAAGTGTTGATGGTGAAACATGTGGAGCTACTGCAAGAACCACCAGTCTTGTCACCACACAGGTAYGTTTCAGGAGCTTTTTTACAAGACCCATAGTCACATTTCGTGTTCCGATAATGTCCACCAAGTTTCTCCTGGAACTCATCACATGCATTAAACTAATATGCCTTTGCATTTTTCTACGGGGAGAAGCTTTGTCTAAGAAAGACTTCCAGTTATTATTAAAAAATGTCCTTGTTTTGAGTTGGCAAATTTGAGGCCATACTGGGTTTTTTTCTGATTAAGGAAACCCAGGTTGCCTATTCACCCTCAAACTTTAAAAGAAAAATGCTCTGTGCGGATTAATGGCCGCCGATTAGAGTCTTCTGATACACTGGAAATTTTTGCAACAAAGCCAGGGGCTTGCAAAGGGATGTCAGGATTAAAAAGGAAACTGTTCTATAATTTACAGACTCTTCACAATTCCACATATTCAATAATACACTTTGTACTTTCAGGAGCTTGTTCTACTTTGTTCCTATTCTGTATTCTAAAAACACTTGCACATGATAATATCAGATTACAATTTAATGACAAACATGCACAGAAGCTTTTTTCCTCCTTCTGTGGCATTTGAGTAAATATTTCCCTGGTAATATTTAAATCCTCTAAACACCTTGTGGGGAATATGCTACAGTCTCCTGGCATAGGATTCCTCGTTCTGCAGGTTCCCAAGATGGTTTACATACTTGATGCATAAAAAAACCCCACTGAAACGTAGCTGTCTCAGGCTTGTAATAGAATCTGTGCTTCATTTACACTGYAACTTTGTAGGAGACCACAAGGTCCTTGCCCATCCTCAGTGAGCTGACTTGTGACTAAGATTACAAAATATGAAAAACTTCTTAGTAGAAGTTAAGAAATAAATGAAAGTAAGACAACAAATCCAAAAACCAAGACTGGCAAAAAGTTCTTGCCACATGCTAAGCTTTGTAGGAKGTATCTGAGTGGATTAAGACACTTCTAATTGCTTGACACTGGAAATCTCCATCTCGGGTTTAAAAAAAGAAAAGAAGATTTGGAAATTTTTATAACATTGAATTTCTCCATTAATTAGGATGTGAGCCATGTGGTCCAGTAGTTAAAGCCAAGGGCTTGGCAATAAGAAGATCATGGTGTTCTAATTCCACAGTTTGGATACTTTTCCATTTTCTTTATTGTTTGTTTATTTTATTCACGTGTGTGCAGTGGATGCTTTAAAATGTGAAAATCAGATTTAAAACTTTGAGCTACCTGTAATTCTACATGAAACCTCTATATAGAGAGCTTATGTAAATTTTATTMTTTTGTGTTTTTCATTCTCCCTTCTTTTCCTCACCTGCTCTGGTGTTTCAATAATAATGCACATATAGAGACTTCTGTTCTCAACCTGTTGAACAGAGCTGATCTTCATCTATGCACAGCAAGAAATGCTCTTTGCTCTCATGGTTCTGAATTTCCCAATGGCCTGTTGCTGGCAGGGTTCATTTGGAGAATCCTACTTTCCTCGTGCATTTTAGTCTGAGTATCTGCACCGGTATTATCAGGAAGGGAAGACTTTGGCATACTGCCTTGAATCTGAAGACTATGCAGTCTGTACCTAGTCCATATCTTGGTGTGCTCCCTCAACCCTATGCATCTGTTCTTTTCCACTGTACYAGGGGATAGGGAGAATATAAGCTCCCCACTGTCATGGTTGGCCAGAACGTAAAAGGGAAGCAACCATTTAGATGATTATTTTTAAGTCCTTCCACAGAGTCAGAAGTTCTGTGTCTTCCTGGCCTACGTAGTGGATCACGAGGAATGGAGCTGGGATCTCCGTGTATTGTAGATGGCCCTCCTGAGTTGTATTGAATTCTTAGAGCTGCAGCCCTAAGAACGTCGTGCATCTTCTTCTTAGGATAAAGTGTAAAGGTTACTCTGCTGTCTTTCTGTGGACAGATGAATTGATATTAGTGAGCACAGAATTACATTTATACTAACCTACTCCCTATGGTCTTGAACCTTGGTCGCTTTTTGCACGTGTGAACTTTTCAATCTTTTCCAATATGAGGCAGGATTGGGGAAGAGGATTTGTCTTTTTCCTGTTTTGAGAGAACCTCCTGTTTGTGAAGACCCTTCTTCATGGAAATTAAAATTGATAATAATTTCTGCTCTGGCTCACAGGGGAGAACTTTGCCTGAATTCAGTGACACTTCAGTTTCCTTGTTCAGGATGTGCTGATGAACACAGTGGGAGGTGCGAATCAAGGGCAGCCAGGAGAAGAGGTGGAATAGACCATAGTCATTTTAAAGTATAATTACTATGCTTGACATCAAGATTTGTGTAAGGACATAAATTATTATTATTATTATAATCAAATAATACAGGTCAAATAATAGGTCAGAGAAGCGATATGTCCACAGATACTCCGTACAGAGTGCCATGGTTAGCAGGCTCCAAGAACACACAGTACTGTTCCAATTAATTGAGAGAATAGCTTGATACTTCACAGGTTGGAGCAGCCAGATCATTCTAAAGCAGTGATTATCTTCCCTGCTACAAAGTGTGTTTAATTTCAAACTTAATTGTATCCACATTTCCGTTTCTAATTAATCCAGATATAGAAATGCTATAGTAACCGAACAGCATGTTCTTTGAGGAAATAAAACATGGCACAATCCCATGGCACCAGAGTAATCTGATTAAAGAGATGTTTATGTAACACAGGTCTTTAAAAGTTAACTAATTTCCCATATGCTTACTATTTTTGTGATGCACTTTAGTTTTAAAGAAGAGATGAGAAATGTTCATCTTGCTCATTTTATGCTTTGGGATTTCCACTGTCTCTAGTTTGTCATGGAATTTATGGAGGTGATTGAAAAGGTAGTCAGCCACTTCGTAGCATACGCTTTTGAACAGGGCAAGAATCCAATTTTTAGTAGGAAATTTCCACCACTGGTATCTGCGCAAGGGATTAGATGCACTGATCTTCTTAGAGTTAACAAGGTGTACCTCTATAATCTATAGCGTGCATTTCTGAGAGGGTTTCTGCAGGTAGCCAGTATTCACRAGAAGGTCAGAATGGCCTATAGGAGACTAGAGACTAGTTTTTTCASCTATGATTTTGTGTGTACTGAACTAAAGGGCTGCGAGTGCTCCAAGGCAGTGCAAAGGTTTCCATGTATCTGAAGCGCACAGAAAACAGAAGATTTATCAGAGTGCTGTCTGTGACTGACCTCTGCCACTGGGGTGTCAATTTTGTTGCTGCTGTGCAAATATATAACCTTAAAAATTTCAAAACCTAAGAGAAATGCATGGTTGAAATAGCTCTGAATATTTCTTTTAATCTAAAAGAAAACCTTTTGTAACAAGCAAGTTGGATTGCTTTGTTTTGTTCTGGTTTTTCATCTGGAAGTGCTGCACATGCACTGGTTCTGATGGACAGTATTATGATTGATATTTCTGGGGCTGATTTGGAAGTTCTGGCAATGAAGGCCTACCAGTGCTTTCCTAGGAGGGAAATGGAAAAACTGTAATGCTGACACTTATTGTTAGTAACACCAGTATGAAACAAAACATAGTTGGATCTTTAATATGGCATCAGGCTTGGAGTTAAATCTAATGTTTAGACTCTCATTGGTGGAGACTGGGTGCACTGAGGAAACCTTGTTCATAAACTCTCTCTAAGGCATCCTCTGTGACCACTTGATACAAACAAATAGATTTATTTGGGTTTTAGCAGTCTCAGAGAAAAGAGCTTGTGTATCTGCCTTCCAGCTGAAAATCTTAGTCCTGATGACATCCAACTGGTGGGCTGGATGAGAGAGATCAGCTAGAGAGAGATTGGATGATGGAATGGAAGATCTGGAGGCAGAGCTATGACAGGAGAATTGATAAATGCAGCAAGGGGTTTCATTTCATTCAGTAAAACATCCTTACGAAAAAAAAAAAGTGCTTTAGTACTTATTTAAACTTCTGACATCGAAATTCTGGTTCTTCTGGGGGAAAAAAGAATTGCCTCTGAAAACTGAGTTCTCGAAAAGGTTCACCTTTTCCTTTCAATATGTAAACCAGACTTAAAGCTGTTTACTAAGAAGAGAGCACCACCTTGTGTTAGTAAGTCACTCCACCTTGTAACACCGTATGTGAACGTTTTCTTGTACAGTTGAACTGAACTCGAAAAATAGACTCGTACTTTTTTCTCACGTAGTGGTCTTGTGCTTGTGCTGTAGAAAGCCAAGAAAGAAAAAAGTTGCAAGTATAGCTATTAAGAGCTGGATATGTGGTCTGAGGGTCAGAACTTGCACGTCAGCGCATACACTGACAGAACTCAGTTTAGTCTGAATTCAGATTCTTATATAAAATTCAGATTCTTATACAAAATTTGTGGCATCCGATGCTCTTCAGAAAAGCTTTTTAATTAAATAAAATTAAAGTATATGCACTACCTATTTTGAGAGGTGGTAGAATGAATGCACATCTCTAGTAAGCAGTAATGAGGATGACTACTGTACTCCCCATGGTCTAAGTGTTTTGCCATGTCTTCACCAAATCAGATATTTAAGAAGGTATCTCAAATCTATCCGTAGTAATTAGGATGATTATCTCTTCAGACCCACAAATATTCATTTGAGATTATTTYACCATAAACTTCTACTGAATCTTTTCTGTTCTTTATACTTTGTTGATTTATGGTTCAGGTATATTCTGGGAGAATCTATTTCATAGATAGGACTGTTTGCAGTTAATATATATTATGATTTTGTGCTTATTGAAAGTAAAACTTCCAAATATTTGACTATATGGATTCCCATAAGGGCGGGATAAATTTGAGACATTCCTTTCTTTAACGTATGAATATATTTCAGGTTGTATAACTCACAATTATTATACAGCACAGAAGGTTGTTTTGCATCAAAGAAAAAAAAAGTTTTAAATATATCAGTAAACCCGGGTTCTACATTGAGTTCTTCTGCAGTGGTCTTCGGTGACCTTGAGAAAAGTAAGTAGGAGGCGATTTTGGGGCATTGGAGTCAACAGCTAAACAGCTAGGAGTCACATTTTCAGCATCTTTTAAATACTCTTTAAAAATTGAGATTTTGGGTGTATTAAACTTATCTTGATTGTAGCAAAAAAAAACCTGGCTTTAATAGTTCTGATTTATTCTTTATTAACACCACAATAAACAAAACCAGTTAATCTCTGTTTTTCTAATGCAGGAATAATACAGATATATTGCATATTACCTCAATCGTAGTGAACAAGCTARGGAAGCGTTCCCAGAAATATTTTGTTAAGGCACTGAAAAAAGGTGATATACATGAGTATGTAAAACTAGGAGAACTTTCTGGTTCGTTGACCATGGATGCATTTCATCTTACTTACCAATCTTCAGTTAATCAGTTTGAATGCAGGTGATGTTTTTGCATTGTTATTTAAGCTCCATTTCCCTTATACTTGTCTTGTTGTGAAGGAGACAGGGAAGAGTTTGAGATCACATCTATTTTCTTTTATACAAMGCTAAATTGATCATGTTTCATTTTTTGTGAAGCAGAATATTCTTACAGCCACATTACCAGGGCTAGGATTTTTTTAGTGTTTTGTGTGTGTGATGATGAACACTTCAGCAACTTCATTCACAATTTATTGCAGGACCTTAATCCTTAACACTGTCATTTTGTATGGATAATCTTCACTTTTTGTGAAGTCCTTTTACAGATGGACCTGTGTTCTGATTAGGAGCTTTTCTGAAAGGAATTTAGCTCTTCCAGCATGGTAATGAGCGTGGAGAAAAGGATCACCATATGATGGAGCCAGTGGAAAACAAAGAATAAATCTCTGCATTTCTAAGTTTGAATACAAATGTCTGACTCTAAACTGAAATTGGATTGTAAGTGGAGAAACAGAAAAACAAAGAAAAATAGGTCTCTGACGAAAAAGAACTGAAAGAAGCAAAGAGGAGTTTCATGTATTTGCATTAAAAATATTCCCCTATGAATGAAACAAATATATGTAGTGTGAATGAAAAACACACAGATCTTTTACTTTCAAGAACTATGCTGGAGATGTAGATATTTAAGCTCTAACATACTTTTCAAATACTTTAAAAGGGTAGCTAAGCTTCAGAATTAATTATTTGATCTCAGGGACGGAGACATGATATATAACATGGTGCCCAGCAGTGAATACTGCATGCATATAGAGTCTGGATCTGTATATAGTTATGCAACTCTTGCTTTGAGTATTTGCCCTGAACCATATAAACTAACCACAGTGGTTGTCAGTCTACATGTGTGTTCCCTGCTGTTCCCAGAATCCCAGCATGTGTTCCCAACATGTGTTCCCAGAATATCCCAGCTGCATACTATCAGTTCTGCTCTGAATCCTTTGTAATACATCAGATAAAGCCTGTTTTCCCACCATGGAGGCACGGTAGATCGATGCTTTTGGCGAAAGGAGACAGAGATGCTGCAGGTTTGACTGAGAATTCACAGTCGGTTCTGGTGCCTGACAAAGTTATCATGGCTGCATCTTTAAAAGTGCAGGAAATTCAAGTGTCTTGTACAAAACATCATCTCAGACAAGTGTGTTTGAATTTCCTACACAAAGATGTCATAGATGCCTATTTTCAGAGAAGTAATTGAAGCAGATAGACATTGACTTAGTAATATTGGTTTAGGTCAAAAACTTGTGAAGAGCCAAGGTGTAAGAAAACACTTCCATTCCAATATCTTAGAATAATTTCAGATCAAAATTAATTGGTTTCTATAAAAAAAAAATTWAAAAAACCCTCATTTTGCTTGTTGGCTTTAGTACTAGAGTACCTCTAGTGCTCTAGAGTTTGCTATTGCTGATAGAGAAAGATGAGAAAGTGCAAGAATAATCTTGGTATAGAGGGGATCTTCCTTATTTTCAGGAACTGTTTACAGCTATACGCTGTAAGGGTTCTTAGAGGAGGAGCACAAAAATCCTACCATAATTATGTAATGTTCAGATGTTTGTTAGGATACTGAGACAGTATCTTGTTAGCAGGGAAACTAGAAGAGATAGATGTAAAAGCTGATTAGCTTTGAATACTGTAAGAGGCCATGGTATGAGTATGTATAATAAAAAAGGCTAAACAAAGCTCTGCTGCCTTGGACTTAAAAGTAAAAGAAAATCCAACCCTGAAAACCCTAAATTTATATATATCTCTGCATTGAAATCAAGATACTTTTTCTCCCAAGAAGCAAAATAAGTTATAATGCTGTCCTGTATGTCCTGAAGTTTGTAATCAGCAGTTCTTTCCAGTATAAGAAATGTGAATAGTGCGTATGGGACATAAACGTTTCAAATTAGAGCTGTTTGGATATTTATTGAGGGGGGAAAAAAAAGTTTTTCATTAGCTAAACCCACCTCAAGTTTCTTTTGTAAAAGGTTTCTTGGGTCTAGGATGGTCAGAGTCCAAATGAGAGTGTAGCAAGGTGGCTGCAGTATTTCCGTGGCATGTAGGAGACAGGGATTCATTTTCTGTTCACTGCAGGAAGGGCAGTGAGTGTGCTCCAGCCTCCCTGGGGAACGCCTTCTCTTACTTTCTCTCTTCTTGTCTCCCACCTGCTTCCCTCTGGTGGTACATCTATTGCTTCAGGAAAAAGCACTGTGAGGACCCAGTATGGAGGAAGAAAACATTTCAAGAAAAAAAGTGAAATTTAAGGGGGGAAAAATCCACTTCCCATGCAACTCTGTGTAGGATGTCTTCCACTACTCAATTTTATGTCATAAGTAAACCAGGAATGTAAGCAATGGGTAGCGCCTTCCTTGTATGGAATTGTRTATCTCCTGTTCCTTGCAGAGACATGCAAAACAGCACGGGAAACATGGAGCTTCTTCCCAGTGGTAACTGCCGTCTTTGTACAGTGGTCCCAGCATGTGTTCATGATATAGCACAGCTAGGGACATATCTGGAATTTCTGGGATTTATTTCTGATCAAAGCTGTGTGCAGAGCTTAGTGAGCAAAGATGAGAAAAATTACACTGTCTGGTGAACAATAGCGCACTCGGAAGAGTATGCCCCMGGAAAGCTCGTGCTGACGGAGCGTGTCGCCTGGGCTGCTCCCCCAGCTTGGCACGCTCGTCGTGTGGGGCTGTGAGGCTGGATCTCCCCGCTACACTGCTCCATGGAGGGAAGAGCTGCTTATGGCGTCCCCAGGCTGCATTTACCCTGCGGAGCACGGGAGAACCCGGCCGTGTGCTCCCCAGGTCCCTTCGCCCACATGCCTCAGCGGGGAGGGAGCTGTTGTGCTCCTCGGTGGCAGGGTAGGGCTGGTCAGGTTGGCTATGGCTGCGGCACATTTGTTCCTCCCTCCTTTATCCTCTGCCTATTCTTACATTTTGGGGACAGGAAAGCAGGTTAATTCTGTGCTCCCTCTGCCCTCCACTGCAGTCGCTGTTCTGGCACTCATCTCGCCTCTCCTGACTCTCAAAGTTTGCGTTAAGGATGACACCTTGTGGCAGGAATTTGGTCCCAAAGGTCATCTTTCGTTCCAGGGGTTTTATCCACCTGGCTCCTTCCCAGAAAGATRACCTTCCCTGTTTCAGCAGTACGTGTTTTCTTACCTGTTGTTGCTTGCAATGCTAATGCTTCGTTGTAACTGCAATTAGTATACCAAAGTTCACAGTGATGGGCTACCAATTAGGGAAGAGCAGTAAATTCACAATTTTGAGGTTATGTCAAACAGTGTGTATAGATATCTCAGTGTTACCTGGTTTAGTTTGTCCTGCAAAACAAGGATCTCTTTTGACTCTCCCAAATAATCAGAACTTCCCACTTGCTTTCAACATTACTTTCTTCTTGTGCCTGCTTACTATTTTCCTTTGTTTTCTCTGCCTTTACCTTCCAGCCCTGGATGCATCTGGTCTTATGTTGCTTCCCAAAGACCAGGCCTGTGGTGGACCTTTATTTCCTTCTACCAAGGCACAACAGATCCAGGTTTATGACTTAACGCACATCCTAGCCCACCAAGGCACAGCAGATCCAGGTTTTATGACTTAAAGCACGTCCTAGCTTTTGCTTCTAAAAGTTGCTGGAGTAAACAGCACCTGCTTTATTTTATGATGTAGGTGATGAGGATTAATTTCTGGCTTGCCTACCATAGTCTTTAGAGCAACAAAACCTATTTGGATGTGGAAAAAGCGGGTGTTACTCTGCACTACAACAGCTCAATGCACAGGCGGCTTATTAATGCTGTTTACAGCATTCACAGTCCTTCCTGCATTTTAGGCTCTTGTCCTGCTGTGCCCAAGGCTGTCAACAGTTAAACAACTCAATGACCACCATCTTTCTTACCTTTGTAAAAATTTGAGAGATTCCCTTTAAAAATRTATCTTTATTTAACTATTTACTTGCCTGAAAGGTGTAGACTAATCCGTAAACAAATCTCCTATTGTTTCTGTTCAAAATTTTGTGATAAATGTGCTTTCAGTCACTGCCTGCCTTCATCTGTTACACCCATTTTTGTATGATTTCAAGAGACACACAAGAAACAATAATTTGGAAATTCATTACAATGCCAGGGTTTATACGCTCTCATTAAGCATTAATTGGTAGCTGATGGCTATTGCTATTTTTAACACCGTTAGTTCATAGCAATGTAATTAGTGATGCTAAGTACAGGATCCACATTAATAGCATTACTAATTGTAAATCTGGAGATAGAAACACAAGATGACTGGTTAATTTCTAGGCAATATCTCATGATAATTGGCTATAGGACATTTGTGCTGAAGTAGAAAGGTAAATAATTTAAAATCTTTTCTTGTCGTTTGTGCTGTACTTTGCAATACTAATATAGTCTGTTGCTCACATTTTAGTCTTGTGAAATACARTGCCATTAGTATCTCACAGCTTCTGCAGTTATTAATTTCCACGCTTCTCAACTCTTTCATATATACTAGCAACTGTGAACTAAAAAGGAAGCAGAAGCAATAAACCAACAACTTTAAGGACATCTGCMTGAGAAACTTCGTTCGTACAAATCAGTGTTGTATAGGCAGAAAAGAGAGGAGATTTAAAACAGGGTTTTAATTATATCATGCTTAGGTGGCAGATGCTTACCAACGCTGCTTTTTGKTTTTGTTTTTTTAAATGCGATTTGTATTAGCCAGAAAAAATTAGGTCTCACTCTGGGTATTGATAATACAGTGATTGCAATATTTAAATTCTACTGAGCTAGGTTTTAAGAAATTTTTGCTTCAGCGACTATGCGATAGGTCTTTAGATGTAAAAGTCCTGTGTACAGATGTCCAAAGTGCTTCTCAACATCACTGTACAGGCTTTCATAGAGCCCATGTCCCCAGTGTAACTGAGAACCTCCTAAATATTAAAAGAGAAGTAACAAATCAGCATGATCTTTTCAGCTCCCAGCAAGTAGGAGTACATGTCTTGATTAGATCCTGAGTTATATAAATAGTATAAGAACTGATATTAGAGAGGGAATGGATGTCTGTGAAAGCGAAGCTGAAAAAATTAATGATGCATCTTTACAGCCTTACTGAGACCTCATTGATTTCCATGGAAACCTTTTCATTGACTTCACTGGGTCTCTTTAGTCTGATGCTAGAAAGGGTGGTTGACAGATAGTGAGGTGCATGCTCTGGTCTCGGTTCCATTGTGCTTGCCAGCATTGCCTGCTGCTCAGCGATGCTTTACTTTCAGCGGATTTTAACTGCTTCCTGATTGAGAGAGGCTTTAATTTGGAGCCATTTTCTGTGGTTAGGTAATACTGATATATGTTCCCAAACCAGAGCATGTAASGTGGTGCTATTACTGTAAATACAGATCTGCTGTAGGTAAACCAAGAAATCAAAGACACAGGGAGAAGGTTGAGCTGTCAAGCACTATCCCAGCAATTTTTCCCGAGAGGTATCTTTGCCCCTTCTGACAACGTAGTGAAAGCCTAAGAGAGAGATGTAAAGCCAACCTTCCCCCTCTAGAATTTCTTTTTCCTAAGATTCCTTCCCCCCAGCTGAAAAGAATTTGGTTTTCTGTGAATAGGAGAAACATTGTGTTTCTGGATTTGTTTCATACCTCTCCCTCACTGTCTTGTCTCACTTGATTTGATGACTTCCAAGATGAAGTTCTGAGAAGAGGGGAGATGCCTTATCATGGTGATTTAGCAGGAGAATTCCTGACTCTGGTCATTAGAAAAATTGTTTGCTTTCTCTGAGCAACATTATTTTCTTGAGAAAAATTTTTGATAGTAGCCATAGTGAAGTAAAGTTCTTCTGTAAGCACAGACAATATGAAATGCTTCATTAGAGTTCCTGCTGCAGATGTGAACAGTAGAGGAACTCTGGAAATTACAGTTTTTCTTGCCGTAATTTTTCTGACTTTATCGAGGCTTTTATCTCTTTGTTTGTTCCTGATCTGTTTAACAGGTGACTGTTACTGATGTCACATACAAGGAAACATGGAGATAAATCATCTTATTTTCCCTCTTTGTTTCTAAAATCCTTGTGTGATAGCAAACTTATAGCAAGAAAACCTTTTTTTYCCTCAGTGAAACTGTTCCACACTTGTATTCTGAGAACCACCTATTTTCCTCTATCCATGTACTTAAATATATTGCTTTATAATTTCTTTCAGACTGCAAAGCCTACAGGTACTGGAAGGAGAGCTGGTTTCCATAACTGATAATATGAGGATTGTTAACTATGCTTTCATTATGGTGACGGCAATCCCACCTGACCTTCAGACCTAGACTGAGTTAGCAGAAAATATTCTTTTCCTTGTAAAATGAAGGCTTGGATCTGGATACCCAGGCACAGGAAGGAGCGAACTGTCAGTGCCATTGCCACAGCCCTTAAGCAGTCTGAACTGKCCATCCTCTGCCAGCCGGGTACTGCTCGCGAGCTGGGAAAGCCCCGCTCCCTCTTCCCGTCATGGATGGTGGCAGGTCTTCTGTCTGATGGGGTTTATATCTGTATGTGACAGTTGAACTCAGCTGCATGGGACTGCAGACAGAGTTCTCAAATTAGACTTGTCGCAGTTCTAACATCTGTAGACAACAACATATGTAACTGATTTAGCAGCGTATAATACATTTTTACATATGTTTGCGTTAGGATATCTTTATTTCTGCAGTGCTTATTTATTTTCATTTAATCTTATTCTAGGTCTGTACTACAGGCAGGCATATCCCAAATTTTGTTGAAACAGCCATCTAAATATTTCTGTGCTAATTTCCTCTTTTTAAGTTATTGACTGACTGTGAAACTTTGCTCTATAGACTGCAGTCTAAATGTCTGTTCTTTTTTCTAATGTAGACCTGTTTTGGTTCTTTTTTTTTTTTTTTTTCTTTTTTGGGGGGTGGTGTGAGGGAAGGAATAGAATGGAAAGATATGTTTTTCCCATGATTTAAAAAAAAAGAAAAAAAATTGTTTGCAAGTAAAAACCACCCAATTTGATCCATTGCATCAGAGTAAAATTTTTACTAAACCGAACCTCATATTTATGAGGAACTTCACTGGTCTGGCAAACAGATACCTCTCTCTTTCTTTTTCTTTTTCTTTTTTTTTTTCCTTTCCTTCTTTTTCCCCCCCTAGGCTTCTAAGAGTGTTCATGTTTAGTTTTGCTGCCTCTTTTAGAAGAGAAGAGCAGTCAACTGAAAGTGATGAGTTTTAATGGGTTCTTATAAATTACTATTTGGAAAAACAAAATCAGAGCTTATGAGTTTAATGTTTTTGTGAAAGCGTAAGGTTAGCTCAAACTCTCCCTCCTTCCCTGCCACATCAAATGGGAAGGTTTGTGCATGTGCATGTGAGAGAGCATCGCTGTGCAGCGGGGAGATAGGAGAGTTTCTGCAGAAAACAGATGACTGGAGATGTCTGCCTKGGAGGTTCTGAGCTGAGGAAGTTCATCAGGCTTTTCTGAGCTCCTGGATTTAGTAAATACTGAGGTAGCTGGCTATAAACATTAATGTATGATAGCTGTAGGTGGCTAGAAAGCACATACGCTTATAGTGAAACCAACCATTTTTCAGTAGAGGTGTTAGATACACATTTAATCACTATCTGTGATTAGAAGAGAGTTTTCCTTAATCATAACTTGAATGATTATAACTAGCCTTTGTTTCGTAGGGGCTAGGGAACCGCTGAAAACTCTTTAAACCAAAGACTAATTGGTTCTCGAGATTTTTATAAACAGAGGGGGGAAAATAAAAGTTGATACAGATCGCTCTTAGTTTTAGTTATCTTCTTCCAATTAAACAGATGAATTCAAACATGTTCTGCATTGTTGAGGCAGGCAAGGAAACTAGCTGATTTGAGGTAGATCAATGTAGAAATTAGTATATTTTTATTTTCACAGGAAATTCTGCAAGTTTCAAATTAATCCTATTTTTTWAAATTTTTGTTTGTTTTTTTTCAGAAATGATTTTTGGGTCATTTGACACAACCTAGTCTGAAAGAAATGAAATCTCTTAACTGATTTTGGTTTCCAATAAAGAGTGTGTTAAGTTGCAGAGTTTGTAGAAGAGTATCAATATTGGGGGGGGAAGAAAGATCGTTTGGAAAAATTAAAAAATACTCATTAATAKGGGGTCAACATGAAATATTTTCCCTGCTGATGAAAGAGTTTTCTTTGTAACAGCGGGGCAGAAGTCAGTAGTCAGAGTTAGCCACAGCCCGGSGAGCGCCAGCCCGAGGTGGGTGCGGTGGGAAGGCAGGGAAGCCTCGGTGGGTGCGTTAATAGGCGAATCCCCAGCACGACGTTAATTACCCCCCCCGCTGGCGGCGGAGCCCTTCCCGAGAGCGCTCCTGCGCCGGGGGTGGCGGGAGCGCGGCCGGCGCCCGCCCCGCGCCCCGGCGGGGACCCCCCAGCCGCGGGACGCCGCGCCGGGGGCGGCGGCTGGGGGGGCGGTGGCTGGGAGGGCGGCCGGCACAGCCGGTGCGGCGGCTCGGCTGAGTTTGGTGGCCCCGGGCCCGCGGGTCTGTGACCCAGGGCGGGCGGCACAGCCGGAGGGGCGGCTCGGCTGAGTTTGGTGGCCCCGGCCCGCGGGTCTGTCACCCGGCGCGGCGGCCGCCCCGCGCCGCCGTTGTGCGCTGCTGGCGGGGGGCGGGGGGCTTGTGGCATCCCCCTGCCCCGGGCGAGGGGRACTCTGGCTGCCCCACTCCTCTGCTGCCAGTAGATGTCCCTGTAAGGCAGCAATTTCGAGCTAAAGCGGTCTCGATCTTGCATTAAATTTACACACGGCATTTAAATACTGAAACTGCGATTTCTAGAGGCAGGCAGCAGCACATGCACTTAATACTCGTCTACAGTATCAGAAATATCTTTGCTACTCAGTTTTTTATTTCTTTGGACTTCAGAGTCCCATTCGTTCCTGATTACGGAGATGGTTGTAATAAGGACAAAGTGGCTTGCGAGGGGTTTGGTTGTGCTGTGGCTTGTGACTGATGAGAACTAGCTTCAGTGCCTTGCACTGTCTGTTCCAGCCCTGTGTTCCCACAAAATGGTCACTGTGGTCCTGGAGGATATTCCAATCAAAACTAGATGAGATGCATCTTTAGGTGTGCAGTATTTTAGGCAGTTAACATTTATATAAATTTCCTCTGTGGGGAAAATAGCTAACTCCAACTGTGGCTCTTCTAGGTAACCCAGACACTGGGTTAAATCACTCTCTGAAAACGCCTTAGTCCACTTCGGAAAGAGCTTGAACAACTTGGACTGGACAGGTGAACAGCTGAAGTTAATAACTTTAAACAGCTGAAGTTAAATGAGAGAAACTCTAACCACGGGAACTAGATTGTAAGGTATTTTAGCCAGAGGCTTTCTCCTTTGGTGGCTGGACAGAGTTTCCTGCAGGACCCTGATCCATGGCCAGGCTTCCTAAATAGCAATTAACTGACTTGGGGTTATGGTTCTCATTTGTCACTGCACTTATGTGAGTTTCTGCATTTTAATGTTTCTACATGTCAAGCCAGCCTAGAGAGTTTTCTGTTTTTCATGACAGTTGTAGTCTTATCCTAGTTCAAGTAATTTACAGTGGGATTTTGAATTATTCAAGCTTTTTGTACAGATTCCTAAATGATCTTCACTTCCTGATACTTAGGAAGTCTTTTGGATTTCCTGATGATGAATAACAAAATTGTAAAGATTTCTTTTTTCCTTTTTAATTAATGCCTTTACAGGGTATTATCCTAACAAACACGCATGATTATTTTGTGATGTTTGTGTATTCTATGCATTTGCTTTAYGTGCCAAAAGCTAAAATAGATATTTAATTAGGAATGAGAACGCTTTAGCAATGTTCCACAATTTCTGCCCTTTTTCCTTTTTCTAGTATGGAAACTTCTACACCTTGTAACAAAGATACCAACTTGGTCCATACTGAAGCAGAGTTTACTGTGAAATACAGTAGAAACTTGAATTGAAAACTAATCCTTTGAGGAAGTCTGGCTTGGTTTAAAAAAAAACCAAAACACAATAAAAACCTAACCACAGCTGGCTGTTTTTTGGTTGGATTTTTTTGGGGGGAAGGGGTGGTGGTTTTGGTTGGTTGTTTTTTTGTTTGTTTGTTCGTTTTTGTTTTGGTTTTTTTGGTAATGGAATATGGTCCCTTCTAAATAATATCTCCTTAGAAGCTGCACGATAGACAATATTGTAACAGGATTAAAAGTGTATTTGTATTTAAAGATACGTGTGCAGTAGTTATTGCCATCTAGTGTTCCCATAGCTTTACGGCATCAAACACACTCAGAATGGGAACTGTCTTGCAGCTTCCATCCACCCTTCTTTTTGCTTAAGCAGCGTTGGTAAAATGCTTATGTTTATTTGGAAAAGAAAGAAAAGTTTATTTGGAAAGAAAAGTTCATTTAAATTCAACATTGTAGTGAGTGAGAGACTCATGTGAAACAGTAAATTTTAGACAAAAAGTTACAAGCAGTCTGCATATGTACATTCTAGATCAAGGTAACGTGGCTAAGAACGTGAATGAATGATAGATGAATAGATTCTGTGTTTGAGAATTTTATCTGAAAATATCTTATGGAGAATATAAATATGAAGTATTGATACTTATCAAAGTAAATATTCCATGAGTTATTTAGTGCATTCTCCTAAGAGTTCCCAAGAGGACTCTGCTGTTAAATCAATTTTGAAAAGTCCAGTGGGACCAACTGGTGAGTTTTTTGGTGTATAGTAAAGAACTGTAAATGAGTTAATGAAGTGGACTTTTTCAGTCCCCAGTTTCAGGAAGTATGCTTGTGCACAAACATATGTGTTTTAATTATAGTGTTATTGTGAGAGATGCTATTTATACCTCGGTAGCACTTAGCAGTCCCAGTGAAGCCTTGAGCTCCGTAGTGCRGGGTGTGATGTAGGCGTGCAGGAGGCTGAGCGTATCGCTAATGAATCTTGTGCACGTTTGAGCTGTCACCAGTCACTTCTAGTGCAGAAGGGGGAAGAAAATGAACATAATTCCCTATTACTGATGTAGACTGGGATAGAAAGTGTTGCAGTGGCTTTTCCTAAGACAAAAGAAGTTGGTGTTTAAACTAGGAAGCCAAACTAATCTCCTGGATACAAGCCTTAAACCAAGTCCAAAAGTCTATGCAGGCCTGTCTCAATTTTAATTATTGTCAGATCCAAATCTTTAACTATCATACAAATCTTAATACTGCCTCAAAGATGTTCTAGTGAATCGTATATTCACAGAAAAATTGGATTTGGGGAGTTCCGTATTATGTCTGCATGGTATTATGTCTTAAATTATTCACAGTTCTTGGAGTCTGTGTCTTTAAACCCTACCCTCTGGTATACTATCCGTATGGCTCAATTCACAGCTCTATCTGAACAGCTGTTAATGAGACCTGTGATACTACAAGAAATGTATATATAGTTATATTTGTTTGCTAAAAATGTCCATAGGGGAGAGAGCTTCTTTGGCTACATTAAAGATTTCTTGTACCTCCTCTTTTTCTTATAAATATCTTTATGGCTTATGTCTAGTTTTTTATTGTATTTTATTATGGGACTGAATTTTCAGAAGAGCTTAGCTGGTATACAGATAATAAAACAAGGACTTATTTTGTCTGAAGTCCTAAGTTTTTGTTGGAATATTCTTTTCTACCACATGAAGCCCTTTCTGTGATGTCCTTTTCTTATACCTTGTCATCTTCTCTTTTCCTTTGTCTTCCTCACTTTTTATTTTCCTTTTTTCTCTGATAGAATCAGTTTCTCCTGGTAGACTGGTATCCATCCTAGCAGGATACCACTGGGAGATAGCTCTGTTATTGTGAACTCTTTGGTCATAGTTTTTTGATGATTTTTGGAGTCCTGGAAATTCCTGTAGATAAGAAAGCCTTATACCACAGTTTGTTTGAAGAAGCAGATCTCTGACTCTGAAACTTGGTGCAGTGTGTGTACTACTGATTGTTTCAATTGCATGTGTATGTATACGACTCCCATCAATGAATTTCACATCACAGATCCATTGGAGTGCCAGACAGAAAAATGASACCTGCATAGCATAGCTGTAAATGTTGAACAGCACCACATATCCCGTCTACCCTTGCAAGAAGACCTCAAAGGTATAAATACAAGGACAGCTGGGGTTTGCAACCTGCAAGTGGGTTGTGCTTGTGCAGTAGGGATGTGAGCAGCTGGAGGCCTGGTTTCTCTGAAACAGTCAACGAATATGTGATGGTGGGAGACACATCAACTTTAACCCGTTCCCTGGCCTGGTCAGCTTAGGTACGGTGTTGTTATAACCCATACTTCTTTCTTGGCCCTTTACTATGACCATAGGCTGGTTTCAGTTTTGTTCGTTCTGTCCCACAAATCTTGTGCCAGCCCTCTCCAACAAGAGCTATCCTGTGATGATGTTAGTATGAGAAAATGTAACGCAATCTTAGTTTCTGATAGCATTATGACCTGCCAAAGGTGGCTAGTTTTGTGATCCTAAAAATATAAGGCCTGTACTGAAAGTAATCCTGGAAGAATCTAMAATCCTTGTGCTGTGCTGCAGGTTAAGTTCTAACTTTTCTGTGGCTGATAATTGTCCCTTAGGGGCAGTAAGAGGCTTTCACCCAGAGCAGGATTACATGCATTGTTCAGGGCTGAGAAAGGCACTCGGCTTATTTTGATGCATCACAGCTACTTCTTTAGACTTTTTTTCTGTAAGCCCAAATGCAGTAATGTAACAAATATAGGTGGCCCCTTTTTGCCATGCCAAAGGAAATAAGCACAATTCTTGTGCTTTGTGGTATAGGTTGATGAAGTTATAGCCTTAAAAATTGCAAGCTCTTGACACATCTCCATTAACGGAAGGCTTGATTTTATAGGCCTCCTGCATAAAGAAAAATCAGTTACTCCCTTACAAATGATGAGTCTGGATTCCCAATACTGCTTTTAAGRTAGGTAATATTAGCTAAATTGAGATGGAAACAAAGTGGTTTATGTCCTTCTTTTCCAAATTCCTACCCAAGCGCCCCAAGCCCAGGGTCTATCTTTACCATCCTCTCTGCAATATTCCCTGATATCCTAAATTCTTAAGTTCTRTAGCCATGATAATATTTTGAAACATTTCTAAGTGTATGATAGATACTGGACTATCTCAGTGTTCTCAGACTCTCACAGAGATAAACTTGCAAAAGTTGCAGGCAGAGGTACATTTGCAAGTGTTTTGGACTGAATAGCTCCTTTAGAGGAAAGGAAGAACGCGCATGCCATGATAAGTCGTCAATAAACAGTATCTAGCAGCTGCAAATACAAGTTAATCCATCCTACACTCAGTCAATTTATAGCTATTCCTATTGTCCCAAACCTCAGCTTTGTTCATATTGCAACCAAAAAAAAAAAATTTTTGTTTCCCCTCAAGAGCTAATTCTGGAGTGCTCAGCAGTTTCTCTGACTGTTAATTTCAGAAAGAGTTAAGGGTACTCACGGTGCTCCGAAGTTAATAGAACAGTTAAGAGAACAAATGACTTGGGAGGCGAACTTGTGATTGTCTACTAAACATCATATACCTGTTTATACTGCACGAAACACTCTGATTTGGGTCTCCCTCTTATCTTTGTAAAATCAGTGTGCAGGCATACAACTATCTCTTTTAGAAACTGGCTTTTTTTTTAAAATAAAAATAGATTTTTTTTAATCCATCATTCCTAGATAGTCGCAACTTGTCAAGTGAATAATAAACTGCCAGTTCCGCGTACATTCGCCTGCATGTATTTTGTTAATATGTGAATAAATTTTCGTGTATACACCAGTGTCTTCTGTTTTCCTGCAGCAAGTACTTTCTTTGATTGATGTACTTGGAAGCGATCTTTATCCTCATTCATTTTAATTGAGAGTAATGAATTTAGAGCTTTTACATGCACAGATTGGCTCTGTTCCATTTCTAACTTTCCTCACCTTTGCTAGGAGCACAGCCTGCTCAGGGCTGCATTGGAAGAGGTTCAGGACTGAGTGCAGCGTTCCTGGAGAGGACAGTATCCCATGAGGAGTAGCCATCTGTTTATAGACAGGCTGGTATTTCCAAACAGCTAAGATTTTTGTAGGCAGGTTCTCCCTCCCCACCACTACCACTGAGGAATCACTAATCAGGAAATAAGCTGCTTCTCTTCCCTGATTTGTACAAGATAGAGAGCAGTGGCCACAACTSGGTTTCAAGTTGATTTGAATTTGGTGAGTGGGTTTGAAAGCACTGCTGCGTTGATGGCATTTGGGGAAAGCTTTACAGAAGAAAAACTTGCCTTTCTGGTGGTGATGTCCTTTAAAGTGAATGCTATTGGCGTAAAATATAACTCTTATACTGTGGTCTCTTACGAATGCAGAAACACTGAAATTGGCTAAGGTTAAAATCTATTTTAATTTTACATTCGCTTATGTTCACTCAAATTTCTTATTTGCTAGAGCCTTAGAAAGAAGGGAGGTAATTTTCCTGTTCCTTTTCAATTTTGAAGGGAACTCTAAAATCAACACCAAAAATTAGGTGTTTATCTTTCTCAGTTTTAGAGAAGCTTTTCATTTTAATKTACACCTGCTATGGGAGGAGTCCAACTGACCATTTTATGTTCGTATGTCATGTGGCTATTTACACACTGGTGATGTAATGGCTTTTTACCTATGGAGAACATAAGGCAGCATAGGGATAAACTGGCAACACCATGCTTGCGAGGAGCTGCCAAGCTGTACCTGCCATAGTAGGCYTTGTGATCAGCAACAAGGGTATTACTCCTTTTTGGAACAGTCTGTCAAGCGTGAAGCAATAAGTAAAGTTACTGACATCAGTCAAAGCAACCCGTGTAGCTGCGATGATTTATCCCAACTGAAGGTTACTTGGTTTCTGAAAWGTGCAAAAGTAGGGGCATGACTACTAGTCCCTCTGCTTTAGAAACTGGGTTTGTCTTAACGCGTGATCTGGAAAGGGTGGTGTGGGGATAAGGTTAGTTGCAGTGACTGCTTGTCTTCTGCAGTGCCGCGGACTTACAGAAGATATACTGTGGTGTGGAAGGTGCCTTCAGGGCAAATGCCTCTGCTTGTTCCCATTTCAACAAGGGGGTTGGTTGGCTTTGGAAGACTAATGTGTTTGTCCCTAAGAGAAACACAGTGACTGTGCCTAGTCCCAGGTATTTGGGAATGGTTCTGCTGCGCTCCTGCATTGCATCTCTAGCGGAGATCTGGGCTACGTGCCACAGTCAGACCTGCATCATGGTGAGACAAACTAGGATCCAGCCTCCCCTCCTAGAGCTGGATTAGCGCTGCTATGCTATCATTAGTAACAACTTGTTTTGTCAGTAAAAGGTATCAGAGATGACTCAGAAAATACAGAAGCAGCAGCTTTTTTGAGTAAGAAGGTATTATTTTTACAAAGTCACTTTTCTGACCCTAACAGCACTTAAATGCTGGGTGTGGAAGTCCGACAGCTGTGATAAAGCTGAATTGTTTATTCAGCCCCAGAAACAGCATTGTCAAACCRTTTATCATTATCCTACAATAATAACGTAGACAGTTCTTCCGGAGTCTTCATTAAATACTCCTACTATTATTATTACTGTTATTAAGTTCACATGTGGTTTCCTCATACATGGGACYACTCACACAGAAAGGTTGCTGGCATTACCTCTTTAAATTCCTAGATTGTGCAAAAGGCAGAAGAGAGTTTGCTTCCATCCTGCAGTATGTTCTGCGCRCTGCTGGTTTTCATACTTAAATTCACAGTTAACAGTAGGGTTGATTGTCTCCTTTGCCTCTGTGGGGGAAGGGAGCGATGTTTTGTCGCTGAAGCACAATGCCTCCCACGCTTACTCTTGGGTTCCTGCCGCTTAAGCACACACCCCATGTTCCTGGCTCTGCCTTAAGGTACAATCTATCTCCAAATTAGTAGGAAAAAAAAAACCCTGAAGTTGAGCGAAGTACAATCAAGCCTCTTGGAAATTAGTTAAACACTTAGAAGGGTGTATTTAAAAGAAAACTTTCTGCAATCAACAAAGTACAGCTTTCATCATGTGTTCCTGGTCAGAGACTTCTTTTCCTCTTGATGGCCATTTAGCTTTTTCTGAGCAAGCTGTCTCATGTGAATTTCCCTCCTGTAAGTCGGTGCTTATTAACTCTTCAGCTATGCTTTTCTTTGATTTTGTTTACCCTGTCAAAGCTTACTGGCTTTTGTACATAGCTGCCATTCAGCTAGTTCAGGTTTTGCAAATGCATATATGCAATGTTACATGCAACGTACAAATACATTCTTCAAAGAAGATGTCAAAACAAGTTTCAGCTCATTTTCAGCAGTATCTAATTATAGATACATAATTAATGAGTCTGACATTTATCTTTCTTAACACAAAAGACCATACTTACAAATAAAAGCATTTCCTACAGTACATGTAATAGCTCGAGCATTAGTCTAAGAGAAATGAGAATATAGTTTAGAACATGCTATATTCTGAGGAAATAGAAGAAATATTTCTTGGCAAATAAAATATAGGCTGTTACTGTGGTTGCTKACAACTGAGAAGTGTTACACCTTGATATCCAAAATGAATTACTGATATCCAGTTACTGAAAATTAATGGTAAATATCCTGTAGAAAGGATAGAAATTTCATTAATGTAAAGCCATCTTTCTCAGAAAGCATCTAGGTGCTGTGTCTGCAACTGTTCTAGATGAAAGAGGTGGTATTTTCTCCTTGTTTACTCAGTGCATTTGACATTAGGTATAGACAGTGGCAATCTTTTTGTTGGTGTTGAATAGTATCTATTGAAACTTGAGGAAATGGCCTCAAGTTGCGCCAGGGGAGGTTTAGATTGGATATTAGGAAAAATTTTTTCACTGAAAGGGTAGTCAGGCATTGGAACAGGCTGCCCAGGGAAGTGGTGGAGTCACCATCCCTGGAGGTGTTCAAAAAACGTGTGGATGAGGTGCTTCGGGACTTGGTTTAGTGGGCATGGGTACTGGGTTGATGGTTGGACTCGATGATCTTAGAGGTCTTTTCCAACCTTAATGATTCTATGATTCTATGATTCTATTTATATGTTCCTTTAATTTATTTTACATACTTAAAGCAACATATTAATCAACTAGTGGCCTAGGGCAAACTCCTCCAAAAACCTTTATCTGCCATTTGCATAAAAGAGTGGCCATATTGCTGCATACCAGTATGCTTCACCTACTTCACGAAGTGAGTACTACTYATCTTCCCTTATTTCTTACAGTGTAAAGCCATTTCATTTGGGACACTAGGGTTCTCGTAAGTCTTTAAAGTATATTTCTRCTATATGATATTGGCTTTCTTCCCTGGGAAATTAGTTGTAAGTGAACCACAGTCAGCCTTTTGCCTTACAACAATACCTGGTCTTTAATGAGACATATAGAGATAGGTATTTTGTGATTTACAAAAAGGATGAGTTAATATGTCTATGGAACCTTTTATTTTCTATCCTGTTTCTTTTTTTAATTATAAGCTAGTATACATAAAGTGGCAATAACACATCTACATTTTTTTATTTTATGAAGAAGGAAAAGCTTGGATTTAATAATGTTTCAATTGGTTTTGCTTAGGCTTTGAAACTGATACTTCAGTGAAGTGGATGGGAGGTGGGGAGAGAAGGGAGTTCATATTTTTCACTGCTATTGTCTAGGCAGGGTCACTTTCCCTGATTGAAAAAGTCTCAGCTTATGAGACAGTGGATATATCTTAAAACTTTTCTTTACAGAAATCTTATTTTTTGCTCTTATTCCCTAGTACTACTCAAGTGAGTCATAGGAAAAGCAGCTGGTAAATATTATTTGTCTGACATACCTTTTGCAGCAACAGTATGAAAGTTCAAGGCTCACTATTTCATACTTGCTTAATTTGAATTAGTTTGTTAATTGCTTTTCATATCCAAACATAGTAACTAATAAGCATATTATCTTCTTGTATGTTGAAATTATAATATACCTTTTGGTAAGATTTAGAAACTTCAAATCTGTGTACAAATTTGTGACTCACATTTGCAAATAATCTGTAGCTTGGAGTAATGGACATTTAAATCCAGCTATATAAAAAAATTATATTGGATCTTGGATCTTGAGGATGGTTTCTTCTGCGTAAGTGGAGGGGAGAACAAGTCAGCATCCAGAAGAAAATGCCTCTGTTCTGCACAGCATGTATGATAACAGTATGTTTACATGAGGTACTACTTCCTGAAGCAAGGCAGAAACTTTTCCAGCTAGTATTTTGTCCTCCGTGTGTTACAGGTATTTGGGCCTGAAGGTGTTTAAACAACATGCAAATTGGTCTGTTATATTGCAATGACATGAAAAGCCCTGAGCATCCTTGAGAGCCCATTTGCGAATGTGTTGAAAACATGTCCTTGCCCTGAAGAGCTGGCCATCTGAGCAATTATAACAGGCAGCAGGAAGAAAAAAGCAAAATGCAGAGTTGAAACAACTTTCCTGATTCTAAGTATGGCTTGGCACAATAACCCACCTCCCCTGAACTGTTGTCTAAGGAGAAGGGTCTAGACTTTCTCTCTTCACCCTGACTTTCCCTCTGTAGTTCAGGTTTTAGTGTCYGGTTTCTCCAGCTGCTCCTACAAACGGAGCCCAAAATAAGAGTTGCAGCATGAAGGAATGTACATACGGCACTCTGGAAGGGGCTCTGCAAAAGGAAACCAAGCAAAAATCTTCACCTTGGACGGTCTCTCAGGCTGACTCTGAGAGTCATCAGGAAAATAACAGGCGCAAATGCTGTTCCTCATCTCCTCTGCAAGTTGCTCCATGCTTGGTTTCACGCTTTTTGGTGTTTTCTCTCTGTCATCTCTCTATAGTGCAATACCCAATAGAAAACCACCCCTTAGTTTGCCTTAAGAGTTACTATAAAGAAACAAATTTTGTCCATTTACTTTTAGTAGACATTATGGTATGATTTGGTTTGTTTGCATTTGCA
The DNA here is from genome assembly GCA_030449065.1 of Oceanodroma leucorhoa. Taxonomy (NCBI): domain Eukaryota; kingdom Metazoa; phylum Chordata; class Aves; order Procellariiformes; genus Oceanodroma; species Oceanodroma leucorhoa. Next base: position 4,464,453 of record JASVER010000036.1, read on the forward strand.
GATTTCCAGCTCTTCCTACAAGCTGGCATTTTAGGTTTTGCTTAGTCCTTATCTAGCGTTCTTTTCAATTGTAGGTGGCTCTTTCTTTCTTTTTGATTCTGGATGAAGGCTTAGTTAAATGCCTATTTAAGAACTGATGAGTAATTTAAAGGATTTAGGGGAACATTCTGTGCTATTATATGCAAATACATGCCATGCATGGCTCCCTGTGTCATTAACCTGGCAGTCATTTCATGCATGACTCCCCATCTTATTAAGCTAGCAGTATGGAATATTTGATTTACTAAACTGCTATGAACTACTTAGTGTGCTAATATAGGAATATAACTTTTAAGTTGCTCTGGAGTAACTATCTTTGAAACAGATTCAGGAGAACAATAACATTATTTTGACAGCTGTGCTGTTTCTAAGGTCTATTTTAGTAAGCTTCGCAGAACTGGTGGAGAAGTACCTGTGATTTGAATAAGCTGTACAATGACTGAAAATGAAAGCCACCAGATTAATTAGAGCCCTTCAGAATTCTGCAGGCATTGGAAGCCCAGGTCTGTGGTGTACACGTAAGTGTTCAGTGTGCAGAGCTTGTGGGAGTTACCTACAGGCATGTGCCGTTCTGAATCTAAAACTCTTCTCCAACATTTTGAAAACTCTGCTTATATCCAAGCTCTTCCCCCTTCCCAGGCTTTCGTTACCATAGCAGCGTTCGCTGGCCTTGGGATTTACTGGGGGTAGTGGGGGAAGGAATGTATATTTGTTGACTTGGTTCAATGCCAAATGGAGTAGGAATTATATATGCAGGATGTTGGATTCTTCCTTTAGTGTCCATTTCAGCTGGCATCTAATGTCATCCAGATAATTGCAAGCCACTCTGTCATCATTCAGCCAGCTGCACAGAACAAAACAAAGAGAAATTTAGGATCAAAAGGAAGGAATAGCAATTTAAAATGCTTTTAAATGTTGTTTTCTCTCTTTCTCAATCAGTAATACTTAAAAGCCTTAATTTACCCCACCCCTTATCCCCCTTCAGAGACATACACATACACTCACATTTGTATGACTGAGTACTGCTGGCTTGAATGGTAATATGTGAGCACTGAGCTGCCCAAGAATGTATCACAAGCAAGAAATGAGGTCAGATAATGACATCCAAAACCAGAGCAGAGGGAATCATTCAGCATCCTCTGGTAGTTTGATTGCAGCTTAGAGTGTGAATCAGCTTCACTTTTATACCTCCTTTATGTTGAAAGTTCTCTAGTACAGTATGTGTGCTTTAGATTTGGAGCAGGCATCTGAATCGCAAATGCAGCATAATGCCATACGTATAGTATGGGTCGTCAGAGACTTATTTACCTAGAAGGATGGTGATTTCAGAGGGCTGTGTAAGTCTCCTCTGAAATGTGCTTGTGCTCTCTGCTACTTTTAGCACAAGCTGTGAATATGCATTCAAGTGGGAGCTGTGTGGAAAGTGAGCCCGTTACGTGTGGAGGAAGGAGGTGTGCAAGTACTGCAGGGAGCGACTGGGGAAGCATGTGTGCCCAGCGGTGTCAGGCAGAGCTAGCTGTGGAGAGTGTGCATGCGTGTCAGGGGGATGCACGGGTGACTTTGCTTAGCAGACCATGCTTATAGAAAATAAAGGCTGGGTAATATGTCCTATTCAGCATGTTCAGTACCCTGTTCAGTAGCCTGCTCAGCAGAGACCATGATCGGTGAGGGGTGTGAAACCAGCTTCTGGACAGGCTGAGATGTGGAAGCGTTGGTAAAACACACTTGGTGGTGTGGCCAAGAGGCCAAGGGCAGATTGAGGAGTGGTTTAAGACCCTCCCGTTTGAACTTTGGAGAAAAAAATCCCAAATTTTGGCAGGAAATTGTGTAAGTGCCTTGTGTGATGCAGGTCTGTCAAAGGGGAGTCAGTAGTCCTAAATGTAATAAACCTGTACACATTTTAGAACAAGATTGTTTAATCTTATTGACTTCTTGGCAAGATCCATCCGCTTAGCTCCTGTCCCTCACTACTTTTCTTTCTGCATTAGAAATTTTTCTTGTTTCTATAGACACCTGCCTTCCTTCCCTTCCTCCCTCCCTCCCTCTTGAGGGCAAAACTGATTTCTGGTGTGCTTTAAATTATCAATATTTTTTTTCCTTTTGTTTGCTATGGTGGCAGGTTATCTCTTGTTGAAAGTACTCTTTTCATCAAAGCTGGACTCTGCTTACCTTGCTGATCTCTTCTGGTCTATTTTATTTTCATTTGAATGATTAGGTCTGTGGTTTGTAAATGCTTTTCACTTTTCTCTTCGTGCAGTAGAGGGTTCCTCTTTTTTGCCTGTTGTCAGCTGCCCCTAGCTAATGAATTGGAAACGTGAGACGAAATGATCTCTGAGAGTTAGTTCTGTGGTCAGTTGGAATAAGGAAAAGGGATTGTTGTGTTTTGTTGGATAGCCACAGGCCTCATCATTATAATTTCCCACTCACTCCACTCCTCATATAGAGAACCCTTAATCCATGTTATACTCTAGCAAGTATCAGAGGTGGCAGCTTGTGTGTTGTGTGTACCCCCACACACAGAGGTGGGTACTAAAGAGGTGGACAGCCAGACTATGTGAGATTTTTAGTTAGCCATTTGTGGCTCCCCAGAAGAGAGGTTGGCTAAGTGTTTCTGAATCATCCAAGCTCACAGAGAAGCAATTAATGGCCGTGAGTACCACATGTTTACTACTTATGACTTTGTTGAAGTCAAGCTCTACAGCCAGATGTTGATTATTCAAGAAACCTCACACTGACAGTATACTAGGAAAAATCATCTATTTTACCTCTATACATAGGTAAGTCAAGTCAAGTCCTGCCAAGTATTGTCAGTAGTTATCAAGGCAAGGTCAATCACAGTAAATGTCCTCTGTTCATTTATCTGAGCAAATAAAATGGTACAAAACTACCACTATATTCTGTAAAGAATACAGTCWAGTGTCTCAGTTGATAGCCTGCTACTTTTTTTGCTGTGGGTAGACTGATGTTTGAAGAACAAAGTAGCCAAAGGTGAATAGTGTCCCTGACTAGATGCAGCTACTCAGGACAGGAAAATAGGAGCCAGTGATGCAATATATGATGGAGTGATTGTGGGTGAGCAGAACAACATAAAAGAGGCAATGTGAACCTGAGTGTCGAAAGCTTTAATGGCAAGCATTATAAATGCTTCTAACCTGGAACGTATTCCTAACAACTGCAGTTTTACAGTAAGGTTTTGTTGTTAATAAAATTTTTTTTTTTTTCCTGTTCCTGTGTGAATAGCCTACCCAAACATGAAGCACTTACTGGCTACTGTGTTAACTAAGCATGAAACAGAGCAGGTTCAGTTAGAAAACTTCTAATGGCGGGGCTGCTAATTCATCCAAACAGTCCATGCAGATAGTTCAATTCGACAAACTTCTTGCTAGAAACATGGAAAGTTTCAGCCTGGTTTCCTGCTGGTTCACCCATGCAGCTCGCTGGAAGCATGCCAGCTACAAAGTGAGAGATGCAAAGGATGTGGAGGTTGTTTGGCTGTTCTGCCAGGTGGGCTACCCTGCGTCTGGGGCTCCCGGACTTCCAGGCTACTGCCTGCGAGCCAGGGCAGGTGGACTGCCAAAGGTGCGAGASAGCCCACCAGGCAGCCTAGGCTGGAGCTCCAGTCTCCTCCTCTTTTGGAGAGTATTTCAGAATTGATGAGCAGAATAAATTCATCTGAGAAACGGCAAAGTTCTTTTTGAATGCATTCTCCTTTCCTGCTTTAAAAGTGGATGAGACAAGGGCAGGAAAGCAAACTGAAGGACAGAGAAGGAAGCATTACATCTTTCAATTAACATACATTTCCTGTACATATTACTAAAGTTAAAACTGGAGAAACATTTTTGAACAAAGCTGTGATGCTCACTCTCCTTGTACAGAATTTTAGGCCCAGAAGCCAAAGGAAGGTAAGATGAAGCTAGAGGCTTTTCAGACATGAGAAAATTGCACGGGTTTAGATAAATGTGTGCTTTTAAATCAGGGTAGTTAATCCAGAGGAGGAATTATGATGAACATATTTTTATAGGTTTAAACCCTAATTTTACTAACTCAAATCAAAGGGGCTGGGCTGGCAAGCTGTACAGTCTGAAACATCGAAATGTCTTCCCGGGAAGCCTCCCGCTGGTTCAACCATTAGTCAGTATGCAGTGGCCAGCCATCACTATCAGCAAGCAGCTGTCACACCCTTTGGCTGAACTGGTGCAGTTTCTGGCCATACAGTGCAGTACACAGCTTGCTGTTTTATTCGCTGCTTGCATTTGGTAGGTTTTGTGGGCTGAATTATTCATACGGTAGCAATTGTCAAATGATCTAGACCAGAGAAATTCATTTTCTTGCAGGACCCGACCTGATGTGGCAGTGTGCTGTTATGTACCACACCAGAATTAACAGCTGCTGCTTTTTAGAGAGGCAGTGCTTTACTGATGTACCGCTAGAAAGGCTGCTGCCAAGAGACAGCTCTGAATGTTTCRGAGGCAGCTGTTTGCCTGGAGAAGGTGGTGACATTGGTTTGCAGATACGAACCACAGTTGATAACAAAAACTGAACCACGCCAAATGGATGAGAAAATGGGGGACGGTCTTAATTCTGAGTTTTGTAGCAGATTCTCCCTGTACTGGTACTTTCCCATTTTCCTCTTTTCTGCTTACTATAGGCCACCACTACTGGACTAAGGTTACAGCTATGTAAGGGTGGATTCCTCTAGTCGAGTCACAGATGTGACTGGGCACAACTGCAGTTTCCTCGTAACGGCAAAATGCACGGTTGTTTAGAGCCTGCCCTCCACCTCAATTTAGTGGTTGCCTTGCAAGTAATCAGAGAAGCTGTGAATGTGGGAACGCAGGTCGTGTTGCAGAGGAAGCACTGCCTACTGCGCACAGCAAAATATGCGTGTTTACCAACACTCTCCACTTATCACTGGAGACATGAAAACATTAATTCAAAACATCATATCCCTTTAACTTCTTCAGAGCTGCTGCTGCTTTTCTCCTCCTCCTCCTCCCCTCCCTACCACCACATACATAAAGCCAAGTGAAAAGTAAATTTTGCTCTGAAACTAGCAGACTGTAGTTTATGCATCAAAAGGGTGTATTCAGACTTTGGGACTCGGTCATACTCAAAACCAAAGTCAAGCTCCCATTCATTGCAGGAAGAGTCAGCCCCTCAGCTGTTGGGGTTTTACAGGCTGCAGAAATGCTTTGGGGACCGTAGGCTCTTGCTAGTCTGATCCACCCAGGTGGAAGCTCACAGGAGAATCCCAGAGCAGGGCTGGTATTTGTATTTGGKATCAAACATAAGAGGAATTGTTCATCTAAACCGTGATATGCGTAGCCTATCATTATTCCTGTAGAAGAAAGCGCTCTGATACTAGATGGACTCTTTAATCTAGCAGAGAAAGGCATAATGAAACTATGTTGCTAGAAACTGAAGGCAGGCATAATTGGTTTATACAGTGAGCGTAATTAATCACTGGAACCGAAGGAGGTTAAGATTCTCTATTGCTTGTAATCAGGGTGGAATGTCTTTCTATACCTCAGCCACAAGGAAGGGGCTTGAGATAAAAATCATTGTGTTACATCTTTAGCCTATGCTATGCTGGAAGCCCTAAACAACATGGTTCCTACTGAACTAGGAATCTGTGAATAATTGCTATTAATTTTTGCCCTTGGTTATTTTGAAAGCAAAATGGGAGGGAAATCCTACAKTTCAGTTTGACATCACAGATGAGATTTCTAGTCTGTTACAACTTCTAAGATTTCTTTCTTTTTTTTTTTAAAGTTAATTTCAGCATAGTTAAAAAATGAGATTTTTTTTTTTTTTCTCCAAGAAAACGTACTCTTTCTAGACTTCTGAGCAAGTGTCACCCATAATGGAATAAGCAGAAACAAAGCAGATCACAAAAACACCCTTCACAACATTTCCTCGCTCTCATTCATGAGGCACTATTTGTCATCAACGTAATCTAAAACAAACGTAATGGTTTAGGTGCTGTTGCATCGCATTCCTTATGATCAGAAGAAACTATCATCAGCAGTTCTGCTTTTCCTCCCATTTCAATAATAAATAGTAAAAACTAGCAATTCCATTTAAAGTAGCGCTCTAAGTGGCACTACAGATCAGACCAGTGAAGCATTGTTTGCCTTTCAGATTATGAATTTGTGGAGGGTTTCTTGATTATCCCTTTTCTTGGTAATATCATATAATTAACTTAGCAACATTCTGAGTTTTAATAAAGATTTGTGTATTACTGAATTATACAAACAAGTTTCGTTTTTCCAGGTCCCCATGTAGGAGAAGTGTTAGCAAAAATAAATATTCTAATCACTTTTGTCAAAACAAATTGCTAACAATGTCTTTACTATTCTGCATGTGAGAGCTACTTGTAGCATTCATTAATCTAACAGTTTATGATTTTGATTTCCAGATGGGATGATTAGCATTTCTAAGCTTTTTATATTCAAACTGCAAAAATAAGCCCTTTTCAGGGGTCACTGGAGGCAAATAATTTAAGTCGAATACTTTGCTCAGTTAAACATGGTGATTCCTAAGTAACTCATTTAACATATTCTTTCTGATGTCTTTGTTTTGAATATTATTTAAAAACTTCATTTGTCATATGAAACAATGGAGTCAAGTGCTGTTATGCTAAATATCTAAAAAGGTCAGTTCCACAGCTTTAATCTTTTCTTTTGTCTTCCTACCTCCATTCCTGATCAAGAGTAACACGTTCTGCAAAACTATGAAAGAAACTCCTGAAAGGGAGTATATTGCATTTTTTTAATAGATGTAAAACAACTGTTCTTTGAATAGTAACATTGAAATCTCTTTGAGTAGCACTGGAGATTTGTAATAATGATTGGATTTCCTCAAGTAAATTCTAAAGCGATATCATTGGGAAAAAATTTTATTTTTCTGGGTTTTGTGCGTGAATGGAGCACCAACATATTGTGACTGATCGCAAAGTGGCATCACTTTGTTTTTATYAGTTGCAAGAGTAGAGTGAAATGGGTGAAGCTAACTGTATGCTTTTATATTTAAATGGCAGGTGTTAAATAGGTCTAGTGGGTGTCTCCTGGCATACCGTGTAGAAACTTAGGCTTAACTTCATTCTTTTTAGTCTAATTCTTGTACATGTTTTCCTTTGGATSATCTGCCAGAGGGAATGGTGACACCTCTGTGAGGTATCTTGCTCTGTAAAACTCTAGTGGCTTCCCTTTCTCCTACAGGTAACATCAAGTCTTTCCTTCAGTCTGAAAAGTTGAGATCTTTTAGCCTTCTATTTGCAACAACACTTAATTATTTTTTGTTATTTCCTGGTTTTAAATTCCTATCCTTATTCTGCTCAATTAAAAAACTGGGTAGTGATGCTGGTGACCACGTGCCTATTGCCATGTCAGTTGTCCGACAAAAGAAATTCCTTCCTCACCCCAAATGGTTCCTTTGAAAAGGGAGTTGTGCTTGAAACCCCCTTGAGATACCAGCCAGTTGCTGTTCTGCCACGAGAGACTTGTTTCTCTGGGATTTGCAGCAGTTTGCTGTAGTTTAAACTGAAATTAAATGCTTCAAACTAAGTGACAAGTTATTACATCAAATCTGAGTCTGACACACACTAAACTGCTGCATGCTGACTAGTGCTGCAAACACTGTTGAACAAGCCTGTTAAAATCCAGAGACTTTGGTATTTTGGCAACCTGAACAGCACTTTTTGATCTTGGTTGTGGCCAACAGCCTGAGGACTGATGAAAAACCAGCCTAGGCAAAATACTGAGTGATGTTGCTGAGGCAGTGGGAATGCAAACTTTTCCCCTTTCAGGAGTCAGCAATAAAGTTATTAGCAAAGTTGCAGCAAGTGGTCAAGTTCACAACTGGATTGCTACAGCAATACACTGTTAAAAGGAATATAGATTTTTATTTTCCCTGTACAAAAGAGTTAGCGGTCTGAGGTGGTAAAAAGCTGTGAAATTTCCGCAGCCCTGTGGATGCCCTGTAGTTTCCAAAGGAGGGATGCTGACAGTGGCTCAAGAGAGGGACCGGCAGGGAGGAGAGCCTGCTGCTGCTGCTGCTGCAGGTTTTGTATAACGTCTTGAGCATCTGTGCCTTTCTTTTCCCATTTTTTTAAATGCAACTAACTCCCATTTTTACAGAAAGCTTCTCAGAATTTAGTGAGCTCAAAAGTGCTTTCAGTCTTTGCTAGGTGGTTGATAAATACCTGAAAGCTTTTGAATGTGGACTGAGTAATGCTCCAAAGTACATAATGTAAAGAAGAACTATAACAAGAAAATGATGCGTTGATAAGTTAAGAACCTGATTACTCCTCATTATGTATCAATAAATATTCACTGCCTATCCAGTGGACTTATAGGCAGTTTTATCAGCATTAAATTTCTACAGCAAAGAAGAGAATTGGGTCCCAGATCTTCATAGTTTCTAAATTCTGCATAAAAGGAATAGTCAAATAGGCTGTCAAAATAGTGAATTGAATCTGGGGAGGATTCATTTTTTCTTTTAAAATGAAAGGGCATGGCAGCGATCATTTGTTTTGTTCGAATGGGCAAAATTCTGTATCAGTTTTAGCACCATAAATCCAGCATAACTTTATTGATGTAAGTGGGGTGTGCACATGATAAACACACAAAGCTCAGAATCCATCCCAGCATGCTGTAGGCTGAAGGCTTACATTTGCAAAACTATCCCATAGGCACTGATAACTGATCAGTTCATATTTTGCTTTGCACAAATTTTATTACTTAATTTTTCTCTGCTTTTCCTTCCTCTTTATTGACTTTAATTAAGTTTTCCTTAGGGTTTGTGTGCCTGGCAAACTTTGACTGCTTAAATGAGTAATCCTGTTTACTCATCACATTATCGCAGCTCCACTTTTAGGCTGAAGTGTATCTTTTCTTAAATTCTATTGGAACTATTGCTATTCACATTATAATGATATTAAGAACTGCTCTTGTAAAAAAGAGGCAGCAGTTTTGTGTGGCCAGTTTGAAGAACTACATTCAAGATTTCACAGCTACGAAAAGAATATCGTCTGAGGGGAAACTTAGTAAATGGCCTRAGAGCCAATACTGTCTTCCCTCATGTTTCATTTGAAAATTTTTAAATTTTTAAAGCATGAAGGTTTTAATAACTGGGTCACTTGCATTGGAAGTTGCATGAGAAAATAAGAAAGATGTGTAGTTCTACATACAAACAGTGGAACAGCTAATGGAGCTACTTGTGTTTTAAGTTTAATTCATTTGTATAATTCTATGCATTATGTTTTAGGCATAATTTAGTAATTTTTTTGCTAAGTGATATTGAAATGATAAATTTTTAGAAAGCCTGGTAAAGCATTTAGTTGCTCTGATATTTTCAGTTTAATGAGGGAAATTTTAGCAACTTCTTTTTAAATGCTTGTAAATTTAGGGATTTTTTTCCTTTATTGTGGGACCCTAAAAAACCAGTGAAAAGTGAAATGAAATTAATAGAAAAACTGTTAATGTTATTAACTTTTCAGAGAGAACTCTAATGGGAATAGAGGCTGTGAAGAACTATCTCTGAATTCTCACATTCTGTAAAATTAGCATTCTAAATTAAAAATGATGAAGAGCACACCCTTCTGGCACAACAGATGAGCTTTAAGGACAAAACACTTGTTCGTGTTTATCTGTGTGTATGTTCACAATTATTCTTAAAAGTCTTAAGAAAGAGAATGAATTTTTTCCTGAGGAAAAATGTTGATAACTGAATTTTAAAATAAAAGCAAAATTTATTCATTGTTAAGACCAAAGGGAAAACACTTTTTCCCAGTGCATGGATATATATCTGATTTGGTTGTCTGGTTCTAATACAAGCAAACTCATTAAGTTAGGAGACAGGAAAGTAAAAATACATCTTTAATAAATGCAGTTATTAATTTTGTGGAATTCAAATGAGTATGAGAATTACATACAGAGGTTGATACCTCTGTGTATACAGTTGCAGCTAATTTGCAGAATAAAGTTCTGAAAATTAGTTTTCTGATGAACAAGGAGTAATTTCATGATATAATGGCAGTTACTTTGAGTTCTTGGTCATAATTTGTGTAAGAAAGAGAAGTTTGCTTTTTTAATGCTTTATTAAAAAAACCTACATTAATAACATCAGAGTTGTGGAGTTCAGCTGTTGAGTTCTAGAAAATATTTTTATCTTTCCAGCCTTTACATCTCTCTTATATTCTGTTGTGGCTCTAAAAGTCTAGGTCCACACTTCTAAAATTTTTGCGCTGCTATCAATACCTGCCATAAATTCAAATGCATGAATGAACTACAGTTGATCAGAATCACTTGGTAATCATGAGGAGTAGTCCTAATAAGTGCAGGAAGAGGTGATGGACGTGAGCATGAAAACTGGCAGTGACTTAGGCACCTCTTCAAGTGAGTGGACACTTTTACTCTTGGGAGTTATTTCTGTGCTAGGGGAAGACCAGTAGGAATTACTCATAGTGGCAAAATCAAGCATATATGTAAATGTTTGCAAAATCAGGATTATAATGATGCAAGCCTAGAAAGTTATGGGAGAAGGAGTTAGGAATGGGAGACCTGTCTTTCTGAACAGAATGGCTTTGGCCAGAAGTTTCAATTCAGCTGGCATTCATATGGTTTTACTAGAGTATAAGTTAATTTCCACAACTGCTTTCTGTGATGCATATTTCCTTTTGGGGGTTACTCCTGACAATTGTCGTGCTTTAACKCCAACTCAGCCCCACACAGCTGCTCGCTCGCTCACTCCCCCGGGTGGGATGGGGAGAGAATCAGAAGAGTAAAAGTGAAAAAACTCGTGGGTTGAGATAAAGACAGTTTAATAGGTAAAGCAAAAGCCGCGCACGCAAGCAAAGGAAAGCAGGGAATTCATTCACTACTTCCCATCGGCAGGCAGGTGTTCAGCCATCCCCAGGAAAGCAGGGCTCCATCACGCGTARCGGTTACTGGGGAAGACAAATGCCATCCTCCAAACTAGGATCACCTAGTAAATGTTTTCTTAAGCTTGAATCTAGTTGGCATATTTTAATTTCTGTTGTTAAATATGTGTGTGGAAGGTATACAATATCAGATTTTAAAAAATCAAATATCAGAATTGCCTTCTTTCAGATCAGATAAATAGCAAATCCTATTGAAACCACTTACCATTTCGAGATTGTCAGACTTGCAGAAAGAAACAGGAATAAAATAGCAGCTTGTTTAATGCTGGCCTGCATCGTTTCCAGGGCTTTCATGAGATCTCCTGTCAGTTCCCGTTAACCAGAAGTCATTGTTTCCATTGGAAACATTGACAACTAGAAGTGTTTGGTTGCACTGGGCCTCATTACTTATATTTTGTTACCTTGTGATAATACTGTAATAGGTCATTACTGTTCTTGTTATAGAGAAAAGGATTTAGTTAGGTGATGCATAGTGGCTGTTTCTGTTGAAAATGTTTGCACCTTGAAGCTGCAATGCCTTGTCACATCATTAAAGTACAGTTCTAGGAAGAGGAAAAGCATATTTACTGGAAACAATCAGGATGGAATGACATCTATGCGTTTGTGAGTCAGTCTTTAATATGTTAATGGCAATATGAAAAATGGGCAGTTGCTGGCTCCACTGATGGTGGTGAGGGGGACTTGGTCCAGCATGGACCCCGCTATTTTTGTGGAGGGCATGAATTTTCATTACTGTTGCTGCAGTATTTGCAAAAACATGGGAAGAGGCTGAGGTGACAACAGTGACTTGAGTTTTGTTTATTTCCATCTCAGCATTTAACAATGCTTAAACACGTGGCTAATCTCTTTCTAGTTTTAAAATCATAGTTTAAAGAAATCTCTCATAAAAGTGTCTGAATGAAACTACACACCATAAAAGCTTCTTAGAAAAGAGATTTTTAATGGAAACACTGCCGCAAGATTTATTGTAGTGGTTCTGAAATTGCACGTTATAATAAGGGTTAAGGCTCAATTGTTCACTCTCCGGCAGCAATAATTTTCTCATTGGAATCTGAAAATAAACCCCTATGAATAAAATGACACCAAAGACTTAAGTTGCTTTCTTGAGACAGCTAGCCTTTTTGTACAGAAGCTATTCTGAGGTCTTGTACTGTAGTTCTGCTGAAAAATGACACTGGCTTGCCAAATACCTTAATGACTTTTCTCTCAGCAGTTGGTAATGGTGAAAAGTTATTCTAGTAACCATAATGTCTCTCATAAAACAATTGCATACGATATGTACTGTACTTCTATTTTAGTGAGCACTTCCATCGGGCTTGTACTGCCAGTAGCCATTTAACATTTCATAGCAAACTGCTTACCAGTCCTTCAAGTGTAATATTGCAGAAACAGTGAAGAAATGCGTGATTAAAAGCATTCACTGAGAGTGGACCATTTAGTACTACCCTATCTTGCAAGATAAACCAGCCTTCACATATGTAGGCGCTCATCATATAAATGACAGTTCTATGTGGTCATTTAATTTTACGATCTCAATTCTCGCATATATTGCTAACATAAATATAGCGTTCTCCTGCAGGGAGGTCTGCTGGGTGTTATAAAATCAGTAAGACCTCAATGGGTTCAAATGGACATCTTTTATAATTATTGCTATAAAATTTCTTGACAATGCATTTTGTTGTCCAATGGGTAAAGAAAATGATTTTCTGAAAGAATGGGTTTTGACAAAGAGAGCAACCGAGCTTAAGCATTTGTTCCTGTGTTCAAGCATATTTAAATTACCTCCGTTACTCTTACCTTTTGGGCAGAAGCCAATATCCTGGAATAACTTTTTACAATGAGACTCCAGTCAGTGCGTGGCTATATTTTCAGTTGTTTTCTGTTGTGGCGAGACAATGTAGGATATCTAGGGGGAAAAGATTAATTTGCTACTTAATGCAATTAAATTCTATTTGCCAAGCAATTCTTTTTACATGCCCTTGAAGAGACTGGGGAATCTGGAAGAGGATGAGGGCAATAAAKGTATTCCCAGAAGTGGTTTTGAGGGAAGCATCAGACTTGTCCATGCTGGAATTCAGGACAGTACTATTGGCTGCAAATCATCAGGAAGGACCCTGTTACATCTTTYTTACATTTCTCAAAAATGTTTCTCCTTGACCGGTGTCTGGAAAGGAATTTCTACCCTATTTATTCACATTTCCACAATAAAAAGGATGTTAGGTTTCTTTTAGAAGGCTGAATAGCAAAGTTTCTCTTTCTGTGCCTGAACTGCCTCTGGACCATTAGCTTTGCCTGCGAAGTGGCCGCGTTGTACGGCAGCACCGCTGTGCAGCTGTGCGTGCCGCCCTGGGGACCACCGGCAGGCTGCAGGGAACATGGTCTGCACGCTGTCGGTCAGCAGCTGAGGTTAGGAGGCTTGGTGCTGGTGTCTCTTTGGAGGTGGAGACACGCAGAAGTGATTCAGCTGTTTAGTGCCTCAATTTACTTAGCTATTGATTCAATTTTATGTAAAACATCTGTAGCGGTTGTTTTGGACTAGTAGTGAATTTTGCATCCACCAAAACTGAATGACATCTGTATGGATAGAGTGTATCAGTATCTCCCTCCTATTACTTTCATAYTGAGGTTCTATTTACTTCTTTTTTTCTTCCCTGAATGTACATCATATTTCATGGGAAGAGAGGCAGTTTTCTGTGGGTTGGTGATACTCATGGATTTAATTGAAATTACAGTGATTGATGCTAGCTTATGATCTAGTTCCTCTTGTCCATCTTGGAATGGGCAGGGAAAGTCTACAACACACAGGGGTTCTCCATCTTGCTCCCTTTGATTTTGTTTTACAATAAATGTATCTCTTACATAGCAGCAACAACTTCTTAAAGCTATGCATGCATTCTTATGTTATTTGATTGCCCAGTGTCAGTAACAGTGGGATTCTGATCTCTAAAGGGTCTTGTATGTGATACTGCAGCACTTACATAGTAACAACAAAAATCTAAAGCTAAATGTGTATTGGAGCAGGAAGTGCAAGAGCAATATGCATTTACCCCGGGAGTTAATTGGATGGTTACTACATAATTATAGTAATGAAGTTGTAGGTTTGCAGTTGATAAATAACTGCACAGTAACCTTTGATAAGATTTAGGTAGCAAATAAGTTAACTTGTTGCCACTACTGTGTTCATTAGAAAAAGGTCTAGGCAAAGGCAAAGCAAACAGTATATTTATGAATGTATCTGGGTTTTGGGTGTTGGCAGCTCATATTTTTGACATTTTTTCCTATGCGGTTCTATAATCATTATATTAATTGTTTTTCTTACCTGAAATGAAAGCCAAATGCCTTCAAATACATTTACCTTTGAACTAATTAAAACAAAGTGTCTACTGACCATAGCAAATAAGCAAGCATGCTCTGCATGAAAATGAGCAATGATAAGGAAAAAATTGTTATGCAAGAAAACAGTAAGGGGGGGGGGSGGGGAAGAGATTGTAGTTGCAGTTTCTTAACTGGAACCTTAGCAAACCTAATAAATTATTCTGAGCCATCTTACACATGAATATGTGTTAGCTGCTATAGCTTGGAGGTATGTATTAAGAAGATTGTCAGACTTTGTATAAAGGGTCAAAGCCATCTTCTCCCATCAATGTTCCAGGAAGAAATAATTTACAGGGATTCCAAGCATTTTGGGAAGTTTCTCATTGTGTAAAAAGGTTTTCATGCCTCTCGCAAGTATTACCAGTTTTCTCATATTCTTGCTTGGGTGGGTGGGCAAATAGCGTGGCCAGCAGGTCGAGGGAGGGGATTCTGCCCCTCTGCTCTGCTCTGGTGAGACCMCCCCTGCAGTCCTGCGTCCAGCTCTGGGGTCCTCAGCACAAGACAGACATGGACCTGTTGGAGCGGGTCCAGAGGAGGGCCACGAAGATGATCAGGGGGATGGAACGCCTCTCCTATGAAGAAAGGCTGAGAGAGCTGGGGTTGTTCAGCCTGGAGAAGAGAAGGCTTCGGGGAGACCTTATTGCAGCCTTTCAGTACTTAAAGGGGGCTTATGAGAAAGACGGCAGCAGACTTTTTAGCAGGGCCTGTTGCGACAGGACAAGGGGGAATGGTTTTAAACTAAGAGAGGGTAGGTTTAGACTAGATATAGGGAAGAAATTYTTYACAATGWGGGTGGTGAAACCCTGGAACAGGTTGCCCAGAGAGGTGGTAGATGCCCCATCCTTGGGAACATTCAAGGTCAGGTCGGACGGGGCTCTGAGCAACCTGATCGAGTTGAAGATGTCCCTGCCCAYGGCAGGGGGGTTGGACTAGGTGACCTTTAAAGGTCCATTCCAACCCAAACTGTTCTATTCTGTTCTATAAATGTGTAATTCCTAAACGGATACAAAATAGAAAGAAGTAAAGAACAGGGAACTCACCTAGAGCTAGCTGAAAAAATGTAAATCGTTTGACTGAGTTCTAAACTGATTTATTTATTTCAGATGGGAAATGTTCTTCTGCTGTTTAAAAGTGTGCACTACAGGTACGCATATAAAAGCTTTCCAAATATTTAATGCTGAGGTTAGAACACCTAGGTTCAATCTTCGAACTACATAAATTGGTTTTGTTGTGAGGCAGCAGCTCAGCTTGTGCTTCTTGGGTAAGGTTGGTAGTTCTCTATACACAATAGCCAGGAGAGGGGTTCTCAAGCCCAGTTTGCTCATGTAGCCATAGCTGTGCAAGCAGCAGCTTCTGGCGGTGAGCATATCTGCAGGACATGTTCAGCTCTTCCAGACTGTGTTCACATACTTTTGCTGCTGTGCCCAAGGGAGGTGTAAGTCCTCTTGGTACCTGTCCCCCAGTGTGAGATTCCCTGGTCTAAGCAGAGAAGGATGTTTGGCCACTCTAAACCACTTGTGTCCAGTTGTAACATTCATGAATATTTGCACAGGTATTTACAATGCATCCTGTCTTTAGAAACCCTCGTGAACAAAATTGTGTATGCTGAATGCTTATAGAAGTCAGTAATATAGTTAATCAATTTATATTTGTTATTATTCAGGTACGGAGTTTCTCCAGCATTTGTCTGCATCAAAAATACATGGAAGTGTAAAACAATGTTAACTAACAGCCAAAACAGTAGGTCACTTTTCAGACCACATGGTACTTCTACTCAGTGTTTTCTGTTTTAAAAGATGGGATGTTTATGGCAATGCCTGTATGAAAAAGCTTAATCTAAATTATGTAAAAACATGCAACTGATTTTCCCTATACAGAGTAAATATGCATCGGATGCTACCACAGCTTCCCTAACAAGCCATTCATGCTTTTCTGACAGAGCTTGGTAGGAAAATGGGTTTTGCAGCTTTGCACTGAAGATGGAGAGGTCCAGACTCCAGTGAAACAAAATGCGGTCTTTATGGGGTTTAGAATTTATTTTAGGATTTTTTCTTTTTTTTTTTTTTTTTTTTTTTTTTTTTCTCCCCATTTCAGTGAAGGTAATTCTGCAATGGTGACTTCTGCGGATCTCAGCTGTGGCAGTATGATTTCAGGCATTCAACCTGGGTGCCCTGGTTGCACAGACTGTTAGTATTCTGGAAAGTTTTTGATATTCAGTGAAAATCACTAAAGTATTGCTGGTCTGCATTCCCAGTGTCAATCTCCACTTAATATATACTAAATACTTCTGTTTGTTGGCTTAATCCTGGCTTTGGTATTATTTCACAGTAAAGAATCTCCTTTTAGTGTAGTGGCTGCTCTCAGATCTTCGACTTGTCAGCACTCAACACTGCTCCATCTCTGCAATTTATTCCAGTTGCTGCAGTGCATATGTATGGCAGCTCTCGTGGTCAGCAGCGTGGAAAGAAAATAGGATCGGACAGTCCATAGGACAGTACTGCATCAACCTTTAGTTGTATTTTGTTCTGGGAGTTTCTTGAGTCTGTTAAAGTGCAGGCAGTAACAGGGAGGTTTGGAAGGCCCAATGATTCTTTAGATTTAGAAAATGCACGTTGAGGACTATCACCATAGCTCTCTGAAGTCAGTAGACAGACTCCAGTGGATTTTGATGGGCTCAGATTGGTCCCACAGGGCATTATGATGATTTTCTGCATACACACTGCTTTTCAAATGACTTGCCTTTTGGGTCTCTGGGGACATAAAATATTCCCAAAATATTGAAACATCCCAGCAGAGGAAAATTAACCATTTCTGTTTATATTTCAGTGACCTTATTTGGATTTTAACACAATTTCTTAAAGAATTTTGACAATAATAAAGGCAGGCATTCTTCCAAAATGTCATAAAAAACAAAAAAGGTATAAAGTAATCTGTAATGCAATGACAGCAATTTTCATGTAAACTTTTATATGCAAGGSAAATGCACTACCTTTACATTGAGTCTATCTCTGAGTCTAAAGTAAACCCTCAGAAGCAAAAGCCGAAAGAATAGAGGTCCATACAGGTTCCGCAGGACTCCTGTATATGTTTTTGCTCGGTTCAATGTCTCTTATTTGTATAATGTGTCTTAAGTATGCCTGAGCTTATATGAAATACTCGGGACTTGATTTTCAGACTTCTGCAGTACAACTTGGAGTAATTGTACTGAAGTCAATGGCCCATATCTTGCCACCAGTTCTTAAATAGAACTTCCAGTGRATTTCAATAAAGACTTTTGCTTAAAAGTCAACAACACAGCATGATTCAGGGAAATTACAAGGCTGCAAGCAGAAATGTTAGTTTATTTTTCCTTTTCTTTTCAGAATACCTTGTGTTTGGTTCTATAAAATAAGATTGTTACAAGTGATTCAAATCAGTATGGCATCAGAATTGGATCTTAGAGGTTTCGGTAACATGCCTAAGCTTCACTGACAGTAAAACTAAATAACTTTTAATTAACACAGATTGAGAGCATGTGAGAGATATACCCCTGTGTTTCTTTCAAAAAATYTTCCTTACTTTTTGTCAGCATGGAGATAAGCCATATTGCTGCCAGGACAACCTTTATATTCATTATGAATTACAGCCCTTTTTTTCCTATCCCAACACAAGAGGCAGCTATTTTTATGGTGTACAGCTTGCCAAGTCGTAATTGAACTCCATTCACCAGTGCTGCTACCTATGTGCACAAATAGAAAGCAGGAGTGTTTTTTGAGAAGGTCAGTGTTTCAAAGGAGATGGTCAGTACCTGGGCTGCGAGATAGCACTGGGGGCAGACTTAGTCTAATGTGCCGAAGAAGCGAAGTCGTTATGAAGCAGCAAGTGAAACTAATCTGGCATATTTTACCAGAACTAAAGAAAACTTAGAAGAAAAACAATTTCTGTTTCTTCTTTGCTTAATTCTAAGGCTGTATATGAAATGAGTGCCAGAAGCTTGCTATAAACAGTCAGTGTTTCTGACGGGAGATAGAGGCAGAACTGGATGATGTGATCCAGTGATGTGCTGTGCGTTGTTGTGCACACATGTGAATGTGATTGTGTTCTGCTGGCATATATTATTGTAACGATGCAGAAAACAATGGAGCTGCTTCAACGGAAAGCTAGTCTAAGTGGCATCATAAGCAAGGACAAGAGTTTAGGCATTTCTTTCTTGTTTTCCTTGGTATCTCTCAGCTGCATGCCCTACTTGTGGCTGGTAGCAACTAGGACGGAATGGCAGCTTCTCTCAGAGCTCAGGTTTCTCCATCATCTTGTAATACAGACCAAAATGTGATTTCCTTAGTGTGGGTGAGACAAAACAGAGAGAGCAGAGCTCCTTTCCCTTGCTAGGAAAATGATACAAAGGCAACTACAGTGCTGGAAAAGGGCGTTGTGAGCATGCARGGATGCTGGCTGATGAGGTGGGGTGCAGTCTGTATGGTAGGGAACAGGCCTTCAATGGCCAGTTCTAGCTGCATAAAAATAGTACTCTTTTATAACATGTAGGAAATGCCATTTTCTCATTCCTTTTAGACATTAGACCTAATCCTAGTTTTGCTAATTTAATAGACCATATTCTTGGGGGACCCTGTAAGCAGTTTCCTGTGCTTAGACTATGAAGAAGAGATGTAATCTAGCTGCAAATGCTCACTGAGGAGTCCTCCTCTGGTAGGAGAACTCTCTGCTGGCTATTATCAAGCCAAATGTGGGTCTACAATTCTGGTACCCTCTTACAGCTATGCAGAGACAGCGTAACAATGATGTGAGAAGAAAGAAGATCCCTGCCTACCGCACTGCACATATCATCTGTCAAAATGGGGCCAACTGAGGATGTTTCATTCCAGGAGCAATAAGCATGGGCACATGACAATAAGTTGTACCGTGATTTCAGTGTCCCAGCTGCCCTACTGCAGCTGCCAGTCATATACTCTTCTGCTGTGGTAAAAGTGAGGTAGCCTGAAGCTGTAAGCTGCCTTAGATAAACCATGTGGTAAGAGGGTGTCCCGGCTTTTTCCCACGATGTACTTAAGACAGCTCACACGTTACCTGCAGTATGGCACCAGCTCCAACTGTGCCAGGGATCCCACAGATCTGGAGACTTCCCTCTCAGCCCTTTCCCACTTTCTGCAGCAAACAGAGGTTGGGGGCCAGGGCATTTTTCACAGCATCTATCCAGGCCCCAGCATACTGTTTGGAGATGATGGAAGCCAACAGTGTGAAAAATGTTCCCGCTCTGCCATTTTGATGTTTGTTTGTTTCTCTCTTGCTCAGTAGGGCAGTTATTTGATAACACAACTGTCCTGAATCCACCTCATGGCACTGCTTAAAGGTCGACCACTTCAAATACCGGACATAGGAGGAATGCACATTTTATAATGATAAATATCTGTATAGACAGATAGTTAATGTAAAGCTATTGGTGGAATAAGGCAAGATCTTAGCATTTCTGTTTCAGTCAAATGTATTTTAGATTGTTGTGATACTGCATTTCTGAGAGAATTTTCTGTAGATGTAAATGGGCACTTCATAAATAAATCTGTAACACACGTTCCCAAGCATAAGTCTGATCCCCAAGGCTCCGGTAAGCACATTAAACAGTACAATGTACAGTAAAGTGCATTTCACTGAAAATATGGTAAAGACACATAATGATCCAGCATAAATATGGGTAAAAGGGTTCTGTGTGTCCAATAGGTTTTAAAGCTACTCAAAATTACCTGCTTTCAGATGTCACAAAGATATTTTTGCATAGCTGTCATATAAGAGATGAATTAAAGTTATGTCTAAAAAAAATTGTAAAAAAAAAATATTGGTGGAAATGTTTTTTTATTATTATTTTTGCTTCATTTTTTCTGAAGTTTGGAGTGTCAGTATGAAATTACTTTTGCGAAGATGCTTCACTGCCCGTGCTTATAGCAGGCCAGGAACTATCTGTTCAAATCCAGTCCAGAAGCTGAGCATTTCTGTTAGCCCTGAAAGGCAGGTTTTATTAGTTTAGGTGCTGCCCCTTAGGTATGTGGCTGATGAAATAAAACTGCATTGGAACCCACCAGCTTGGAGTGCAGGTGGAGCAATCACGTGCCTTTCAAAAGACATAATTTCAAAACACCCTGCAAAAACCTCCAGCCCCTTTACGGTCTGTAGAAAATGGATGGTGTGTAGTTCTCCACTGTCACATAGGCTGCCCTAATTCAGTGAAGCATCTCTGTTCCCATGTGGAGGCACTCTTACTCCTCCAAACTGTAATCGCATTTTTGTCCTGAATATTATTTATGTTCTCTCTACATAGGTTTGAGTCAATAATACAAACAGAGAGAGAGAGCCATCTTGTGGAAGATTGCTTTAATATCTTCCAGTTTTAGTTGCCAGGCACTTCAGCAGCTCTTAATTCTGTAGACTTTATTTTTGCAATGAGAGACCTCAATTACAAGCGAGTGTCCTATAATATTTATACAGATGTGTCAGCTTCTGCACAAAAGCACGTTAAGTGAGCAGGGAATGATACTGCTCCAACATTTGGCTGCTGGCGCTTGGTACATGTGAACAGCATGTTCTTTCACCCCATCTGAACTACATAATCAGCAGTTTCATCTCTTCTTTCCATATTGCTGCTGTGCACAATTTAGATATTAAATATATGTCTTGATTTGCTTTGTAACAGACTGCAAATGAAGCTTCACCGCCTCATCTTGGAAATGTGCAGTGGAAGTAGAGTTGAAAATAATATTTTTCCTTTCATCATTACTGCTTTCAGTTGAATAAATGCGCAATTCTTCTGGTCTACAGCGAACATTAAAAAGCTGTTCTCATCTACAGGTTCCAGCCTGAGATGTGCAAAATGCTTGTAATGAAGCTGCAAACCATGTGAAAACAGAGTGGCAAGATCTTCTGTGTAGCAGAGACGGGCTCCCGCTTCAAGCAGAAGAAAAAAAGCAGAGGGCATCTTTCTGGTAAGAGCAGATAATGTGGGTCTAGGAAGGCCTGAGCTCTCGAAAAAGGGAAAATGAAAATGGTGCCTAATGTTCTATCTTCCCCTCCTGAGTTAAGGGGATGAGCTATACTTTTTAACCCCTGTATGAGGCAAGGAAGGGCTGTGCCAGGTCACTGAAATGCCCTGTGAAAGCAGAGGGGACAGGCTGAACATATGCAAGTTGGCCTATTGCATGCTCTTCTGATCAGTTCTCTATCTAAACATTTATGCAGTGATTACCACAAGACTATCTAGTACCTTAAATGCTGTAGTCAACAGGTGCTCTAGGAGTACTAAATTTTCTGTTAATCAAAGATGTCGATCCCTTTCAATGTACTTGATTTTGTTACCAATGGAAAACAGCCTTGATGTAGCTGAATTTTTAAAGGCGCCAAATTTTTTTCTGCAAAGGATTAATGAGCTGTGAAATAAGGAGAGATCAAATATAAATTCAGTCTAATATAATYTTTTGATAGAGCAATAATAAATACATATTTAGAGAAATTTTTGCATCCAGAATCAGAGCATACCTTTAATTTTGATGCAGAAATAAACGCAGTGCTTGGGGTTTTGGTCTGTTTTGTTTTTCCCCATCAGCAGTCTATTTGCTGTATTTGCAATACTTGATTCAAAGTCAATTTTATGCAGAAGGTGTATATCTCCGATGTGCCACATTCAAGGTTTGGGAAACTAGACTGACTTGCATGAAATGTTAGCAAGAATATATGTTTGTGAAGTGTGGGATCTGAAATAATCAACTGAATAATTGTTGCATAGAGCTGGCAAATCTGTAACAATGTGATAATGTTGATTTAAAAATGAAATCAGCCATAACGTTGGCTCTTCTATCTCAAAACACAGATTAGCAGTTCTGCTGAAAGAAACTTTCTCTACCAAATGATATAACATTTTCCTTTCTTAGAGAAGCCAAACTGAAAGAAAACATATCAAATGGAAAGGAGGGTTAAGTGTTTACCAGTATATGAGAATTGATGAGTCTTAGCCCAGAGTGGACCTGCTCCATCAGTAGCACACTTATAGGAAACAGCATTCCCTTCCCCTTGATGGGCTACTGCTCTGTAAGAGCTGCTCAGCAATGCTACAGGACCCCCTGTCTTGGGTAAGCCACAGATCTCCTCCCAGGTGACAACTGCTRTAACTGGAAATATCCCAACTCTACTAGCTGTTTTCCTATGTAGAATGACTCTTTCAGAAAAACAAAGGATAATGCTATACTGCACTCTGGCTTTTTCTGATCTTTCATTAGAAGCCCAAAGTGTGTGTGTGTTAAGCTGTAAATGTCATTACCTATTTCTCATGAATATTTCAGTTTCAGAAATTTGCAGGCTATTGTTCTCACAAGCAAAACATGTTGTTTCTGGATACCTCAGTGATGAGTGATACAGAAAGMCTCAGTAAGATGAAATAAATCTATTCTGAGTGTGAAGTACTGTGTAGACTGCTTTTGTTTTATTTTGTTTTTACTTGAATAGTCAGAGATGAAAAACGGTGTAACATTTGATTTAAGTTTGGTTATTTGCCTGTGCGACATGCAGATGCCATAATATTTCCTTAGTTTTTGTCAGATGTCAGGGTACCTGAACCACTGGTAAATGTTAATTCCTTAAAGATAACTGTTTTACTGTGGCTTATATTTTCAGTTGACACACTAGTAGGTGATCCAAGCAGAACTATAGCAAAGATGGGGGGGAGAGGGGTCTCTGCCTCACTTGCACACACCAACGATACAGCGAATAGGGTCCATCTCCTTCCCTTTTGCCATCTTAAAAAGTCCATGATGCTGTGGTGAGCCAGTGGCTGTGGCTAAGGGGGCCCAGGGAGGCTGACAGGAGCGCTCGGCAGGGTGCCCGCTGCCTGGAAGCAGAGGATGGGGGGCTGGTGCTGGGTGGGCCTGGGGAAAGGAACTGGATGGATACTGCTCTGCTCTGAATGTACGTCCAACAAATTGGCAGTGGTAAGTTTTGTGACCCAGAGAAGGCACTCAGGTACTGTTCCGTGGTATCATGCAGTTCACAAATGTAAAACTGCTTTCAGTGAACATGGAGAAAGTAAGAATGAGTCATGATGAGCGCTCTGCATTATTCTGATGTGTATTGTGGGTTTCTTCAAACTTGTGCATTGCTGCCTGAGTGAATGCAGCTTTATGTCAAGGAAGGCTGTAAAATGGTCTTTAAAGTTAGAAGAGGGAAAGGAAAATGCTGGCGCAGGTAAGATAACTTCAGATGCACAGCTTTAAATTGTCACAGTAACAGTCCAGAGTAGGATGGTTTACTTTTTCTAGGGCTCACTTGATATCCTGGGAGAATTGCTATTCTTCTGTCCTGAGGGAAGAGAAAGGGGTTTTAGAGAGATGTAGCAGGGAGGGGAAGAGAGAGAGAGAAAGTGCGGCGCAGACCCTGGGAAGAATCAGGGCACCAAGAAATTGCAGGCTGAGGACTTGCTGTTTATCCCAAGCTGGACAGGTAGGCCAGGTTGTCTTGAGCACTGGAGGAAGAGATTGTGCTTAGGTAGGAGAATATATGTATGGAACTTTCCTTTGGCTTTCTACGATGACACTGATGCTTTCCATCACTGGGTGAAAGAATAGCGAATGCTTTCTTTTGTTGTGATTTGCTTTAAATGGTTGC
Organism: Oceanodroma leucorhoa; assembly: GCA_030449065.1. Taxonomy (NCBI): domain Eukaryota; kingdom Metazoa; phylum Chordata; class Aves; order Procellariiformes; genus Oceanodroma; species Oceanodroma leucorhoa. The sequence continues at coordinate 4,488,445 of JASVER010000036.1, forward strand.
TGTCATGGTGCTGCATAGGATAAATCCTGTGAGAAGCCCATCCTTGCTTGCTTGGTTAGGGAATAGCTAACCATGGCTGCTATGCAGGAATGTGCAATGTAGGTGCTGATATGGGAGCTGGTGAGTTGCTAGATTTCATTTTGGGAGAGGTAAAAACCCCAAGGCCTTGCCAATGCCACACCATAAACATCAGATCCTGAGAAAGGGCTGCAGAGCAGAGCCGTCTGGTCCAGTAACGGTGACATGAGCTGTACCAGGATAATAGGGAGRGCAAATGCTCAGTTTTCAATAATGCAGAATACACTGTTGGAGGGAGTGCTTTTCAGTAATGTAAAATAAATTATAATCCAAGGTTTTGTTTTCTGTACCATTTCAGTTGTATATTAAAAACAGTAAATTACACTGATAGAGAGAGTGTAATATTCAAAGGTCTAAGTAGTCTTTTTGAATCTCTATTTCTAAGTGATACTTGGGAGTGATACATATCCTGTGCAGTGGGTATTGTTATATTTTAAGATTATCTAAGTATAAGTAGCTTATATCCTGAAAAAATATTGGGGATTCAACTTCTTTTTGCTTCCACCCCAGTGTCTCTGTGCTTTGATTTTATGACCGGTGTGCTATTTGGTAATTAGTATTCTTCAGCTTTCTGTAACATTTGTAATAATGGTGGCGCCTTCACCTACTGATGAGATTAGTAAATAAGTCAATTTAATTTTTTATGCACCTGTCAAATTGGCACATTGTAACCAGGGAATTTGATAACCATAGAACAAACTATTATTTTTATAATGCTCTTATTCCATAAAGGGTGCTGTAATTTCCCCAGGGTAATTAGGGAAACAGGTCATAAAAGCTCAGGGATGTTTGCATCACGTTACTACATTTCTCATATCCTATTGGTTCATCATCACCACCTGATGTCCTGACTATGGCAGAAGTTAATGGAAAAATCCCATTGTCTCCTTAAGGCCAGGATTTCCAAATGGAAGCCTCGCACAGAAATAATTGCTGACAAATCCAGGAGTCTTTCTTCATCTGTTAGTCATACAGGATTGTGTGTATCATCCAGAATGCCTTGGTCTCATGCTTTGACTTACAAACTGCTACCTCAGAGGTCCCGATGCTCACATGCAGCTGCTCTTTCCAAGATCACTTCTAGTTCCTCTTATAGACTTGTCCGTGAGAGATTGCTCAGCTGTGACAGAGGTGGTAATACTGCTGTGGACACATTCAGGGCTTTTCTGGCACCCTCAGGATCCTCCACTGTTAAACTGAAGGGAAGCTGGAACCATTTCCCCCTGCCCCCCCTCTGTCTCTCCAGATACTCCCAAGTCACTCATAAAGAGCAGCTGTGTAAGAGAAGAAATTTCCCCAAATGGCAGGTGTTTTCCAAACATATTCGGGGGGTGGGTTAGAAGAAGAAATGCTCCCATCCCACCGTGTCTCTTCTCCCTGTGCTTGCAGAAGGTCTTCTGCTCACTGTCACGGTCCCAATGTAACAAACAGGGCTGCTAGAGATAGGGTAGAACTGCTCGGTACATACATTTCAACCCAATAGTTCACTGAGCTATGCTGCCTCTCTCTTGCATATGATTGAGGGAATTGTTTTACAATAAAGTAAAACAATTGATTTAATTCCCTTGTTCCTCACTATGCTTCTCTGCAGAAATCCAATAATACTGGCTAATGACATGCTAAGGGAAACAGTACGTAGGAATGATCTGTGCAAATGCTGCTGTGCATTTTTGCAGGCCACCACATCTTGTGAGTGAGGAAAAGGTGTTGCCTAGAGTAGGCAATTATTGCATCTCAGGTGTTACAGGATAGAGGTTTCTTTGGGCCAAAATGAGTGTGCACTGCAGTTTTCTGACAGTCTTACAGCATCCTTCACCCCAGCAATAATGTCCTCTATAAAGAGTGTTGTATACAAGCCAAGATGAGATCAGCACTATCTTGCACTAATAACGGAGGTTTTACAGTTTTATGGAAGTTCTGTCAGCATGCAAACTGCGGAAAATCCTACAATGAGTTACCGATATTTAAGATGGATTGCAGGTGCACGGACATGCTCCTCTGTATTTGTACGCACTTACCAATTAGCCATATGATTCTCAAAGTTGTCTAGCCAGACACAACTGTACGTATTTGAAATTGGGGCAAGTTCATTACATTGGTGATACTGGACAAGTAACTCTGTTTTCTGTGTAGTTGAATAGACAGATTTAATAAATCTCCAGCTTCTTAGCTCTTCTACTTTCACCATTTAAACTCTTGAGCCTCGACCACAAATGTTACTTCCAAAGTGCCGATAGCTAACCTCGCTACTAACCTTCTTGTCACCATTGAAAGAAAAGTACATTGACAGGTATCTTTCTTCTGAAAGAATCATATATAGTGTTGTAGCTGTTAAGCGGTTGCAGTATAGCTGCCTACCACAGGAAAAATGCAAGTTAGACAGCCCTCAGACCTTTGGCATACACTAATTACGATATGAATTGTGTGAATTTCATTTGTACTCATGTATTTATATATATCTCATTAATTTGTTACAAAGAGGGAAAAAATCATTACTGTAGAGTCAAATTGCTTGTAAATGACTTAAGGAATATGTTAATGATCCTGCTCCAAATGAATAATTATAAAGCAGGTGCACTTGAGATGTGATCATTTAACTGACAGCAAGCAGCTTCTAATGTCTTGAATATCCATGATAATGGTGATGTCATAGCAGCCAGCTAAAATCATCGCTCACATCCTCCATTTAATACACAGGAGAACTGTGGGTATAATTCCCACATAGAGCTATTGCCCTGCTTATTTAAGGAACGGTTAATTTATAAACAAATCAAGAAGTCACTCTGCATTGATTTTAATGCAATATGTTTCCAGTAAAATGTCATGCTATTGTCTCAAGTAGAAAATAAACATTGATGGCAGAAGGCATTACTGCATCAAATTGACATTACAGTTTAAATGAACTTGGCTCAAAATCTCCCAGTTTAATAGAGATGTGAATTGTGTTTCACCTGCTTTGCTACTAACATCCAGCTAAACTTTTCACGTTTGTTGCTTTAAAGGCACCTGTAGTTTAGTTCCCTCCAAAGTTGATGCCTCTGAGAGTCAGGGATGTACGCTCTGCAGTGCACAACATAGCCCCTGCCTACAGATGAGTTGTCTCATTAAGAAAAGATTTGAACTCTTTAAAAGCCAGTCGTCTTTTGGGCTTATGTCCCGCTTAATTTTACATAGCTGTGCAACATGTTAAGCTTTTCAGTTTTCTTTGTGGTCAAGATCAGATTTTAAGTGTCTGCTATTCCAAAATTTAAATACTCTGCCTTGAATGTGCATGAGTTCACAGAAGGCAGCAGTGTGCTGCCTAGGGGTTATCTCCATGATAATAACAATGAAACTAGAGCAGGAGCTAAATATAGAACAGTTTTTCTGCATCTATTTCATGTGTTGTCGTGTAATTACAAATAGATGAAGAATTAAATCTCTAAGCTGCAGTGAGGTTTATGAGGAAAACCTACAGAATTCCTAATGTAAAAGGGGTTGCTTCCAGTTAAGGTTAGCACTGTATGCCTTGAGAAGAACGCTACCACCTTATTTAGAATAATAGTACTTTATTGATGCAGGTTATTTCAGCAGCAAGAGTCTGTACTAGGAGGGGAGAACTCTTTTGAAGATATCGGTTCCAAAGCATAATAAAACAGGTGCATCTTAATAGGTCTATCAGGAATGTTTTAGCTGTTAGCATCTTTTAAATGCTTCTGCTGAGAAACCCTGTTTTCATAACAAGGTTGGTGAGTATTAAACCTGTGATAGTTCTTTCTGGGATTACTATAATTTACAAAAACAATAAAAACCTGCTAAAAAACATTTATATATTTATAAATATTGTAATCCAGGGGTCCCACTGATACTTGTGGTGAAAGATATGCCYAAGGGCACATAACCCTGCTTGTACATTGCCAGGACGGCAATCTGGTTTATGACAAAACAGATTCATTTATCTCCAAATAAATAAATTACTTTTGTGAACATTTAGAAACATTTGCATAATTAGGCTGTAAGATCTTAGCAGTCTTTTTCATAATAATTAAACTAATCTAATCTTGGACAGGGTAAACAGACTTACTAGGCTGAGAGCAGCCTTCAGGCAAGGAACTTACTACATTCTACAGGAACTGTAAGGCTGATGATGTTTGTTAATTATGCAGAGCTTTTACTCCCCAGTAATAGCAGCGTTTGTATTGCCTGAAGCTTAGATAGCTACTCCCAGGCACATAAAATTAGGCTCTGGGTTTTTTTGTAATTCTTTTTTTWAAAAAAAAACAAAAAACAAAAAACAAACCCAAAAAACAACACACACAACAAAACAACAAAACAAAACAAAGAAGATACTTCAAAATGATTATACACTTTCAACAAGGAGGCATTAACCTTACAGTGCTGGATCCTAGATCCGCATACAATTGGCTCACTCTTCAGTCATGTGGTCTTGATTATCTTTAGATCTATTTATCTTTAGATCTGGAGTCTTTCATGCCATATACGGATACAGAGTTGTAAGGCTTGGTAAAAGAACAGCAAGAGGCACTGCTTCATTTTCTCGGGACTTCAGGAAGAAAAGATTGAGAATATCAAGTAGGTCTTACCCAGGACAGTTCTCAGTCAAGCAGTCAATYAAAATTTATTATCATAAATCAAAAAATGAAGACCAGAAACAGTACGTGACAAATTCTGAAAAGATTTGCTTTCTTTAAAGAATCTGTCATCTTTGTCTAGTTCTATATGAGTCACCTGTCCATGAAGACTTCAGCTGACAAGTAAACTCAAGAAGGATTTTTCTGCTTAGAAACAGGGTATGGCATTAACAAGGATGCTATTCAAACTCTACAAAATTTTTAAAAATCATCTCTTAATAAAACTGTTTTGTAGACAAGAATTTAATTTCTGAATATTATTTTCCTAGAAATAGGGTATGAAAGGAAATCCTCCTGATGTTTTATTGTGCTTTGTTTCATTTAGAATATTTTTATAAAATCAAATTCATGTGATTAGCCCTTAAAAATACGATTTATAGTTTATCAGATTTTTTTTTCTCAGAATTTGCATACAAAGTCACAATGCATTTCCTCTTTTCAGTAAAGATTTAGTTACATCTGGATGGGAATAGTGATGACTGTCTCCTGCAAAATAGATGGTCAAACCATACGAAAGTGGTATAGCATGAAGGATTACCACTAACAATCAAGGGCTGGACTTTATTCACACCAAGAAGTAGCTTGCTTTATGAATTTATCCTGTTAATGTCAAGGAGATTGTTCCCTGAGTAAATGCTGCTAGACAAAGTTCTCAGAATCTAGCTCTTAAAACAAATTACATCAGGATTTGCTGATGGAGAGGTGACTCGTGGATCTGAATAACCATCAATCTTTTAAGGTCTTGAGGGCCAGAAGATCTGGAACAGGTCATGTATCTATGGATGCTTTTTCCAGAATAAATGAGTGGGTAGGGGCAAGAAATTAGCAGGAATTTGTTTTCAGCTTTTGCCTCTTCTAGCCTGTACAGCTGAACTATCAAAGTGCGGTGTAATGTACGTATAATAAGCAAGCATCCCATTACCAACTACCTTCTGCACAAGAAAGAAGAAAAATATCAACTCTCCCACTGCAGTTTGAACTACCCTGCTTCAGGCCTTATTCTTTCTTACTGTACTGTTCATTCCTGGGCACATTAGTTCACCAAATTTAGTAAGTCCAGTGTGTCTGCCAGTCATTGCTATAAGCTAGTGGGTTGTTGCTGTTTCAATTAACATTTTGTGGTACTGCCAGTGGCATGAATTCAAGTACCATGTGTTGCTCTTTATTAACTTTTATGGGGGAATAATACAAGTTGCTTGTGTCAATAAAATTAATCAGAAAGAAAAATCCTGTTTTAAAGCGATGAATTGTGTAAATAAATAATGGCTTTCTCTAGTTTCTAGATGGCCTTCCAAAAAGTTTCCATTGTCAGCCCAGGCTGTAAAACTCTGAGCTAAAACAGTTTATCTCAGTGCTGCACATAGCATGGGAATAGGGCTAGAAGGGACCGGTCTGGGTTCCCTGGTCACTGAAGCAGCCACTGGTTTCTGTGTGGAGTACATCCCCGACCGAAGGCCTCTTCCTCCTCTCTTTGCAGTGCAGTGCATAGCTATATACYAGTTATTTGCCAGTAACACAGAAGAGCATGTTAAGGATAGAGTAGTTGCCAAGACTAATTCGACATCTGTGGGCTGGATTACCAGATTTACAATGTGAAAACGTGGCACCGTTGCTGTTGTAACTCCCGCCCTTAATGCCATTTCCCCCAGGGTCGTTGCCAAGCCCTTGGACCAGTGGTGGCCAGAAGAGGACGGAGGTGTGTGTGGAGAGCAACTCTAAGCCTCTTGTCCTGGTGACAGCAGGCAATCTAGGAAAAGTCACATTGCCTATGCTCTTAGCAAAGAACAGAGTTTTTAGATTATAATATGGAAAAGCTGCATTATGTATAATATCTGGTGTCTCTGGTTATTAATCGCCTTTGATAGTTTACAGCTTGAACATGAAGCAAATTTTCATCGGATTAGTTTTACTAGGCACATCACTGTTAAAATTCTAACACCACTGCTTTACACATTTAACTATACATTGTGCAATGTAATATGCACCTCCATCTGTATCACTTAGCAATGGAGGTAAATGAGCACCCTCTTTTTTTTTTCCTGCCCTTCTCAGATTGTGAGTCAAATTATAAGGAGAATATATATGGAATTGACTTCTGTTTTTCTCTGTGGGGATGAATTAAGACCAAGTAATAAAGCTTGTGCCTCTGCTCACCAGACCTTCTTGGTGTTAAAGCCAAATTTTCTCTCCTCTCCCCCTTGTCTCTTCAGAAGAATGAGAAAATGGTCCATAAGCTGCTACTCTGAGTCACAGTTGATTCTTGGGTGTTGTCTGAGTAGGTGTAGTTACATGCTGCTGCTCTTTCAGGACAGAATGTTAAGATTTGGGACAAATTGGCCCATCTAATGCATGTACCACCTTCTATTTGCAGAATGGCACAGCATGTTGAGGACATTAGCTGCATCCCAAGATGTGCTTAAATTGAATACATGTATATGATTACAGATAATTAAAAGAATAGGTTTTTTATAATTATAGGTTTGTGAGAAATACAGATATTTGCATTGTTATTAGGTCATCTGCAAATTATGGACCAGGCAATAGCTTGTCATATGAAGATAATCCATATTTTTCAATCCCTATGCAGTGATTTAAAATTATTGCGTCATATCTGTAGCTTTTTCTCTTTTCTAGCTCTGCCTTGATGTTAGAATGTCAACTGGGTGAAATAATTTCAAGTCTTGAACCCTGAATAGTTGAAGTACTGAATATTTTTGTTAGTATAAAGTTTATTTTCAACAATCACTTGTGATCAAGGTGTTCTAAATCATGTTTACCCTGTGAACCCTTTGAAAATGGTATTTTAGGAAAACTTGGTATATACAGGTATTGTTCTCTTAAGAGTTTGAGGGGGAAAAAAATTAAAAAGTGCCAGCTTTCTCATTTCCGACACTTCAAAGCATATTTACTAAAGATATGTTGACTGGATTTCAGTATAATTTTGTGTGAATGATTTATCTTGTCTGGTCCAGAATGTAAACTTGCTAAACATTGTAAATTAATCATTTTTTATGGGGGGAGAAAATGCTTACTGATTTGCATTATAAACAGCAGCCCAATTCTGGGCAGGCTATGGTTTTATTTCAGTAATGTTAGAGACAGGAAGCACTAATAATTTGCTAGTACAGAGCAGGGATTTTCAAAGGTGGCTAAATAACAAGAGCATAAGTCAACGGCATAGACACTCCTAAATTACTTAGATTGTTTTGAAAAGTTTAGATGGTTTAATTCTCTCCTTATTCCTTCACTATAACCTTTATAGAGTATAAGGATCAATCATTGGTCCCTCTTGCTCTTAAAATCACTATTATTGGATAGCATTGGATTTTTTTTTCTTAGATTGTATTATGCACTGAAAATTCTCACACTTTCATGTTTGATCTAAAAGAAATTGCACTTACTTCAAGTTAAGAGCTTGGGATCACTTCAAAGTGAAAGGAGCCAAACCTTGGTAACTCCATCAAAAGCCATTGAATAAAACTGTCAAAAGCAATAACAACTCCCCAAAGCMCAGAACTCAATGGATGCAGATCTAAGAGATTGACTTATGCTCCAGTTTTATAGTATGTCATGTTTCTTGCTCTTTGTGCTGTTATTTGTGTAGCAATGCCAAAAGATGCTACAGGTGCTTAGAAATCTTGGGAACAGTGTATTACCAATGCTTACAATATTGACCAGAGTGACTTCAAGGAAAAAGACTGAATGCGTTGGAGGCAAGGATACCCAAGAAAAGTGAGACTGGAATCATTAGACTAGCATCTCAAGAAAAATAAGATGCATAGCTTTCACCTGTAAGTATCTGCATGTTATTTTTACTGGAGGTCATGACTAGTGACTATTTGAATTCTTCACTTCTTAATGAATTCCATATCAATCAGTTTAAAATTGTTGGAAGAAAATGTGGAAGAGTGTAGATTCATTCAGCCACTCCTGGGTGAATTGAAAAATCTGTTTATCCCAACAGTTCAGTAACTGTCTGAAATCAAAAATAATAGTAGCACCAACCTGATTTTTGTGATCCTTGATGCCTTTATTGGGAATAATATTAGCCTAAATGTGTCTATATTAGTCTAAATATGTCCACTGTRTGCACAGTAGAGATAGGATTGTTAGGAGGCTGGTCTAAGTGAGAAGGTAAGAAGGGACCTGGCAGTTCCTTAAGGAAACAYTACTAAGGGCACAGTGCGAAGTATCCCATTGAGGAGGAAAGATAGGAAATACAGTAAGAGCATGAGTTGGCTAAATCAAGAGCTTTTCACATACTTCAAACATAAGAAGGAAGACTGCACAAAGTGGAAACTGGGTCAGCTCGCTAGGGCCAACTGCAAGCATATAAATCAGAGAAGCTATTCAAGAGAGAGGAAAGGCTATCTGAGGGTGACAGTGGAAGGGCTCAAGTATCATGCCTTTTGTGTCAGATTTCAATATAAAGGTCAGCTTCAATAAAGTGGCCTAATACCAGCACCAGCAGAAAAGAATAAGGAAGAAACAGGTTACATAGTATGTATAAAATTTAGATGTCTTCATGCCAGCTGGACAGGTGAACTTTGTCCTTGGTACTTAATGGGCTGGTTGATGAACTCTCAGAGCCTCTATCGGTTATCTGTAGGAACTTCTGAAGGACAGACAAGTTACTTAGATGCTAGAAAACGCAAATGTAGTGATTATGTATAAAGAGTGGGAAAAGTGACGAATTTGTAGAACACCTAGCTTTATTCCAATTGCTGGAAAGGCACTAAAATATATAGAGACATGTACAGAGCAAGTAGTTAACAATGGTTCACTACCAAAATATATGTTGAGTGAGCATCCAGAGGTTTCTGTTCTGGATCTGATATTTTTCTTGCTTTCATTAATGGCCTAACTGATGGGCTAGAGAGTAGCTTATTAAATTTGCAGGTGCCACCAAACAAAGAGGACTTCCCAATGGGGAGTGAGACACTGGGTTTACAAATATATGTCATCTACAAAGAGAGCACTGGTGAAATAAGAATTTTGCAGAAAATGATATGGTGGACCACAGGTCAGAAACAAGTAAAGACTGGTGAGCTCTTGCAAAAATTTCGTAGGATATAAACATGAGGAATAATGCCACATTAAGCAGTAGGAAGGTCTGAGCAGGACTATTGTTTCTAGTTTTGGACACTCCAATCAATTGTGGACCAAACAGAGGTAGTCCAGAGGAGAGCAGTGAGARTTTTTAGAGGTTGTGACCTGCAAGGAACGGTTGGAAGAGGAGTAACTGAGCCTAAATAAAATTATACTGAAGTGTGTTTGTGTGTGTGTGTGTAAGCRTATGATAACAGGCAGCACATAAAGAAATAGCTGCTATAAMAGGAAAAGAAATTATGTGTTCTCCATGTCTGTGAAGAATAGGCGGAGTGCGCTTAAACATGATGCAGGTTAGATATTTTAAAAGCTTCCTAATAATGAGGTATGTTAATGTTGTGAAATTCCAGTGTGAAAATCACTGGAATTAAGATATCAGAGGAGGCTATGGAATACCCAGTGTTAAAGGTCTTTAGGAACAAACAAGTATCTAATACGGGTGTTTTAAGGGCAATGGTTCCCTTGGTAGGACACAGGGTAGATGACATTTTGTGTCTTTTCCAGCTGTTTGATTTTAGTTTATCTCCTATGTAAGTGTAAAATGAGTGACAAGTTCTAATCTCAGCGATCGCATGCAAACCTGGGCATGAGGAAGCTGCTAGTAGGTCCCTTTTTTCCCTGACGAGCTCTTACTCTGAGCACTACTTCATGAAAGTATGAATGATGGAAGTATTTGCTGGTGCACTGTGCTGATGAATAAATGTCTCTTTCCTTCTTTCCTTACTCTCCGTGTACAGGGATCCCACTCCCCTTGTGCAATGTCCCCCAAGTATGAAATCTGAATAATTTGGCTATGTGTATGGTCTGATTAGGCCACACCCTACTACTTTGGGAGGGCATAGGGTAGGGCCAGACACTGTGCAGTCCTACCTGCCACCCACAGTGACCACCCAGAACTCTTAGTTTTCCTTTTAGCTCTCTAGGGGCTCTTGTGAGTTGTTGTCAGGATAGCCAGTGCAAAAGGTTTCATTGCATGGCATTTTCTTCCTTATACGATCCGGTGGCCAAGACAAGCAAATAGAAAATGAATGATGAGTTTACTGCTCCAAAATCAAGGCAGAAACCTATTCACCAGTAGGGTGTACCTTTGACTGATGGATGTATGACATTTGTCTCCTTATGTGAGAACTGTAGCCTGTAAAGCATTCAGTTTATAAATTATTCATGAAACACACCCTAAACTCTAATATGGCTCTAAGGAGTGTAAGAGAGCCATAAGTTTTACTTTTGATAAATAAAAAGACCTTAATTATCTATTAGCCAGCACAGAGTTAATCAAAGGGATTCTGAAAGAAACAAAGGGGCTGAGAAAAAGGCAGAGATAGATAATAGATATCCTAGATAATACTAATGCTCCTGGACTACACAATGGGGAAGATATTAATTAGTGAATACGTGTGGCATGTATCCACCTGACCTAAAAAAAAAAAAAAGTCTTTACCTGGACTAGGCTTATTTTTCCTCAATCCTAAATTTTACATTAAAGGAAATAAGGCTTTGTCAGCAGGTTGAACAGGTAGCAGACACAGGCAGAGAGGGAGAGTACTATAAGCAAGACAGCTGTGTCTTCCAGGAGAGGCAGGAATGAGCTGGATCCTTCTTCATTTGGAATAAAGTGGTTACACTGAGGTAATGAAATATTTAGATAACGCTCTTCTGTGCTTTGGACCCATTTTCCTAAATTGTGTATTCTTTGGCAAAGAAGTAAAACTTTTATTTTSAAAGAGCTGCTTCTTGTCTCCACAGATTGACTGACAGGCTCTGAGGGGGTCAAACCATTTGGAGTGCTGATCCCCCTTTGGTCTCCTGACCAGAACCAGGATCGTTCCAGAGAACAGCTCTGGGTAGGGGTCATGAGAGGATAATCCATTTGATCCCACTCAAAGGAAGGAGACAAACAGGGCTGCGACTTGAAAGTGCTATGTTTAGGAAAATGGGAAGGCTTCTGAGAAGGATGGCTGACCACCGACTGACAAGTACATTTAAAATGGCTTGGATAGTGGAGTCAATGAAAGGGACATTTGATTCAGAACTTCTTCCAGGGGAGMAATCTGCGGTTTCTTTCACACAACCATAGTCTACTATGACCGTGTCATCTGTTAAAATGGTTATCCCACGCTCTCCAGGAATAGAGAGGCCTCTTACAGCTTCTAAAGTCTCCAAGAGTGAACTGTAGGTAATCTTGTATTAGTCAGATGCCCCCGCTGTCCACAGAAGAAGGAAGTGCTGCTCAAAGTCTAACACTCCGCACTGATCTGTGCCTTTGGAGCACTCTCAAAGTCTGTGAGTTGTCCTTATCTGTACTTGGCTAAAGCAGTTTTTTTTTTACTTGATACCACATGCTGTTTCTGCCTCAGCACCTCTTTACATCCGTCAAAGTAATCTTGAGCTCTACTTCCTTCTGCAGTATCTGCATCTTCCCCTTCTGTGCTAAGCAGGCAGAATCCTTTGTGGCCTCTGCTTCTCTTTCACTGGGGCAGAATTTTGCCTGCCTGTCGCAGTGGTCAAGTTTATCCCTATAACTGGGTAGTGGGAGCTTCAGGCCAAATGGCGGCATTGCACTGGTCCCATCCCAGGYTTGATATTGTTGGTGAGCAGGCGTGGACAGTCCTCTCTTTGGTTAAGGCTGGAGTTCATGTGCAATAACAACTGTTTAAGTAATGCAATTTTTAGGAGATAAAACTCCACTGTGCACAATCGAAAAGGAGTAGTAGGATGGGACAGCTGCCCTCTGGATGCTGAGAGGTATTTAAGATAGGGTTTATTACCCTTTGTATATCCACTCATCATCTGTCACTGGCTACAGAGAAAGCCAGTTTACACTAGATGCCTTGGTTTTAGGGAGCTAAAGTTAGGAGAGATGAATCCCATCATTATCAGAGAATAGTTTAATTCAGTAACCATTAGATGAAGGTTAGGCCTTTAGAAATCCACTATCTGCACTCCATAGATCACTTGTTAGTTCAAGGGAAACTGAGAATCTTTTCAGAGCCTGCATGTGTTGCCTTTATTACTGTTCTCACCTCACCTGCTGCTTGCTATTTTATTGCAGCATCCTGGCAGGAAGCTTTTCTTATACTGCCTGAAGAATGAATGTGAATGTTCCTCAGGTATATTAATTCTTCAGTAGAAAGAATGTCCTTTACAGGAGAATTTAATCCTCCGCTTCCTGGTAATTTTCTAGAATTATACATACTTTCTGAAAATCTTCTATTTTATGATCTGGTTTTTTAATGAACTGTACATTTTAGGAAAAAACATCATCTTTCTTATATCAGCTGTAAACTGCAGATACAGTTTGGGCTTCTTGTCTACCACCTCCACAGCAGTATGTGCTCTAGCATCATGGACAGTTCAGTTTCTCTATCCTGCTTAATGTAAAATTAGTATCCCAGACACTTAATTTCCCCTTTGAATGGTTATGCTTTCATACCACATGGCATTTAGGCAGAGAAGCAAAGTTAAAATCATGGTATCTTTGAGCTGGGAGACGTTTAGCTCCTTCGGCTTTGATACAGAACCTCCAGTCACTTATTTGTGGCAAACATTAATTCATCCCCTGGTTTCGGCAAAAATGTAGCAAAAATTGCCCATCTTTTCTGTACTGTCCTGTATGTTTTACATAATCAGAGAGGTTTTAATCTCAGACCATTTCTGTAAAGGGTGAATATTCAAAGTATGGTCTTTCATTGTATCTCTTAGACTGTTGATGAAAACAATGTTATTAGTATTGATCATCCCTTGAGGTGTCCCTTGAACAGGGAGCAAGATCTATGCTTGGGGTACTTGGACTGGGTAGCCTGAAGTGAACAGGCTTCAGATGCAGTGACTGCTGCCAGCTTGGAGAAATTGTACTGCATAAGAAATCAAAGAATCAAGCAGAAGGAGAGGGCTCATTTGTAAAAGAGCCACAATTTAAAAGGTAAGTAACTGCTCTAATAGTTTGCAGGATGTCTAATTATCTAAGTTATGCAAATAAAATCTTTTGATTTCTCCTTGTAGTCCTACCACGTTGTTCCTTTGGGATCCACCTTGAGTTAATGTACAGAGAGTAAACAAAACAAAACTAACAAACAGTAATATCACATTACAAAGTAATTCAGTTTATGGGCGGTGTGCTGGTGGTTGGGTTGTGGGTTTTTTGAGGGTTTTTTGCTGCTTCTTTTTTTTTTTTTTTTTTTAAAGCCTTTGTCCCAGTGGGTAAGACAGAGAAATGTTCGCTTTCACTTATCATTATGGAATCCTGGAAGAGTTCAGTCCCGGTCTCTTATACTGTTCTTATGGGAAAAGCAAAACTATATTCTTGGCTTGACGACAGTGCAGTTTCCAAATGTTACCATGGTGATCACCTATGTAACATCACTACCACTTTTCACAACAGCTCAATTTAAGATTCAAGTTGAATATTTCCATGATTATGGGAGGGTAATTATTTCATTACTCAAGGGAAGAAGATTTAGGAGGTAAATCGCTCTTCATTAGTTCTTAAATGATTTCCCTAGTCTTTTTAGGCCACAGAAATGCCAAATATTAAAGTGACAAAAACAGGGGGTCAAATTCTGATCCCCTTATTCATCCTATCTACCTCTAAGCCCCTTCTGAGCAGCCAAGAAAGTCAGAATATCTCTAGCCATTAAATGCTCTTGAAACTTGGAGACATTTGGTGTAGGCCTCAGTCTTCACAGATGCCCTATTTTCAAAGGCGCTCAGTTTTTCAAATGTGCAATCAAGTTGAAGTCAGGAAAAGTTGCAGGTTGGATCACTGGCAAGCTGATATAACTTTGAAAAAATCACAAAAACAAGGGGAGAGGAAGTGAAGCACCCAAATTCTAGCCCATGACTCTAGAACTTCTTGTTTTGACTACAGCTGTCAACATCTTTTACGGCTAGGGCAAGTCAGAGCCCATTATCTGCCTTCCTTTTTTAAATGTATTTATTTTTCTTCAGAATTTGAGAAACCAGGAACTTTGAGTACAGAATGATTGTGTGGGGACTATTGATACCTTGTGTCACTGGTGGTGATCTGTTACATATTTTGTGGAGTTTATGTGCACGTTTTAATTGAACAAAGACATCTATTTATAATTAGAAGTGGATATAAAAAAACAAAGAAATGAAACGATAAATTCAACTGGGAATTTAAAAGAAGTTAAACTTTTTTGTTTACTGCAAAGGGACTATCTTCTACTAATTAAATCAGAGGTGGAACATCAAATAGGCTTTGCAAATAACTTAATGGCTTATAAACAAATAATTGCCACAGCAAAATAAGCACACATAACAGAAGGAAAATAATTATATTGTAACACTGTTATTAATTTGTCCCTTCATGTTATAGAATATGCTATTCGTAGGAGTCTTTCATTAGAGAAAAAAGCTTGCAGATACCTCCCTTTGAATCATACTGTTAGTTAGGAACCAAGGGGGAAATGATTCATGATTTCTTTTGCCTGCATTTTTATGTTTTCCAGTGAAAATAAATGAGTAGATTCACATAATCACAAYAAAACATTTCAAGAATAGTGGTGCAAATTTTTTTAGATTATGTCACCGGGCTGCCACGGTTTCAGGACACTACTAATACGTCTAGACAAGCAGCTGTTTGTGTTATTTTGGCTGACTGTCATTGTGTTCCCTCGTTTTTCATGGGCCAGGGTTCAGCAATGATGCAATTCAGTAATCAAGTGATTGGGGATATAAAAGACACAGAAAAATACTGCAGTGTTATGCTAAATCAGACTGAGGTAGAACATGGCAAATCAACATTTTTCTGTTTTGTATGCCATTTCACAGGGATATCTGCCAGAGAGAAACTAAGACTAGGTCACAGTGGAAAGAACTGGAAAATGCTTAATTTGTTTTTCCAGAAAAATCTGATTTATGGAAAGACTTTTTTCAAGAACATACCAGTTTTGTTGATGCTTCCTCAGATGAAGGGTGAAACTGCACATCATGAGACACCCCCTTCGGGATGCTTGCCTGGAAACCTCAAATTCCTGCCCTACCTTGGTCAGACTATGGACTTTCAGGTGAGTGGCTTGGATGTCGCACAGAGATTTCTCAATATATAATTCCATTCTATATACTTATGACTTGTCCGTTGGCTCAGAGAGGCATGCACACGGCCAACATCTGCCTCTTGGACAGTCTAAACATGATTCCTGGGCTACAGCTATATCATATGCTCTCTTGAGGAGTTGCACTGGCCTCAGGGATATGTAAGAGGAATGAGCCTGAAGGGTCCCTAAAGGTCAACAGTCAACATGGCCAGCCCTGGCCAGTTCTCTACAGAGCGATGTGTCCCCACAGGGTGCTGTTGTCACATCCTGTTTGAGAACCACCTGTGAAGTCCCCAATCCCTTYAGCTCTTGATGGTGTTAGGGATTATTTGGGGCTCTTGACCACTTAGTGTGTGTTCCGAGTGAAAGAGAGTAGCTCTAATTGAAACTTTTATAGGCAAGTGTTAGCATAGAAGAGTGACCTATCAGTGCACTCAGATACTGATATCTTTTACTGTAGTTTTCCATGAAAAATCTCTCAAATATTTTGTTACTAGTTAGAACAGAAAAAAAATAAATCACATTTTACGAACTTATTTTGGTGTGGCAACRTTGCAACACAGTTCTACTCAGGAGCAAATACCTTCTTGAACAGCGTCACCTTATGATTTGTTTTAAATGCTCACATACATGTTTGCTGATTAGCATTCACTTTAAGATGACAATACAAAGTTTAAATAYAGCGTCAAGATACAACGTACATTGCTGTGCAAAAATTCTATTTGAGATCAGTGCTAAATTAGGAAAGTTATGAAAGATATATGCATATATATAAGTGCACAGATTAGTAAAACACATTACAACAATATACCTATGTGTATAAAAATAGCATAAAACAATGACCTTTCATAGAATCATAGAATCATTTACGTTGGAAAAGACCCTTAACATTGTTGAGTCCAACCCTTAACCTAACACTACCAAGTCCACCACTAAACCATGTCCATAAACACCACATCTACATGGCTTTTAAATACCTCCCAGGATGGTGAATCATCCGCTTCCCTGGGTAGCTTGTTCCAGTGCTTGATAACCCTTTCTGTAAAGAAATTTTTCCTAATATCTAATCTAAAGCTCCCCTGGCGCAGCTTGAGGCCATTTCCTCTYGTCCGATCTCTTGCATGGACAAGTAATGGAGACATCTTTAGAGCTGCCTACCATCACTACCAGCTGTGATTCACTGYTGGCCAGTGTGCTAATTTCACTGTATGTTTTCCTAGCAAGGCAACAAGGTTCTACCAGAGAACTATACAATAAGATAGAAAAATACAACTGGAACAGAGAGGTAATGCCTGGTAGGAGGGGAAATACTTCATTTGGAGTGCCTGCTAAACTGAATACTTTCTGTTCTCACTTCTGTGTCAAGTGGAATTTAGGCTGTTTATGCTATTTTTGTTCTGAAAAAGAATGATTTAGTAGACTGCCAGGGGTGTAAACTGAAGAAGGTGTGATGTCTGAAATTAAGGAAAGAAAATGAGAAAATAGCTGTTCTTGAGTTTGAGCTGCCCACATCTACTTCATCTGACTTGGTTCAGGCAAGCAACCAATTTGGACACAATTCAACAAATGATTACTCGCATGCTTAGTACTCAGTATTTTAATACACCCACTAAAGTAAAGCATGTAGGAGAGAAATTACACTTCATTTAGCACAGCATTTCTTTTTCAAATTATTCTTGCTTTTATTTCCTACATTCAAAAATTCAGTTTTGATGTAGCAGTGAAATCCTGCTTGTAAGAACAAAACTTGCATTAGTTTCCTAGGGCCCAAATTCCTACGAAAAGTCTTCGTACCTCTTCTCTGTAGGTTGAGATTTCTTCATGAATTATCATGCAGACTGGCTGGCACTTCCACCACATTTTATAATGTCTCTTTCTTTCCCAACGCGTTTTGTAATGTCTTGTTCTTTTCAAGATACAGTAAGCCAGTTGTACCATTTTGTGTTCCAGGACTAATTACATCTTGCTGCTTTTACTACTTTATACTTTCTGCTTTTACTACTTTATATAGAAAAGAAATCATGACCGTACCCTGGGCTGCATCCAAAGCAGCGTGGCCAGCAGGTCGAGGGAGGGGATTCTGCCCCTCTGCTCTGCTCTGGTGAGACCCCCCCTGCAGTCCTGCGTCCAGCTCTGGGGTCCTCGGCACAAGACAGACATGGACCTGTTGGAGCGGGTCCAGAGGAGGGCCACAAAAATGATCAGGGGGRTGGAACGCCTCTCCTATGAAGAAAGGSTGAGAGAGCTGGGGTTGTTCAGCCTGGAGAAGAGAAGGCTTCGGGGAGACCTTATTGCAGCCTTTCAGTACTTAAAGGGGGCTTATGAGAAAGACGGCAGCAGACTTTTTAGCAGGGCCTGTTGCGACAGGACAAGGGGKAATGGTTTTAAACTAARAGAGGGTAGRTTTAGACTAGATATADGGAAGAAATTTTTYACAATGAGGGTGGTGAAACMCTGGAACAGGTTGCCCAGAGAGATGGTAGATGCCCCGTCCCTGGGAACATTCAAGGTCAGGTCGGACGGGGCTCTGAGCAACCTGATCTAGTTGAAGATGTCCCTGCCCACGGCAGGGGGGTTRGACTAGATGACCTYTAAAGGTCCCTTCCAACCCAAACTATTCTATGATTCTATGATATCCCCTCAGCCTGGTTTTGTAATCCATAAGAATTCACAATATTTAATTATCTAGCAATTTAATCTATTATTTTCAATAGCGTTTTCCCTTCTTTATTAAATATAAAATATTTAGTGTTCAGTTGCAAAAACATTGAGACATTCTGTCCCTTTCAGAAATTTTCCTGACTCTTGTAAGATTCATTCACTTAATTCTAGATTAAATGTTCTTTGTATGCCCTTACATCATTGCAAAATGATTGAAATTGTATTATCATCTTGAAATTCTTCTGACTTTGATTCTACTGCACTTTGTCTGTCTAATCTGAGTCTACGTGCAACAATTCTACATGATTTCAAGATTTAAAAAGCCACACGTTATTGACGTTTTATACTCTCTGATGCCAAAACAAGTTTTTTTTTTCTMTCTCTCTCAAAAAAATCTCACAGAGTTTGCAGGTCACATTTTGCTTCTTTCTATTTCATTAGCCTCCTTCCTTTAACAGATCCATGTGGTGCAATAGACACAATGGGRTAGAAGAAACCTTTCCTTATTGTTAGTCTGTGGCATATTTTACTTTATTCCATCCAAATTTCAATGAGTTAGTAGAAAGTGTTCAGTATAGTTGAAAAAGCTGCTATGAAGAAGGTGGAGAAGACTTGAACAATGACTTCTCATTTTTTCTAATAGAAAAGCTCACCAAAAGTGTGAGTGTGAAGACACAAATGCATACTCTGGCTTCTGCCTCCAGGATGAGGGTAGTTTTAGGAGTATTTCAATGTCTTCYGTATGGTGAAAGAAGGACAATGTGCGCTGCCTGAGAACCACTGCAAAGCAGCGCTTTGCTGCCAGTTTACTTTTTTGGTTGACCTTTATAATTTTCAAAACTAATAGGATAAAAGCACTATTTAAAATATTTAAATGTTCTTCAGTTTTAAAGCACATGCTGGTATCCTAGTAATTAGATGCAAATTCTCTTCAATGTTACAACAGAAGGAAACTCACTCAGAACTACAGTTTTAATAATTAAAAAAACATAAAAACCTTCAAGTAGTGTAATAAAATGATTTTAAATCATATTTGTAAGATCCGTGGTAAAAACTTTAGAGAGAAATGGTGATTTTTCTCTTTTCTGTTACTTTAGTATTTTTAACAAGTTTTGATATAATTTTCCAATCTCATAAAAAATGTAAGCTTTAATTGTGCACACAGTATAATAGAACTAGAAAATATTTCTGCTGTCTCAAAGAGTTGTTTAGAATATTTCAGTTAGAAGAGACCTACAATGATCATCTAGTCCAACTGTTTAAAATTTGAATATATTGTAAGTGTAAAATTTTGTAGCATATTATGTGTAGARTAGAAAGTTTACAGATTTCCATGGGCTCTAAATTTAGAAGAAGGATAAGTGCTCTGAATTTGAGCTTTAAAACATACTCCCTAGGCACCACAAGGCTATATAAACTTGTTTGTTGACAAGAGCACAGAACCAACAAGTAAAACCTAAAAATTAACTTGTGTCTTTCCTCCCACTATTTTGTCTGTACTTTCATGTTTATTACATCTTGAGTGGTACGTAGACCTGTCCTTTTATTAGGAAGTTACTCTTCAGACTTGGTTCTGTTTGTTCAGGCAACTCATCTTTTTTCTCAATTATGCTACCGCTGCTGCGTGGTCTGCTTTGAGTCTGAAGGTACGCCTCAGGAGTGCGGGTCAGGTAGTGGGAAATGTGGGCAGGTCACCACGAAAACAAACCCCTCTTTCTTCAGCAGTACATACTTCCTTCTTGCYCATGACCAACTTGCCTATAGGAAACTCACCTTTGTGAATGTCAAACGCAGAACAAAACCCCCTCATTTTTCAGGAAAAAATATTGTAGGGTTTTTTCAATTCAAGTTCTGTTTTTTCCTGGTAAATAAATACTTAACCCAAGACCATTTGGTTTAGTTGAAAGCCTAAYTTCCCATTAAAACAGTTTTGAGACAAATTTGTGACCAGCCCTCATGATGCCACCATGTTAACGACCTGTGTATTTTTTCTCTAACAAGACTCTTGAGTAATTGTAGTTACTAAAACAACAGGCATCCTTTTTTCCCTTCAAGAAGGAACACTCCGGTATGAGTGGAAGGGCCTTTACAGGGTCACCCTCTTCTCAGCTGATGGTCAAACAGGTCAGTACTTTCACTGGTTGCTTAACTGATGCTCCTGTATTCTTGCCTGATATTTTCTGTAGAAAAATATATGCCCATGTGCCATGAAACTACTCATAGTGTTGAATGTATTGCATGGCACAGTGCTCAAAACTCTATTTGTTTGCAGAGCAGCATGTTCCGTGTCAGTCTTAGAGTTTGTACTTTACTTTTAGCATATTTTTCGCATATTTTTGAAGAGACATTCTTAAACTCAAAACTTTATCCCAAACGTTTGTGAATAGGACTGAATAACATTTGTTCTAGGGAAATAAGCTCCCCAAAAGTAGCATTTTTAAAGAGATTAGAAGCATTTGAATATGTAGATTAATTGCAGTGGATAATTATGGCAGAAAAAAAAAATGAAAGGAAAAGATGAGAATACTGATTTTTTATTTTTTTTTTATTTTTTTTTTAGAATATGCCAAAATGTTTCATTTGAACATTTTTTAATGAAACTAACTTCTCAGAGATTCATTTCCTGTTTAAAAATCAACCTCCGTTTGGGGAAAAAGGTTTTAAAATAAGTTAAGTTATTTGGAAATGAAATGAAGCAATTCACTCTAGGTTGGTGCAGAGTAATTGCTATTTTGATTTCTGTAATGTTTGTTTCTTGAAATATTTTTATAGCTCTATTTGGCCCAAGTTACCCATCAAACCAAAAAGAGCTATTATTTGTCCAATTCTGTTTGCAAATTTCATTTAATTACTTGCGGCAGATGCTTTTTCGATTGCAGGTAGATCTGATTAGAAGGTATTTTTTGATGCTCTGCTTATTTTATAGAGAGTTTAGAAGGTATCGTTTAAAAAAAAAAAAAAGCACAGCTTTTCTACATTAGTGTAACTAGATGAGTGTAGAAACTCCAAGGATTATCCCTCCTAACTCTTGTTTTGTGTGGCTCTTTTCCGGATGCCCATTGATAAGGCATAATGAATGGAATAATGAGTACAGATGATTTTAGGAAACTTAAAGAATTTTGGCTCTTTCCTATAGCCTATAGGTCAGTGAAGGTATAATCAGTTGATTTATTTCTAGTAAATATTACTTCTGTTGAGATCAGTATGTTTGTTATTCTGTAGTTAGAAAATAAATAATTAAGATGTAGGCTGAAAAGACTGGGGAATTCATTCTGTATGGGATTAATTAGCTTGTTTGCTCCAGTTTATTTCTGATCAAATAGAAGATGCTGAAAGAGTATAAAATAAGGTCCTTAATATACTCTAAGGGCCAGTTTCTGCCCCAGTTGACATTAAAGGCAAGTTCCCACTGATGTGACTGATGAGCTAATTGCCTGGCTTGATATTTGATGGTTTCTCATTTCTCAATTCCAATAGCTTTGCTCTAGAAAGGATTTTGGCATGATGTTAGTTTTCTATGCAGTGATCACATGGAAGGTAAATATTTTAAACGGAAGATTAAAAAGCTGGAAGAAGAAAATTTTGCAGCAAAGGGTTGGTGACTATCAAGCCCCCTTGTTACAAGTGAGAACATACAGGAAGACTGGTTGCTCTGTGCCTATTTGTGCTGGGGGGAATGCATTTACATTTCCTGGGTTTGTTGCTTTAACTTTCCTTGCTGGGAGTCACAGACTTGCACCTAACCATTTTAAAAGAATCATACTGTCTGGAAACAACTTGTTTTCCTTTTAATCGAGAGCCCACCAGTAACAGGCTTTTTAAACTGGTCATTTAAGACCTTGTTTCATTTTTCACCTCTTTTTGTTATTCATTTTATTAGGCTCGAATGCAGCCTTRCTGCACTGTGATTCTCCCTTTCTTTT
This sequence comes from Oceanodroma leucorhoa, assembly GCA_030449065.1. Taxonomy (NCBI): domain Eukaryota; kingdom Metazoa; phylum Chordata; class Aves; order Procellariiformes; genus Oceanodroma; species Oceanodroma leucorhoa. Next base: position 4,510,906 of record JASVER010000036.1, read on the forward strand.
TTCCACATGGCTGCTTGGTTTGCAGAGGATGCCTCCTTACAGATGTGTTCCTTCCCCTGACAAACAATTACCCCTGTTCCCCTCTGCAGGAGGCCATTAGGACATCATCACGGGTTCTGCTAAGTCATCTCACAATCACAGTTTTGTGCAATCACCTCTCATCTGAGTCTATCTAGGCATATGCCATGCGGGGAAACTAGCAGTCACAAAACGCAGCACCTCCAGGCATATTATTTGTTATTTTGGTCCAGGAGTGTGACAGATAATGGCTACTGTCTGAAGGTCTCATTGGCTGCAAGGACTGGCATCGTATGTAGAAAATGCGGAAAAGCCAGAATGGRTGATCACGTCCCTACTTAATAACAACAAAAGGAACAGTTTTATATTTTCACTGCAGTTAAAAGCACTAAAAAGGGAGGCTAAAAAGGTACCGTTTGGAGAATTATTCCACTGAATAGACTCACGAAGCTAAATTTACATCGCATCTGTTCTTTATTACTTATTGTTTAYGAGCTGTGTGTACAAAGAACAAATGTGTCAATAATTCGCTTCATATTTAGCCTAGTTATCATAATGGAGCTAAGCATTTAACACTATTTTCCTAACAAAATATCATAAAACTAGGCATTTGTAAGCTTGAAGCGTGCCARTTATTAGGAGATGCTTACTCCTTAAAATCCAGATGTACCAGGTGGGTCCTCCCATGCTAAACTGAGAAGAGCAGAGAGCTCCGTTACTGATACACTGTTTGCGAAACTGTTCACACTTTTCCTCTAGCTGTTCACACACTTCTAACTCTTGTTTAAAAAATCCTTAATTAAATGGTGTGGTTTCAAGGATTGTGTTAGACCTCAAAATAAATGCACCCAAAACTGTGGGTTTTCTTGATAGAATGAAGCCAGCTGTTTTGTGGAAGACTTTCAGTCTGTGTAAATGTTACAAACTGCTGAATTACCAAAAGGCCCCTTGATATATGATCTCATGTTGCTTAATAGGCCTCCGATTACTTTGGGGAAAAATGGGTTTTATTGTGTTAATCATATGAAAACGAAGTTACTAATCCCTATCTAATTATGAGGGGTGTTTTAACTTGTAATAATATCCTAATTATTTCCTCTTATTGAAACAAGTCCTGTTCTAAAAGTAATCCTCAAGAAAGCATATGAAAAGCTATCCAATGAAACGTCTTGGATTTAATTTTAATTTATGTGGGTTTTGAACAGGTTTTTTGTTGTTGTCTCAAATGTTATCAGCAAACATTGTTTGGCACTGCACCTCTAACAAATTCCCCTCTTTCTTCGATAGCTTTCTGAGCAGAACCTTAGTTCAGGTTCCATACAACATGTTTAGTTTATAGTGATATTAAATCAAGTGAGTATAGACTCACCACAATCAATCCTGAAATAAATCACAGAACAATGCAATTTAAGATTATTTGACTGCTGACAGGCAGATGATTAGATAGCATAATCATTTCCTGTGCTCTGTCTGCCTCTTTGAATGTATTCTGGTTTTGGTTGTTTTGTACTGTGAGGTGCAAGAGATTAGAAAGCAGGGGGAAATAAGGGATGAGACTATTGAAAATAGGAAGGGAATAAGAAATGATAAGTCATTGTATAGATACCACTGAGCAACATCTTAACCTCATACCCAAGTTAAAATGCCTTTGCAGCAAATGAGACTGAGAACTACATAGTGAACCTTGTAGTCAATGGAAGGGAAAAAAACCCATGGTTTTCCTGCAATGAACTCATCAGGGAGCTCCTCCCTAATTTAGGCTCTAGCTTGCAAAAAAGAAGCCTTTTTTTTTTCCTTTTTTTTTTTTTTTCTGACACTATTAGATCAAAACAGTACCCAGGCATTAGACAGTATTTATTAGCTTGTAAGGCCAGAGATAATGATCCCATTCAATCAGAACTCATGAATAATTCAGCAGTCCCAACTCCACATAATTTCTGGCTTTACTTTTAAAACCAGTAAAGCACCATTTGCATTGCCTTTTTGAGAGGAGGGGGAATGACAGTAAGAATAAAAATAAAACAGATTTTTCTATGCTTTTGGTTCTGCTTCTCAAACATRCTCGGCTCTCTTAGAATGTTATCTCCCTTCCCTTTTGTCCCCTCCCATCTCCCAGAACAAAAACAACATCAGAATAAATATTAATCATGATACTATTGAGAAGATGCTGTACACTAATTATTGTCAAGAATAGTGCTACTCATATTTATAGAGGATTTTGTAATCACTGCAATTTGTTCAGTATTGTTACTTATACTAACTGCTATGAAGTAATTACACGTTTTTCACTTTTCTTGTTTTAAAAGAACACCCACACTTTTTCTCAGCTTTCAGGCAAACTTGCAAATAATCTTTTCCCAACATGCAGTTTCTGTGAAAGGAAACATTCTTTTCTGTGAAATTCCCTTTCCACTGCTGAGCTGAACAAGCCCAGGCCTATGCGGTACCTATGAAGCCTATGGAGAAGTGCCGTGTTACGTATCCCACTGAATGGGAGGCACAGGGTGCCCCTGATGAGCCCCTCTTTACCTCACCTACCAGCTTAGTTGGTATCTTACTTATTGTAACAGTACCTTGTTTATATTTCATGGCAGATCCCACACTGCTTTAGATAYTCTTACTTTACTGATTTACCCCTTTGCTTCTCCAGGTCGTGCTGAATAGCTGGTAAAGATTTCTTTTGTGGGATCTTGCTGCTGCTTTATATAGCCACTTTTGTATTTTATGTCTGCTAAATTGTGACAGCAGTGACATGACTATTATGTGGCTCGGTCCCTTTCTATCCACAGAGCGGTTCTGGGTAAGCATACCAGAGAGAGAAGGTTGCCATTTGCAGTGATGCTCCCATTGTGCTCATGAGTGGGATCCCTGTAAATAAGTAGCACGCTCCAAACATCAACTACAGAAAACTTCCAGTAGCCTATTAAAATATTCATTATGCTGCTTATTGATGTGAGCCTCCGTAAAGAAAGGGGGATTAGAGATCTCCTATAAACAGATTATATTTTTGTTATAAACAGAAACAGCCTTGCTGAACCTTGGGAAGGAGGAAGTGGTATTAGAAAGAGCAACAGCATTCTGATGCTGTCAATAGCAGCCCAAAAGAGTACATTTCTCTGACATCTCTGTTAACGCAACTAATGCGGATGTCAGGGAAGTCATTACGTGCATGTGTAACGGTGGGGCAGAGTGGCTGTACACACAGTGAATTAACATCTATGATGCAGTGGGAAATATACAAATTCTCTTTCCAGTTTTATATGAGGCATTGGCCTGTCTTTCCATATCTGTGATGATATATCCTTAGAAAAGGGAAGAATTTCACAGGAAGGAGGGTTTTCCTAAGGAAGTGCTTCAAGAGCTGAAGCTTGAGATCTAAACATACTGGAGAGTACGTATCCTTACTGTGGGTGTACTTGATATGTTKCTTTGCCAAGCAGAACAGAAAAGGTGAGCTAAAATGTAATTGTTTTCCTTCGTGAAGTTTCACCAATGTTTGAAGAGGAAGAACGCATTCTGGCCACTTTTGAACCAAGATGTTTAGAGGGCAAATAAGCAACAGCTCTGCAAGCCACAGTTTAAGAAAAGACTGACAATAAATCCTGAGGGACTGCAGATATATTTGTTAACTTCCAGTGCCAGTCTGAGTGAGAGCGTTTGTGTATTCATGTCAGCCATTAATTACAGGCCACTTGGGAGATTTTAAGATCTTCATCTTGGATTAGTGAAACTGAGCAAAAAGACAAATTTGGCTTTGCAAATTGCCATAGAGATTGAGAGTAGTGAGTGAAAAGCATGTTCTGATTCAGATATCATTGATTTCCTCATAGGTATCCTAGTATGAGAACTGCTGTCTTAAGGGAAATCATCAACCAAATATTTATAGTGCTAGTAGAAAGGCTGCAATAGTACTTGTATTAACAGTTGGTGCTAAACATTTAGTAACAAAACCCAGCAGATAAATGTAGGGTGAAGCTATGTTCAGTTTGGCAGAAACTAATCTAGCACTCGTKAACTTTTCCATCAGCATTTACTTATGTCTTTGCAGAGGAATTTGAAATTGAAGTATGAAAGAATTAATACGTATGTAACTGAATGTTTAGGCTTGGCCTCGTATAGAAGAGGACCTTCTGATCAGTTGTCATATTTAGAGGAAACATCAACCTGTTTACAAAAGTCCTGGTATAGAGGAATGTAAATAGAGTGAATGTAATAGGCAACCAAATATGAATGCCTGAGTGTTCTAGTGAGCTTTAAAAGTAGAATCTGATCTGTAGAGCGATAGAGCTGAGGACCCCAACGTTCATCACATGAGTGCTGGGGATTTCGCTTCAACTAGCTCTCTTCTGGTCCCATAGACTGAACACCCATTAGCAGCTGACSTGCAGTAGATGCACTAGGAGTGCGTCTTCTAGTCTAGTTTCATCCAAGAGGAATACAATTTGTGCAACCTGAGAATGCCCTGCAAYGTGAGGCAAAATGTGGTGAATGGGGATGACAAGGAAGCAAAATGAATTCCGGATTCGAAATAAAATGCTGATGTAGACATACCCTCTGACACATTCTGTAATGCTGGTAGCTATCTCTAAGTGGTATAAGGTTTAGGTAGTTGCCACTGAAGTCAACAGGGTTTTACTTGTATTGATGTTTCTAAGAAAGGGGATCAGATGTTAGGTTTTGTCAAAAAAGCAGATTCTGGCTTAAGTCTGTGTAAATTTACATGTCAACACATGTGGCTCTGATTGCCAAATTGGAGTCTAAATGTGCAGCCACCAGACGTAATTCATACCATATGAAATAGATCTGTAAAGTAAATAGAGTCACACATGTTTTGCCCAGAGATGAATTTAAGCAGTTGCATCACTTGGTGTGGGAAGTGCTCATMGTTTAAAAATAATCACAGCAATAATAATATGTGAACAGAATCCAAGTGCTCTATTTTGCTTATTGTGAGCTGTATAATTCGGCACACAATTATCACAGCATTGCTTGCTACTACGGACTCTGCTTAGTAACAGATAGTGATGTAGACATAGCCTGGCTCAGGGAGCTTACAGCTGAAGTGATAATCCTAAACATAATTATACATATACCTGACTTCACATGTGAAGCCAGTCCAACTGAAGTCAGTGGGGCACAGAGGCGCATACAGTTGATCAGGCATGTGAGTAATGATTTCCCAGAACAGGACTTAAACCTTCGTGCTGCAAAGGTCAATTGTAACATGCCCTGAATGCCTGTATATGAGGCTTTTTCCTCTTTATTTGGTGGGGGAATAACGCCATTTTTATTGTAGAGGTTTGCTTATGGTAGTTTCTGCAGAACAAGCAAAAGTTTAAGAAGGGATTTAGAGTCTCGCTCTTGACCCACATAATGCCAAAAATATTTATGCCACCACCCCATTTCCTTCTGCATTCTTAGAGTACTCAGGTTGTCCTGCTGTGTTTATGAGAAATTCTGCCCAGCACCAGACTGCGCACCAGGAGTTACCTGCAGCAGTTTTATTTCTAGCACTCGCTGCAGCAGTTGCAATCACTGGCATACACCACAGAATGCAGAAGTAAAATAACCTCCAGCTTTCTCCCARTGTTCGGTTTCTCAGCATCAGAGTTCAGCATTTGAATGTGCTGATCTCTTACAGGATGTCTGAGTTAAGCAAAACCATATTGTAAAGTCCATTCAAATTCTACTAATGATGTATTTAAGCCTTTGGAAGTTAAAACCTGATCCCACTTCCTCTGAAGGCAATGGGAGTCCTGCAGTTGAGTTCAGTAGGAACAGGATCAGGCCCTAAGTCACTAAATAACATTTTCCATGGTAGTAATTAATAACAGCAGTTTTGAAGCTAAAGAAATTCATAATTTTATTTGTAATGCAAGTTTCCAAAATTGCTGGTGGATTTAGGAAGAGAATCAAACAATTATCTGAGGTATGTTCAGGGATGACAAGCTCGAAAATCAGGACACATCCAGAGCTGCAGGCTGAGTGAGATACTGTAGGATGGATTAAGAACTATCAAATGCTGTAACAGAAAGGTAAGTATTATTGATTGGGGGTGGGCTAGGAAAATAATATGCTAATAAGGTGCATTGCAGAGCTCTTAAAACCCGGCAGATGCATTTTTCTAGTGGCATGTTTGTAGTGTGCGGGGTTGCAGAAGATATGTCTGAAAGGATACTCAAGGGGAAGTTTAGTCAATCTTGGATGCTTTCTAAAAATGTTGTCTTGCCTTGTGGTTAAATAATGAATGCAAATCTCCTTTCATGGATTTAAAGCTCTGATTGCTGACGTGGGAAAACCAGAAAGTTTTTTTTTGTTTTTTCTCTTTTGTAAAATAACACCAAGTGACATGCATATCTCTTTGTTCTCGCATATGAATTTATCTTTGTTTTAGGATAAAAGGAGCACCAGATGTGACCGGGACTGCATTAGCAAAAAAGAGCTGTGCAGAACGCTGTGGTTTTCATTTGTTAGGGTTGTTGCAAATATTTCCCAAAGTGTCTTTCACTGGACAGCAGTATAGCTTTGAGCTTTGGGGTTCAAGAAAATTGAAAAATATAATCAAGCCTCTCAGATTTAGGAACTGAGCTGTGTTGTGACATGTACAAAAGTGCACCCTGGCTATTATTCAATTGAGTTTCATTAACTATAGTAGTCCTTCCATGTGCCAATTTATAACATCACATTAAGTCAATCATACATTGAATAGTTTCATCATGTTCTGTTGCAAACATTTCACACAGTTCTGAAGTAGAACTTCTCATTTTAAGCATATGTGATACTATATTAACTCACATGGTATTTTTTCCCATTCCCAGGGTGGTGGGTTTGCCTTTCCTGAAGCTTAAGAGAAGGAATGCATCTTTATGCGATTCTGGCCAATCTTTTCCCTGTATTGTTCCCATTTTTAATACAATGGGGGGACCCACAGTATGGCCACGTAAACAAGAAATGGGGGAATCAGCCTTTCTGTGGTTACTGCCTATATGGATAGAATATATCTGAGACAACTTACCCATCTTCTTTTTAGGAAATAAATTATTTCAAATTATATTCTATTTACTGTGGGGTTAGGTGCTGTGACTGTGTAGGCAGTGAGGCTGCAAGTTACCACCTATCAGCTCCCTGTGAGTAATTGCTTGGTATGTTCCCAAACCTGTAGAAATCATGAGATAATTTAGGTTACATCCTCAGTTATGAAGATGACCTGTTATTCCCAGGTAACCTTGCCTTCTATCAAAAGAGACGCTATCTCCCCAAGGAACTTGAAAATGTAATACAATAATATTTTACCTGATTAAACTAAGTAACTGAGTATAGAGTAACTTATATTACATGAGTTAAAAGAGTCTGTCTATTAGCTGCTCTATTATATTTCAGCCCTCATTAGCAAGATAATTCATCATACTAGAAAATGTGAATTGTGCTTTATGAATATAATAATATTCTGCACCTGATAGTTATTAATTCTAGTTCAGTCTGATTTATCGTAATATTAAACTATTCAATGTTTGAAGAGACAACTAGAAGTTCGTTTTCATGTTGTTCTGAGATACGGTATGTAGAATGTTTCAGGATAATAATTAGATGTTGGATGCTACTATATTTTCTGAGGCAGAGCTAGTGATTGCTTGAAAATGATATTTAAATGACCCTGCTCTGCTTAGAAACTATATAGCCTAAATTGTGCCATCCATTGCTGCTGGATGGAGCTCTACAAGAACATTTCTTTCAATGAGAAATGAGACTATTTTTGTGCTGACAGTTTCTGTGTAATAATAGTGTTAGGTTTTGCCAACAAGCCACAATTGTTGCTAATATGACAGTTTTTTGAATTGTTGAATTTTGAATGGAGAGTAATTGAAAATGTACATTACTGTGGACTTCACTGGGTGAGGCAGGGGAGGGTRGAATTAGAGTTAGCTTCTGGCTTTACTCTTGTTTAAAATGCACATGATGCAGTTTTGATTGTGCAAACAATTTTTTAAACCAGTCTTAGAAAGCAGCCATTTACAAGCACTTAGCAGGAAAATTATGCTGGGGAGATGATACAAAAATGTTTATATTGACTTAAATTGAGATAGATTGTTTTAGCTTATTCCACATGCTATTTCTAATAATATTGAATGTTGGTAACGATTTCCCTCTGAGAAACCCAGAATGCTTTATAAGAATTTAATGAATTTTCTTTTGTAAAACAAAACATGATATATCAGCGTTGCAAGTACAGGAGCACGCAGTAAAGTCAGTGGTGAGAAGAGAGTCTAGGTTTGCTGGTTCCCCTTTTTAGTTTCTCTGTTGGGACACTTTTTTCTTTGGGCTGTGACAGAGTCAAGGCAAAGTTTGATCTGTAGATATTGCAGTATCTGTTAAAACAAATCAGCACACTTACCAAGGAGATGGCAAAATTAAGTATGAATATGTCAGGTGGTAGCTGAGAACTTTGTTTATGTGAGTGAGAGAAGAGCTTGATTCTTGCTGTGAGGGACTGGAGGCAAATTCTCTATTCAGTCACACCAGGTTTCATGTGGATCTACAGCTATTGGTGCTATCGGTTTCAGTGGCGTTGCTCATGATGTATACCAGGAGGCTTAAGAAGAGAAAGAAATGCTTTGGTTTCTCGTGTGTGTGTATAACACAGAAGATACACTTGTCTCACATTCTGTGCTAAGTACAGAGGTCCTTAAGGTACTAGCCCTCTTCCTCCCAGGATAGCTAGCGTCCATATTTTTCTTCTCACGCCATTTCTGTACTGTCTAAAGCTCCCTTCTGTGGCCAGATGTGATTGCACTTAGCTTTATGCTCCGGGCTGTAAGGGAACAACAGTTTAGGATCTTATGCTTGCCCTGTATCGGGTAATTCCTTTATTCTTGTGTTTTGGAGAGGCTGGTCAAAGTCTTTAGGTAAGCATATATGGAAAATCATGGCCAGCTTTAATTCCCTTACTTTCCTGTGTGAAGCCTTTAAATGAAATTGTGTGCTACTCTGCTAATGTTGCCAATTAGAGATGATATTCCTTAACTGAATTATTATATGCTATGGTGTGAGTAATGCGTTCAAAAAGGGGCYGTTTATAACTAATTTTGTGTCAAATTTGTGCTTTATATTTTGCAAAATGCTCTTCAGGAATCATTTTCCTGAAGATTGCTAGTAAGATTGCATTGCTAAGTATCTTCATCTACATATGTAGAGGTATCTTGTATTAAGTTTATTCACGGTTCATATCATAGAATCTTTCATTCATTTAAAAACTTATGTTCCTAAACATAAACACAGATCTTTTTGTTCTCAGTGGAATTTGGAGTAGGGTTTTCTGTTTATGAATATTGCATTCTTTAAAGGGTAATCATTTATACACACTGGAAATATATAGTTTTTGATTGTATTTTAGACGCTTCTGAGATGAGAGTGAATATCAGAGTCTCCATAAATGGTCTGAGCTACAGAGTTGTAAGAAGAATGGATTTTCAATTTTCTGAACAAAATGAACCACCCCAAATTATTTGAGGTCAAGTGAAATATTTTTCCAACCAAAAATGGATTTTTAACATCTTTTCAGTCATTAATTTTTGTCAGTTTAAAATACTTTGTATGAAAAACTCTAATAATGCTTTCAAAAATATTGGAACAAAATGTTTCAGAATTGCATGTGTTCTGGCTTTTATTTTTTTTGACCAGTGCTGCCTGGTGAACAAGTCCAAGTTTGCAGATAGTTACGTCAGACCTCTGACRCATTTCTGGGTGAATAAATTATTTGTCTGAAAAGTTTTAGCTTGCTATACTCCTGGCAGAAATTCATCTTGGTGACCGCCGCCTTTTCTTTCTTCCAGATAGGATCCAGGAGTGAAAGGTTGCTTTTTCCATATTTACTGACTGCATGTAAGCACCTCTTTAGCTGGTCTAAATCAGCATAGCTCTGGTGGATTTATACCTGCTGAGGAGCTGTCCCTTTTTGTTCATTACTAATTCCTTAAACTCATTCTGGCTTGATTTTCAGTTAGTTCACCTTGACTTATTGTCCTTCATTATTTTAATATTCATTTATGTTTTTGATCACCTGCTGACTCAATCATTTTTGAGCCCTCATATTTCATTGCAATAACTAATTTCTAATACTAACAATCTTGACTTTTCTAATCATTGTTTACTTTCTTTTTTCGCCTTTTTCCTTTGGTGTCCTCATTAATCTTCTCTCACCAAATTTTTTTTTTGACATTTCAACTTTTTTCATGATGACAATGATTATTAATTTACATTTTACTTATTTAAACTCATTCCATTTCTTCCCCTTACACACTGAAAATTACTGTAGAGTCCATTAAAATCCCTCAGCTAATTCCTGGTGGGTTCTGGCAGTCTGTGCAAGTTCTTGTCACTAGAGAAGCGTTTCTTGAGGATAAGTAATCCTGATCACGTTTCTTTGTTTTGGAACTGGCAACATACATGAACCAGTAGAAGCCAGTTAAAATTTTTGAAMTGGAATTTCAAATGGAAAAATAGGTCTGTTTCCACTGTTTTGGTTGTTTGATGATGTTTTCTCTACTGCTGCTATTCTTCCTCCAAGGACATGCTTGACTGCAAACCTCTGATTTCCACCAGTATAGAGGAAAGGTAGGGTGATATTGTTGGTCAAATGCTGCATCAAAGGTAGTCCCACATGTAGGATGGATCCTCACTTTACACAGCGAGTGATTTTCTGTACAGGGGTGCTCTGAACAAGGGAAAAAGCTGCTACTTTGAGTTAACATTTGACTGTGAATAATTTAGTAATACTGATGTTCTTCTAGTTCTGTGAATATTTTATGATAAGCTTTGTGAAGAATCTGTAACTTCAAGTGTAAGATCAGTGTGAAAAATGGCTTCCACTTAGGTTTCTCTGAGTATATACACTGTTTTGTAGCTACACTCTTACTTATCTGACACAATACGCATGGTCAACTATAAAATAAAAACTAGGTTATCATTGCAGTACAGATTTCGTGTACTGTACTGCATAAAGACTTACTAGCAGTAGATCAACAGACATTCTTGATAATTTTGGCCCAATCATCTAATTGACAGTTATTTTAGTTTATCTGTAGTAAAACAAAAGTGGTGTGAGGTACAAAAATTGAAGTGAAATCTTATGTAATACTTCACCTGAGAATTTCATTGCATTTTAACTGTGACACTTATCTTAAACATCTCCACAACAAAGATCAAACTGTTTTCATTCTGAAGTTATTGTTCTCATTTTCCTTTTGCAAGTGCTGATTGTTGATACTTCAAATGTATGTGCAGCTTGTAAATGCCTGGGAACACAAAACCCAGCACGCCTAAAATTTTGCTTCAGTGCTTTTATTGGCTAATATTTCACTCTCTGAGTCTGATTTCTCACTCTGGAGCTCTCCACTGTAAAGCTGCATCAAAATCACATATTGCACGTTGCTTTGGGCCTGAAAGGGTACACCCACGGAGGCCGAGAGAAGTGTGTGCAGAGGTACAAGTCTCCAGCTGTACAAACTAGAGCTACTGCTGCATTCGCCTACTGGAGCAGTGAAAYGCACTGCTCCTTATGGCCAGGTACACTGTGCTATAGAAAAATCAGGCCCCCCAGGTATTTTCAGAATGTTTCCTTTTTTGTTCAGAACATTTCTGTTGTGAAACGTTTTGAGACAATGAACCGCTGCTTGAAGTGGGAGGGGGAAAAATCAGGTATGGTTTTGATCTCAGCAGGAGCCAGAAGTCAGGAGGCAGCTGCGTCTGGCAGAGGCACCATCCTGATTTTGGTGAGAAATGGGGGCTGTGGGGGTCCCACCTCATGGTAATAGCTTGCCTTCTTGGATGTCGGCACTGCTTGGCCTGCAGCAGCCCCCCTGAAGCTCTACGAAGAGGGGGGTGGCTGGATGTGCCACTTGGAAGGTAAGGTCTGTTGTCTGGGGATCTCCTGGCTCCARTTAGATCTCAGCTCACCTGGGGATGCTGTTGTCCAGCAGCCTGAATCTTGCAGCCGCCTCTCTCAGCTGACTGGTGGGATCTTGTCTTTCCAGCGCGCAGCCCTGGGCGCTGCGGGGTAAGGGCTCAATGCCAGGCTAAGTTTTGCAGGGGCTGCAGCAACCAATATTCCCTCTCTCCCCAAAATTCCCAAGATGGCCCAGCAGTTGAGGGGCTTATCTTAGATTTGTGAGAGGCAGCAGCTCCAGAGTCAGGCCACTCTGCTGTGCTTTTAGAAACCTACAGAGAGCAGTGGCTCTCCCCAGGTAGCTGCAGGCGCTGCAGCTACAGCTCTCTCTCCCAAGAACTGGCAACTTGCCTGTCTTCCAGCTAAGCAGGAGATGGTGCAGCACGCGGAGTGCTGTGTACCACGTCCCCCTGAGAATAGCAAGGACCTCAAGCAGCAATGATGAAAACATATCTTTCTAATAAGCTGACTGCCATTAGTGGTTTTTATTTTCAGGGTCTCTGGTGCTATGTAAAAGCCTGAATAATATTTAAGCATATTTTAATAATGGTAAAAAAAAAAATCCAAATATTTTAGCGTGCGCCTGTGTGTGTGTGTGATGGACTAAAATAGAACCTCAAGCAATAGTAACTGTGGCATGAGAGTGTAGGTCTTTCCCTTTCTTAGTATTGAAAAAAGGGTTTATAGTAGGGGTTTTTTGGTAGTAAAATATTTGTTCTCACAAGCCAGTGCAGAAATCTTTCCAGTTAGTACATGCTGTTTTGCAGTTGAAATTGCTACCAACAATTTTCAAACATCTTTGTGGCATCTCCATGAAATCCAAAGGCTTATTAAAAAGCTTYACCTTGGTCAGGCAAGAGGTTGAGTGTGATCATTCTAAAATCCTGGTGAAATGCAAATAGACCCATAAATCCAGATTCACCAGACTTCARAGAAGTCATCTTGTACTGCCAGCCCAGAGAGAGTGATTGTAACTTTAAGCAATGTTTGAAAGGACCAAAATGGGAGCACAGAAGTAATTTTGCTTTGCTGATCCAGTAGCAGGAGAGGCTGTTTTAGGGAAGACAAAGCACCACCAATATCAGAACATCATGAAGGCCAGAAACAGTATCTCTATTTGAGTACCATTTACTCACCTGCAGGAATCCCAATTAAGTGGAATTACCACCCCAATTAAGCAGCAGTCCTTGCCATTAAGTATCATTAGGCTTAATTTGGTTCCCTGGGAAATGTCCCGATTAAGCGGATTCCATGATTAAGCACCTGTAATAAATGTTTTAGCTTACATCTAAAATTCTTTTTTATTTCATAGGATCGGATCACTAGCACCCAAATAGGAACTAATATGCCAGCTACTACTTTTGTCATTTTGTTTTATTAATTGCCTTGTTATATACTAAATTCTTATCTTGGCTTCACAAAGTTTTGACAAGGAAATCTTTATATTTTTGGTGATTTTGTAATGCGAATATATCCCTGTATATCTCACTSCTCTTGCTCTCTATCTGACAGTCTGATTAATATTTTGTCACTATTTTTTAAAAGAGCAGCAAACCTCACATGCACATCAGTCATATTTTTGAGGAAATACCCTATTTGCTGTACTTTGGAGGAAGTTTACTTGGTCAGCCTTAAGTTTCTGCTTGGTGGAAGAATAATATTTCGTGACCAGAAACAGGTATAGAAAACATCTCCAGTACCAAACTGTTCAAATGACCATGCATCAGGTCTCCTTTCTCTAAAAACAGGTGGTGACAGATAAGCTCTGTTATAGGAAGACCTCTTGCCTGAGTCAGTAGCCTAAATTAGGGTCCACGTTGTACATGCCAGGAGAATGCAGAGGTACCCAAGACAGCTGTAAATAAGGGACCAGATCAATCCAGCCACAGCAAGGCCAATRCTTTGCTGGGGTTAATTTGCTCTACAACTCATGAAATAAAGCCCTCTAGAGGGAATAAACAATATAATGAGAAATGGAGTGGGGAATTGTGGGGTTTAGTACTGCAAATATATAAGGATCTAATACCAGCTGGCGGTAGCATCTCTGATGAGTGTGGGCTGTTGAGATGTGCAGTTTACAGACAGAGAAGGCGACCAAGGTTCTCTGCAGTATAAGCTGACATCTCCCATGTAATCATGGTGTCAGATTTGTCTTGAACAGCAGCAAGGACCAAAGAAACATGGTATCATTGGAAAGTGTCTATTTGTGGAGGTCAGAATACTTTTTTGGAAACATCTCTGATTCACTGACYCTCCACTGAATCCAAGGCTGGGATCCAAGACATTCTCAGCAGGGATTTTTGGCCRTATGGCCAAGAGCAAATTTACGATGACTTTATAGTGAAAGTTGTTAAATGGTCACAAAACCACCTTACTTCTCTAAAGGAAGAGCTTAAGTTTACTTTTTTTGCTGAATTTAAATTTACACATCAGATAAAAGAGAATATGTATGGGCAAAATCTATTAAAAATAGTCAAGGGAAGACTCAAGGAAAAGAAAGTGGAGTTATTTCTCCAAGAGATTAAACTGGAAAGGAATRGAATGGAACTGAATAAGGGACTCCTTTAATCAGCTCTCTCTCTAGTCGGAATGTATGACCAAGGAATCCTTTTTTGCATGTATGAAAGATCAAGAGGTTTTAATCACAAAATAATGATGGGAACATACATTAATTTGTAGGATCAGAAGGCCCTGAAAAAATGGAAGGGTGTACAAGTACTTCATGGCATTATGTACAGAGGGTTTAAATATCTTGAACTTGTGCCATGTACACATTCCTTAAGTGGACAAAAAGCAATGAAAAGGTCTTGTCAAGAAGGGAAACTTCTACATAGAAACAAATATGGTTTTGGTCCCCAAAATGCTGAGGAAAACATACCAAGAAGAATAGAAACTGTTTTAAAGAGTTTTCACATCTGGTGGGGTGTTTCTCTCTCTCTCCCTCTCCCCCTTCCTGCCCCAATCTGTCTCCCTCTTTCTCCCTCTCTCTTATTCCGTCTCCCTCTTCCCCCCTTTTTTCCCAATACAGGTATTAAGCAGCAGAAATAACATGAGAAATTTTGGCACTTTCCTATAGATAATCCTGCAATTGCACTGGTCAGAGGAAAAATATTCAGATTTATAAATTGCTTAAAGTAGGTTTTTCTTTTGATGTGTGCATAACTCCCATAAATGTTAATGCTGGGTCTAGGCTTCAAAAGGAGAATATGCCCCTTGCTGTACTGTAGAGTTAAGACATAAGAAAATTCAGGAAAGGGAAAAACCCATCTGGCTCAGCATTCCTGCTATTTATTTGGTTTTGGAGCTGTGAACAAAAGAGAGAATTAAATCTCTCCCGTCTATATCGTTTTACCTAGTTTTCCTGCATACTAAAATACAGATGAGTATGTCAAATTATTTCTGTGGTTTTTTTCCTTGGTTGCTTTAATTTCTGTATCAACTTTTCCTTCTCCTCCCAACTCTTATATGTAGAATAAAACAGGTCAATACTTCTCCAACTGAGTTGTTTACATTGCTCACATAAGAGAGCTGAGAGACGGATCGCTGACCAAAAGATCACCTGACATTTTATCTTCTAGATCACTGTGTGCTTGGAGCATGCCAATGTAAAACTTAAAAAGAAATAACTGTAAAGTTTGGTAACGGGTCTAGGTACTATGAGTATGTGGATCAATAACTACAGCCGAGTGGTAAACCTGGAAATGATCATATGCCACAGCTCTGGGTTTCAAGAAAGCAAATGTGAATGCTGTGTTGTTAAACCAAAACCCTTAAGCTGAATAGCATGTCCTTCCTCTTAGAGCCTGAGTTACCTAAGAGTGAAGAGCCAAATGCCATGTCAGCCAGAGCTATGGAAACAGGCTTGCCAGCTGTAGARCAGTCAACTGCACTCGTGGCTGATGGTCTCAACAGGATGGCCTTTCATGAGGACCAGAAGATAAGGTAAYGGGTGAAGCAGTCTGCTAACTGAGGTGAAGTGGCCCGAAGCTAAGACTGTGGAAAGGACTTCTTCATTTTACTCTACAGTAATGTAAATATTAACTGGGATGGTCTGGTTGTGTTGCCAGGGTGGAGGGGATAACATTTTTAGTGGCTGTGTGCTTTCTTCTGTTAGGCCACCTTTATGAAAAATAGAGCTGTAAGAAGCTAGTAGACAACTGCAAACTGCACATGAAGAGAGGTATCATAGGAGGGTTTGAGACCAGCGAGGAAAGCCTGAGGGGTGTTTCATATAGTGCTATTAGTTGTTCTGGTATTTGAGGTGAGATAGGAATTGCTGAACTGATTTTGAGAGGCAGGATGAAAATCTCAGCAACTGCAAAAATGTTTTACAGTCTTGTGTAAAACAATATGGAGCAGAACTCCTCCATTCTCATAGTTCAGAATGACAGAGCAATTTTGCATTTGTTTATATCTTCTGCAAGGGCACCTGTTTTCTAGACCAGGTTAAGCAGGTACCTGCTTCCAAAAAGGAATTTGCTGATCTTTTCTAAAAAATTTGGTCTTTCATAGTGTTCATC
Organism: Oceanodroma leucorhoa; assembly: GCA_030449065.1. Taxonomy (NCBI): domain Eukaryota; kingdom Metazoa; phylum Chordata; class Aves; order Procellariiformes; genus Oceanodroma; species Oceanodroma leucorhoa. Next base: position 4,527,385 of record JASVER010000036.1, read on the forward strand.
CACCGCAACTGCAAACTATATAAGTGAATTTTTAACAGTTTCAGGGATGGTACTTTGGTTTTGACTGCAGATATGTATAGATACTTCCTACTGACTGAATTCCTTCAAACACAATAAAATTCTCAGGACAATAGAAGGTGAAGCTTTTGAAATAATTTCCTTAGCTGAGGCCTGTATCTTCCACTGACATGAGGGGTGTTCTGTCTGCATGGGGAAATGCAGAGGCAGGACCTTTAACTCGGACATTACACTCTAAAAGCAGTGCTGTAAAGCTGTCTAGACTCACTGAAAATAACCAGTAAAATATTTTACCTGGAGTAATTCAGTATTTTGGCCAGCATGCTAAGCAATATTCTAACATTTCTAGTAAAATAACTGATGAGGGACTTTATATATCCTAAAGAGCTCTATTAAACAGAAAATTCTGCAGGTTTCTGCCTTCAGTTATAAAGGCAGGCTGATTTCTGAGACCTCTGTATGCACCTCCAACAAGAATTTGCACGTTTGCCATTAATCAATAGTGAGTGAAAAAAAAATATTTCACTTCTAAACAGAAGGCGTAGTGATCGAAAGGAACGTATCAGGTTATAAATATTTTTTCTAAATGTTATGTATTGCACTCTTTGTTTAGTATTTTATTGTTTGTTATAATATTTTAATAACGGCCTGAGCAACATGATGTTAAAATGCTTGCATGTGTCTTCCCCCCTACTAATGAACTGATCTCGAACAATCATTTGAATCCTGAACAAGAGGTCCCTTTATTATTATTTTTGTTCTTTCACATGATCAGAAATCCTTCTGAGGAGGGAGCTGGTATCTGTGGAAAGCATCTGACTTCTAAACAGATTGTGGGTTAAAGGAGTCGCTCAGACAATACAAATAAGTAGTCATTTATTATATGCAAATATAACAGGTTGACATAAAACCCATGACTTCAGTCAACTAGAAAATAATACTGTAACTGAGATRTGTTTTTGAAGTTGCTGTTTAGCTTCATATAAGGGAAGAAAATCTCCTGTAGCTCAGATGGGCTTATTTGAAACCAAAGCTTTTGATGTTATAATGTGCAGTCTAAATTCATTAATCCCTCTGTTCAAAAAAAAAAAAGTCTCTTAAATGAGTAATAAACATAATAATGAAAATAACCGCCAGGAAGAACGTGAGTTACATCACACTTAGTGTTCCAGCTAAAGATGAAAATGAACTTTGGAAACACAGGTTACGCTAAATGAATTTAATTCGTGTTTTGATACAGAATGTTTAAACATGTTGTTATTTCTGGCACCAGGGCTGATAGCTATTAAATGAGAACATCTAAGAACATCAAAGGAACTGGACCTTTTATACTCTTCAGCACCCCCTTGGAGATGTTTATCTGGGCTGTTATCTGGATCCCATACAAGCATCGAACAATGTGCCAGTCTCACCAAGTTACTCTCTTTTCCCAAAAGTTCTGACGCATGCATTTCCTGCACAAATGTTCCATATTTTAGAGTTCACTACAAGTGCACAAATAAAAGTAGTTTGTACTAACAGACTTGACTGTAGATACTTGAAGTTTTTCTTCTATAAAGTATTTGAAATAGAAAAGAAAACTTCCTTCTGTTTGACTCAAACTAAGTTTCCAGATGTCAGGGTCAAAGGTTGGAGATAAAAGTATCAGGTTTTGGCCTACTCTAACTAGACTCCAGGCCCAAATGTGTGAGATCTTCCCTAGAGGGGGTTCCTTTTGTACTGGTTCAGTTTTCTTCTTTAGCCTYTCCCAGTAAGAGGTCCCATTCCACGCTGTTGAATTATGATACTTCATCTCAATCATTAAGACACTTAAAACTTGTATTTACTGTTTAACACTTGGCTGCAAGTCAAACCTTTTAAATATCTCTTTTTAAAACTTTTCCATTTTTGAAGGCTGTTAATTCTTTTCTTCCTGGGGCTTCGGTGACTGTGCGTGGGTCCTCTCGGCTGACATTACAAGATTCCTGCTCCAACTATGCCAACAGTGTGCAGTAAAACAAGAAAGAGGCCTTGCAATTTACACAGGGCCCCAGAAGATGTATAAAGGCTACAAGATATTAGCCCTGCTCTCCCCCTGGCATGTTCACTGGCTTTTTGGTTTGTTTGKTTTTTTCCAGCAGCTGAAACTAACTCTTCAACTACCTGAGAGAAAAAATTAAATCTGGTACATAAATGAACAGAAGAGCCTGGAAAGTGGTTGAGTCAGATATTAATGTAAATATTAGGGTTTAAAACAATAAAACGAAGGCTGTGAGGACTCATTGTAGGCGGTAGGATTCAAGTCTAACCCATCTCTGGTCACAGGGTGAGTACTTCGGCCAAACCCTGAAGGTCTACATGTGTGAAGAAAGCACCCTTCTGGTCACAGAGGGACTGTGGAGCCAAGAGAGCCTGGAGGCATTCTTCCTGCACTCCTCCTCCATGGGGAAAAAGGTACTGCTTGGTTACGGATCCCGACTTMTTCACTCATTCTCCTCCTCTGTGCTTCGCTAGGCATCTGCATTCCCATGTGGTACACAAATGTGCGTGCTCCCCACGCCTTCCCCAGCAGTGCTCTCCTGTCTCCTCTCATGGAAGCATGCCAATTCATCTGCATTTGGCAAAGAAGGCAGAACAGAATTTGAGAGGTGACCAGCACTGTGGCAGTTAGCATATAGTTTGGAGAGACACGATTCTTAAAGGAATTAAGACTTGAAGTGGCTGCAGAGCTGTGTTTTTGCTCCCATGGCCTCTGTTGAATCACTCCAGTACACTGAGCAGGAAACAAAAGTAGATCCTCCCCAGGTACTAGAGGAATAACTAATAAAACCACTAGGGATAATTGAACTGACACTTGCAGATGAATACCTAAGGTAAGGAAGTAAAGTCGCATGATGTAACCTAGAGCCATTATTTACATTGGAAGAAAGGTTCACCTCCAAATGCCAATTTCTACCTTAGTGCAGGAAAGCACTTCAAGATATCACAAAAAGTGGAGACAGAAAACACCTTTTAAGTTGCCAAGTTTAGTCCATTGCCAATATTGGGTTTTCCCCATATGTACTGTGCGATGCTTTGTACTGTCTGGTTTTAAAGAATTCAGACAATAGGAACTTGACTACTTCCCTTGGATGGTAATGTTACGAGAAGTTTGAAAGGTGCTTACTTTTTCTTTTTCTATGACAGGGCAATTAGGGAAGTCAGACGCCTGCTATGTTTGGAAGTCCCTAGAGGAATGAGGCAGTAGGAGAGTCTGCGGGGGTGTGGAAAAAAGGCCTCTTTTTGTGAGCTGTCAAGGAGTTCCTTGCACGAGGGCAGCGGCACAGAAAGCCAAATGAACAGTGAAATCAGTGGAGGAAACGGCTGCTGACAGAACAGAAACATTGAGGAAAACTTCACAAATGGCAGATCTAGTGTGGGTTCAGGGCAGTAATCACTAACAAGTTGGTGTAGTTGTAGAGATAGGACTTCCTGTAGGTAGGGGACTGTCACAGTGGGACTATGATAAAGATGAGCTCAAAGAGACAAGAAAAGGCCAGACATATAGGAATGAGAAAAATTTCCATAGTAAAATCCTGGGGTCAGGATGTGCTGGAGTCTTGCTGGTAGTAAAGCAGCAGTAGTTGTGGGCTGGGGCAGAGAAGAAAGTCTGGGCTGGATGAGAGGCAGGCGAGCAAGCAGGTAGACAGTTTCACGATGAGGCAGAGCAATATTTGGTATACTGTACATGCATTAAGGTTGGTAAACAGCATTATTATAAGTAATYATTTTGATGTTGCTAAAGCAGGGAGAAGAGAGGTTTTGTCTGTATTGCTCTACTGTAAATGCACAAATCGTTCCTGTGTGTTACATATCTATTAGCATTATGGTAGTGTTAATTTTCATGAAGGAGCCCACATTTTAGTAATTTTTGCAGCTGCTATTTTATACTTTGCTTCTTTACTTTTTATTCAGGCACTTTTTGCTTCAGATGACTTGTGTGCTGGTTCATTTGGTTTTGATTTGGAGTGAACCTGCACTAAATGGTCACACTTGTTCACCTGTGATCTTTTGACTGAATTTTGTTTCTCTTCATTTAGTCCTGTAATTCTGACTTATTTTATCCCCTGCCCATTCTGAAATTATACAACTTCTTACCAGGTATTTATGCTTGGCAACTACTTTTAGGCCAACTGTTTTGGATAAAAGGCTGCCTTGACCTTCGCAAGCCCCTGAACTCAGGTCCAGCGGAAGCTTTGTGAAGTCAAGGAATTAKGTGAGGTCCAACGCAAAGCCGCATGGTTCCCTCCTTTTGTCCACCAGTAAACTCAGGTAGGAATTAACAGAGTAACCAGAGAGCTCAGGAGAAGTTCAGGAACTAAGGCATAGTCCTTCCTGGATCTCGGCTAAAAGAGCAGTTCTGTGCAATGCTGCCACTGCTGCCTTTTAAACAAGCTAAACCATGCTTCATACCTTTCCAGTTAATGAGGTCAAAATCATATATGCTTCCAATAGTATTTTAAAAATTAACCTGGAGCTTTTGAAAATGTTAGCTCTTGATTCTTTCTGAGGCCCATATGACTTAAAATATTTTAAAATGCAGTATCTGTTTTGTTATTAGGTTTATAAACTCTGTCCGTTTACATATTTTTCTGTTCTGAGGTCTGCTTTCAGTCTGTTACTAAACACACCTGCCAGGGGTTATATTCTTCTCATGCATTGTCGTTAGGACAGAGATTTCAAAGCAAGCAGCCTCTGACAACTACCTGACAATGCAGGGTGAATAGAAGATATAGGAAAACTCATATTTAGAGTATAAAGCTGAATTGTTTGGGAATTGACAATGCAAAAGACAAGCCATATGGCAGGTCAGAAAGAAGCTTTAGTTATATGTATGGAAGGATTTTGCTGGGCAGTTTGACAGGAGCATGCCTGTGAGAGACCAGGATGAAAAGCCAAAGTGTTACCTTCAGAATCACTGCTAATGTTGCTCTGGGACAGAGCAAAGAGAGTGAGGGAGAAAGCGAGAGTGATTTGAGCTGAGCGCTGGCGAGGAAGAGCTTGGATCTGTGAACAAAGAAACCACTTGCTGTTTGATTCCTGCTCTGCTTGCTCTCTGATTGTGTCAGGGACTGGAGGGGATGTGATTTACCTAACAGTCTTGGGTTTGCATTTGGTGTTTTGCACAGTTACATTTCAAAAAAATCAACTTCAAGTGAGGTGTTCTGCTGGGTTTTTTTCTAGCTAAGTTTGCATATTGCAGAGAAAATATGTGTTGTTGTTTCCCCTTCTCTCTCTTTTTGCCTCCACTGCTTCTAATGGAAGTTGCATCTGTAAAACTTTAAAGGAACTGGGCTAGGGTGACATTCTGACAAAAAGGCAGAAAAAATAACTCAGTAATCTGTATCACTAAATTACTAGGGGAGATTAATGATTCATATCAGGAGGTATATGTGCATGTGTATATACATATATATATGTCTGTGTAATAACTATTTTTATTTTCTTTAAAGTGCCATCAAAGAATTGAAGCAGTAAACTTCCCTGGACAGCCAAATATGTTTTGACCAGAAGACCACCTATAATGGGGTAATGCCCTTTCTATTCCTTTCTTTCCTCTGTTCCACATTTTTTATGTAGCTTTAAAGTACATTAAATATAGTTGAATATAGTGGCTATAAGAGAGCCAATGAATACTTTAAAAGAAAACCTACTGTTTGATCATCTCAAATAGAGTGAAGGGGAAATACACTCAGCAAAGTCTTTCTGCAGATTTGTTTTTGTTTTTAAAGCCACATTTTTTTCTAGTTTGTTTTTAAAGGAAAAGAACAGACTGTTCCAGATTTGGAAACAAATCATGAGGTCACCTGAAACAACAAAAAAAAAAAAAAAAAAACAAATCCCCTCTCAATTCTTGCTTCTCTCCCAAAATGTTTCTTTTCACAAACTGGACAAAATTAATTAGATTTGAGAGACCATGACCATTCTGATTGTATGTTTTAATAGTGCTGTGATTGACCAGGAGTATTCATTTGATAATATTTTAAGAGGCTTTAGAGAGTCTATCCAGACATCTGAAAGATATTATTTACAGTAATTCATCATGTTGTCTGGATTCTGGCTCTAGTTTTGCTGTTTGTTCTAACTTTGGAATAACTCCATTGAGGTCAACAAGCTAGTTCAAATTTTACACGTTTACAGACTTTATCATCTGGTTTTTGGTGTCTTAGCAATTCGCTGTAATTGTGGAAGGACTCTGGAGATGGCCAGAAGGTTGTCATTGACAGCAAATACTGTTTGTAATTGGTGTACAGTACATGAAGGGGTTATTCACCTTATTGTCCTCATTGGACTGACTTTATAGAAAACCCTGAAGGGTGTTGTCTTCTCAACTCCTTTTCTGCCAACTTCAGTTCTCCCACGCTTGCCCTTGTGCTCAGGACAAATAGGAGATACATGGGGCAATAACATAAACATAAATAGGGAAGACATGGGCMAGTAGGGAAGAAAGTAGATCTACCAATAGCATTTCCAGGATTTAAAATTTGGCAGTGCTGTGTCAGTGAAGCACAATAGACACCTACAATATGTAGGTATACAATTATCAGAATTGGGCTCTATTTCTAAAAGAAAGGATTGAAAAATTTGCTCAGACTTTCTGCATAACCGTGCCCTAGAATTTGGCCTGCTTTCTCCATTAGATGCACTGGKTTTGGTTGAACTATATGAGCTAAGTGGAGACACCCAAACTTGATTGATAGACTTCAAGTGGCTAGGAAATCCTCCAGTTATTAGGTAAAGAAAGCTTTTGTAGCTTCAGCTATTCAGTGACTCAGATCAAATAACTGGTGCTACTTCTGTCTACAAACTCTTCTTCCTAAACTCCCATAAACTGTGGGTAAAATCCTGTCTCCCCTCCACTGAAGATCAGTCAAGACATCCATGGGTTTATGTCACCTTGTGATCCTGACATATATTAATCATCTCTTCAGCTGCTTTAGTCTCTCACTGGTAGCAGATTTTCCAGGCCTCCTTCTCAGAGTTTAACTGTTTGCCAACCCCCTTTTAGAGTATGGTCACAAAATCTTTCTTAGCTGTTAAACATTATGTTCAAAAGTGTTGCACAGAAAACTTGGTCAGTGAATCGGAGACAGTCATGTTTGCACATGCTTTGTAGGTGTATGTATATTGGGGAGGGAGGGTTGGATGTAAATGTATGATGCATGATGGACAGGCACTCAAAAAACCCATCAGAACTTCAACTTTGTCCCTGATATGCTGCTATCACCCCCTCACCGCCCTGCATGTTGTTGGTAAATCTATCCCTTAAGTAAATGCACAAGTATATATATTTCAGAAAATCAAATTAATTTGAAAGTCATTATCATAAAAGTCAGATGGAGCTAATACAAGAAATACAGTAAAAGTGTATTTGCATCTTTATTTGTATCGTAACTATATTTAAAAGTAAATGGAACTAAGCCATTTCCCTTAATAATTTTCTGCTCAATAATATAGTGTATCAATGCATATAAACTCAATGGGTGACTTTAGGCTTGTGTAAATGGGTACTTTCCAGTCAGAGCTTTGTAATAATTATTTTCATAATTTAGATATTTTCCCCTGACATTTAGTAATTTTAAATGTACCCTTTAACTGAATTTTTAAATTAGTATGGGTTATACTTTAATTTCATTAATGATCCTGATAGTCTCTGAGTGATCCCATTATATTAATTCTTCTTTAACACTGAGTTATTTACTCTTTATTTCTGTAATTTTCTCTGGATATTATTATTCCTTACTCATTTGCAGCATCTAACTGATTCTGCTGATACATTAAAGAAGCAAAAAGAAAATTAAATTGCTGTCCATTTCAGGCAAACAAAATACTCTTACAAATTAGTCTGTAGCTAAAAGAAATGTTGAGCAAAAAGTTATTGGGAAAACAAAAAAAAATTCCTTTTTATGATGAGTAAAGTCTACCTGCTACACATGAAAACAAAATGCTATAGCTACAGTTTTACAGCTCACAAATGATGAAGTAAGTTAATAATCTAGTGGTTTAAATCTTAAATGGCTTTTAAAACTCTTTATAAAAGGATTTCTGCAGGTTTTAGCCATGTTTACAATTTACCACGAGCTATTTGAGTGTATAAAATAATAGAGAGAAAAATTAAAGGAAAAATTGTACAAGGACCTTTTATATCTAAATTTGGGCCAGTTTCAATGAGTCTGGAAATGCAGTTGTAGTTTAAAGCCCTTGTGGTTCATAATGTGTATTCCTCTCAGAAATAATTTATGTAAAACACCTCCAAATGCTAKATGTCTTTATACAGTACAAAAAATAAGCATATTGTAGACAGAAAAAGACTGTGGACAGCCCAAAAAATTATTTACAGTAATTTTCTTAATTGAAAGAATGATTTCATCACTGTGACGCTGCTTTCAGTAACATGCATTGCTAGCAATAGATTGTGGGCTGAAAATAACAACCTTCTCTTTGACTACACTGTGAAAAGGTCAGGGGTGGTTTACACGGGGAAGATTCATAAAGACTGGGACAAAGAATTGATCCTGTGGACATTTGGGTGCTTGTCTTTCATTGCAAATGAAGTTTAGCTGCCCAGCTTTGCTTGGGCCTCAGGTGTCCCCCAAGGATTTGGTCCCCCAGGCATTTCCTCACTACAGTTCAGCAGTGGCCTTATTTGCATTACTGCCCCATTTTCAACCTGTATATTTGCTTTTTTAATGTCATCTGTGTTCTACATAGAAAATGCAGCTGTTTTGTGCTAGAGAGCAGGCAATAAATCCAGTCCAGGGTTGCTGTGTGGTGGAAAAAACTGCCTTTGAGTAATAACAGCTTAGTGACTCAAAGAGAGTAGTCTGTCTTACCCTTCACAGCCCAATTGCTGCAGTCCTGCTGAAAGTGTTGGGCTGCAGGCCTCCAGGATTCCCTATATGTGTAGCTGATACTGTCTTAAAGATAAACATACCAGGTATCTGTAAAAATATAGCAGTAAAGTAACATCCAGGAGTACACTGCTAGCRTGTTGGCTCCCCCACTTGCATAGAGTTTTAAAGTTTGTTCATGATAATAAAAGTGAAAATTACTCCATTTGTTAAGAGAAATGTTTACTCTTCTGTACTAGGAAGCTTGTATCTCTCTGTAGCTTATTGTCAGTTTTACTTTGTCAGTTTTACATCAAGCAGCAGGAAAAAGAAAGCATAAAAATCAAAATAAGCTGAAAAAWACCTTTCAAGCTGATTTACGGAATACGGTATATTACTGAAAAAGATCTGCTTCCTTTGATGTTATCCAACCCACCACACTGTGCATAGTTTATGGATAYCAGAGGTGGGTGATTCTTAGAAAAATGCATGCTCTCCAAACAATAACAATTTGAACAGATTAATTTCAAACCCTCTAAAAGTTAGTCTCTGTATGTATTGTATTATAACATTGATAGAAAAATACAAAAGAAAGCAAACAGTCTAGGAGATATTTGAATTTTGTGCTTTGGATTTTAGACTGATACCGCCACTGAAGTTGAGATAACACAGTTTGCAAAAGAGCTAAGAAAAATGCCCTTGAAAATCAGGCAAGGTCAAAGACCTACACACTTCAGGCCCTGATTTCTGCAGGAGGGCTCCAGCTAGATGCTCAGTTTTCCTGCAACATAACAAATTGCTGTTATTTGCAAGGAATCTAGACCATACAGAAGTAAGAACAACCTTCTGCTCCCTTGTTGCTTTCCTTTTCCTTTTTCCCTGTGYCTTTTCGGACCACATGGTTTCCCTTTAGAAAAAAAATAGCGGAGGGGAGATTCTAAGTAGCCATCCTTCCTTTAGGATGAGGCTCACCTCTTCCCCTCCTGTTCTGTATCCTGCTATCCTTCAAAGTGAAGGAGTGGTATCTCTGAAGTCTTTGTCATTTAGCAGCTGTGGGAATTGAATTCATTTTGCCTTGAGTCATAGACAGCCCTTCTCATCACAGTAGCTAAAACCTCCTAATTGTTAGGGTCTGTACGCACCCCAACATGCCTGAGGAAGGGCAGTCATCGCCAAGACACGGTACGACCATCAGAAGTTATCTGAGCTGCGGGACATAAGTGCGCACCCGGGCTGTGATCTACCTCATGCGTGAGGTGGGATTCAGGCGTTTGTCATGCGGTGGCTGCAGCCTGRTTTTGGAGGGAAGGGTGACCCTGCAGCCAGGGCGGAGGGAGTCTGGCTGACCGGTGGACTGGGAGCTCAGGGAGCAGCACAGCATTAGGTGACCTGGAGGTCAGGCACCACCAGAGACTAGTGTCCCTGGCCCCTGTGCTTTCCGTAAAAGCACATAAGAAGACTTAGTGTGGGTAGATAATCACTTAATTCTAAGCAATCCTGGTGGCTAGGGTACTTCACTGGGCATCGCTTTACTGCAGAAGGCAATGTTACTATCCTCCAGACCCTGCATAAACACATTGCCTGTTGATCTGTCATCTTCAGAAAGTGAGACTGACAGTGAGCCTCATTCCCCAAGTTTTTGAGGGAACTTTTAGCTGCTGCTGTGTTCAGTGAGATTTGCTTATGTACAGTTGCATGTTGGATTGGCCCTGTAGTGCATCCTCTAATCTGTGGACTCTAAGTCAGAGCACTGACCTGCCCAGGGTTAAGGGCCAAGTTTTAAGGTGTGCCTCGGAAACTTGCAGACAAAACACATCAGTGCTTACAGGGGCTGGCAGGGGTTTTCTGGGTTGCACTTCAGAGCTGGGTCCCCACATACCATGGGGTGCAGGAGCATTCAGTTGCCTCCATATAGCAGGCTAGTGCCATTTAAGTAGCCTTACTATGTTCTGCTGGCCTCAAGCTGCTATTCCAGAAAGTTCTGATACCTGCGCGTCCTGTATCATATCTGCCATCTCCATGTATTGGAGACAGAGCCATGTTTAGGCAGTGGAACTGAGCCCTAAGTAACATACTGAAGGTATGTGCAAAAATCCACATGCTGAAGACTTTCTCTRAAGCCTAACTCAGTCCATACCCCAACCACTAATCAACTTCTGGTTTGCTYCTTGCCCAGTTTCTTGTGCAAGTGTGAGGCTTTTATTTTGCTGCCTTTTCACTGCTAAATAGCTGAATATCCATTTCATACTTGATACCTGGAAAGCCCTAGAAATCTTGATGCTGTGATCTTTGAAGTCTTGCTCTTGTCCACTGCTTTTCATTTCAAACGCTCAGGTGTCTTTCACAAAGGAAACACAGACTGTAGCCAGAAACAGCAAAAGTTCTAAGAAAGATGCAACTAAACTGATTAATATTTTCTGTTCCGTGGTGACTTTTATCCTCTACTTTCTGTTATATTTCATGTATCAGGTCAATCCTGCTAAACAGTTACTATTCAAAAGTAGATTTAATCCTACTAGTGTTGATAAAATTAGTTTCACAATTACCGACTTTGGATTTCACACGTGCATCACCATTTGCAGGATAAGACCGTAATATAGTGCCCTCGTCAGAGCAAGGGATTCTCTCCTATTTATGGTTTGCTGCATAGAAAATACTAGAGGTCTGATCCATGCCCTTCTTCTGTATCCATATTTTTAAAAATGAATATGTTATGGAAACTGTATGTAGATGTTACTCRATAGAATTGAATACAATGGTTGAATCTGTTTTGGGGAAGTTTCATAATGTCTGGTTTTTGTAGGTTTATGCTGTCAGCTGCTAATACAGCATTTCAAGTTTTCATTATGTGCAGCTCCTGTATGTTTGGAAGAGGCTATTAATGAAGTAAGCAATGTATTCTGATTGATATTTGAAAAAAATTAGAAGTCTGGTTTTTGGTTTTAGTTGGGGTTTTTTTGTGTGAGATATCTCTAGGATCTGAAAGGCATTTGGGAGCTTGAGAGGTGCCTGAAACCCAATGGGTATAAGAACAATTACTGAGTTCTCAGCATTAGTCCTGTCTCAGGTTAGTTTATTATATTTGAAGTTTAGAATTTAAACAATACATTATCATATTTTGATGATTCCCAAAGAAGAATGAAAATAAGAAGTGCTTAAAAACAAACATATACTAAAATTTTGGCAGATAAGTCCTTCTTAGTTAACACTTCACAGAAATTACTTGTATGTACTTGACAACAGCATACATTTTTCATAAATCTGATTCTTGTGTTCTCAGGCAAAATATAAGGAAAGAACAGCAAAAAAGAATGTGACAAAGATGACATCTTGGCAAACTCACTGAACTTATTATCAYCTAGAGTAAAAACCTGCAGTATCGACCGGGCATATAACTTTGGGTTATTCTGTACTATTCTTTCTCTTGATCCTTAGACTATGGCCAAATGTGACAATTTTTTTTCTTTTAAATGCATCAATAAGGGAGCCCATCCTATCTGCCAACTGAGCCTGTTATTCAAGTTCCTGTTACATGTAAGACAAGAGATAGCAGTTGTCTGCCCCTGAAATGAGCCCTGAAGTTTTTCCAACTACCAGAAATCCTGGTACTGGTATTCCAGCGTCCCTCTTCTGAATCATAGTACTGTCTGCTCATGGTTTATTTTATGTTGTTAAATTCAGGGTGGTTTGGTCCTCATTTTTAAGGCCTCACTACTGGTTCCTCTGTGGATGGTTACTTAGATCCCTTTCTTACTATGTCATGAGGATGTCCCTGTGGTGTAATTAGTGCACTAAACATAATTCTGTTTTCCTCTAGTCTCATTTGTAAGTGAGGCATTACCCAAACAGCTGTGATGGTACAGTGACCTGTGGTCTTCTGCTGTTGTCCAAGGTGTGCTGCTGCTGCAATTCAAATCATCAGCAGAGAGCATGTCCTCATTCTACCCGGGGGAAAGCCACTGCTCTTAGTAGTCTATGCTCTGCTGAACTGACTACAGAAATAGCCTAGAATCCAGGATGTGAGAGCGAGGAACAAGGCTCCTAGGTCTCCAAGGTATGTGACTTCTAAGGRATCCCAGTAACAGGGGTGAAGAGGAGAAAAGACAGGTATCTTAATGGGTGCAGATCTTTACATGTCATATCACATGCCAGAACACACTGAACGTGATATCACTAAGCATGCAAAATGATTGTCATGCAGCAGCCATGTGGAAGGTATCCYTGTTTCTCGGGTTGGAAAGGTCTTTACATCTGCACCCTGCTTTTTGTAATGATGTCCAGCTGTGGATTTAAGGTGCTTATTTTATGAAGGTGTTGGCATTAAACAGCTGTGGTGTAAACAGCACCATGTATCATACTTCAGATGTTATGAATCTTATCAGCACATATTACGCAGCTAGCGAATACTACACATCAGAAAACAATTTCCACTGATCTGTTTCATTTAGGGTAATCTCAGTTTTTGCTCAGTTCATCCTATCTGTTGCCTAACTTTTTGTAGCACAAAATTTACATGATGCATAGTCACTTCAAAAATAACATCTAAATTTGTTTTGGTTTTGTTTTATTTAAAATCTATTTCAGATTGCCCAGGCATATTTTTGTCCCATATGACCAGCAGGACTCTTAAGCTCAGAATATATTATTGTTTTCTTGATGTGTTATATGTTATCTGACATCTGCTTTCTTTGTCATGCCAAATCCTCTAAGCAATATTTTGAAAGACCTGAAAGATATTTTAAGTAGTAAACATCTTCTGGCAACAATACTTAATTTCATCACTACTCTTAAAAATTTTGTCTGCATGTTAATTGCTTCTGAGTTTCCATACGGTCTCTCCATTGGTATTTAGRATTTTTTTTTCCTTTTTACTACGCATCTTATGTAGCTGATGCCATAACTTTTAGAAAGATAGTTATAAAAAGGTAATAATCTTTGTGATTTCCTTTCCCTTATTCCCTTCAGGCCAACCTCCTGAACAGAAGAAAAACTAAATTGTTGATGTATAAGAAAACAAATACAGTGCTTTTATATGTACTGTAGTTTGAGGTTTTCTCTGCAGCACTCCCTTAAAAACACTATTGCATAGTTATCCTAATTACATGATTGCTGTCTGGCCAGCAAARGAAGAGTTCAACAAAATAACCTTCAGCAATTCTCTAAAGACTGCATTGGACTTTGGTATGATTTTTCTCTAGTTCTGACCTTAACCTAGAACTGAAGGTTATCTAAAGACAAAAATAGACACAATGCTGTCTATTCTGAATTTTCTGCAGTAATAAACATTGCTATGTTGCTAAGACTTTAAGGTTTTCTACAGAGCCAGCCTGAATTTCTGTCCTGAATTTCTTTCCTCAACTTTCCCATTCATAAACTGAGTTAGCCGCTGGATTTGAGATCTGTGGATGCCATGTGCCATGTAAAAGTTACCAAGCATCATTGTCCATGTGTTTATTTCAACATTAAAAGGATGCCATCTTCTACCAACCTTTGCTTGGAAGTACTTAACTACGTAAGCCTGCAGGGAAGCACAAGAAAAAAGGAGCTGGTTTTTGCTTTTTGGTAGTTCATTTTCTTYCTGCCTAGGGACCGTATGGATTTGAGGCTCACAGGTGGAGCTATAGGTCACTGAGGAACAGGATGCACTAGTGTCCTTCTCACACCAGGGTAGAAGAACATAGAAGGATACAGACCTCTTGACTGGAGCACCCATTTCAGCCCACTGTGAGCAGTCCTGCTTCCAGATCCTGGTCCAGTTATACAAGAAAGACCAAATGAGTTCAAACGAGGTGGCAGCATCTGCTGATTTGCTTGCTTGTCTTTCATTTAAACTTCCCAGAAAATCTTGGCTGGCATCAGAGGCTGATGTTTTTCTGTAAATGTTATATTTCTAGCATGTCACAGACAGGGAAGAAGCTAAAAATGAATATTTTGGATGTAGCTATGTGATCTTTGGGGCATAAGCCAGAGACCTGGGCCTGTGCTTTAGGACAACCAGGAACTGTGGAGATATGAAAGGTAGGGACAAGTGTGAGCTGTTAACTCTGTCGCTCAGCTGGGCACACTAGTGGGATTTCAATACCATGATAAAATGACTTCTGCTTTCAGACTGCTCAGAGCATGGACAGACGCTGCTCTGCTCCAAAAACACAGCAGAGACTTACCTTGTAGTCTGAGGAGAAACCAAAAATCTATTCCTGTAAATTAAACTTCCACATTTTTCCTTTAAAGTAGCCAAGAATTCAAAGAACTCCAGAATCCAGACAGCTCACAGTTTTCTTCCAGAATATAATTTTTCACTTCTCTGTGAAGATTTATCAAAAAATAGCCAGGGAGCAGAGCAGAAGAGGGAAGTAAGGATTTCAGGAAGGAGTGATATACTCATGAAAARCATATAGATAAATATCTGTAAAGCTGGACTACCCCACTACATAGTACAAGCCAGCTTCTGAGCCAATGGACATAACAAGCCCAGCTATCCCCTCGGGGGAATGATAAGCTGCAAAGTGAAAACGGGCTGTGTGGTGTTCTGTGTGCTGGAATCTGGGGTAGTGAGAAAAGAGAGAGATACCTTGTTTAATAAACATATGCTAGAAGTGTGAAAGCTGCAGTGATTTGGTTTCTAAGCCCTACCCACCTCTTCATTTCACAAATTGTCTCTTTCATATGGATATAGAGTTGACCTTGCAGGCTTTTAGGCTTCAAGTGAACAGGGTCACTCAGGGCCCAAGCCACCGCTCAACCTCCCCCACACATACCCCAGTTATATCTTTTTACTATCTCTGCTGGACACCGCACCTTTCTGTAATTATAAATGTCTGCTTTCTGTCACTTCAAAGGTTTCCCAGCACTGGGAGTCCTTCTTCAAAGACTTTACATCACTGAAGAACCTCTGTCATTGACAGGAGGTCCGTCTTTGAAGTTTTTCATGCCATTTATTGATTTCCCCTTTTTAGGATGTTCATATTAGAAAATATTTCACTGTGTTTGAAAATCTGTATATTTTTATGTTGTTGAGGGTCTACCTCTTTGAAGAAACAACACTGTTGCAGCAGTGCCTCCGTATGAAGAAATCTGATAGTGTACGTCCTGTATGCTTTATGTCCCTTCAAGCTCTCATTTTTAGAGACTTCCTCTCTCTGTTCCTTTTCTAATTGTAGGTACTACTTTAGGTACTTAAGTCAGTGTGAAGTTGTATTACCTATGTGAATAGGCCTAATTTAATGGTCCTATCTGTGTACTTAAAATTTTTCATGTGCTTAATATCCTATTGAATTAGTGATGAAAAAGTGAAAATAACAACTTCGGTTTGAGCAAATGAAAACAGTGTATGTGTATTTAAGTGACCACTGTTTGGAAGTGTTCTTATACTGTTGTTCCCATAAGTCTGAATTTTCTTAAGTTTATACATAAAGGCAACAAAATTCTACAATTTTAGACAGGAGGATGTCTCAGATGCTTTCTGGTAACCATCATTAACTCTTTGCTAAATTGTTAAAAGGATTTGTGTGAGCACCTGCTGTCAGCTTCAGTGCAAACTTAGCCTCTCAACATAAACTGCTTGGAGAGTGATGTGAGCAGGCTTAGCACTGGCAAGTTCATYGAAGCTCCTCTGGCAATACAGCTGAGGCAAATAATGAACACCTGATGAGTGGAAAGGTCTTCAATGCATCAGCTATTTCTAAAGCACTCTCTGATTCTGTTCTAATGAGCAATTTTGATAGCTTATATTTTTGGATACTCAAGTCACATTAATTTTTTAGAAGTATCTGACTTTTTTTTTTTTGGTTGGTTTTTCTTTTCCTTGAGGCTTGACTTGAATTGTTTTATTTATTTCAAGGGTGCAGGCTCTTTTTGTATATACCAACGGAGCTTTTGTTGGCATTATCTGCAAAATATCTCTGAAAATTAAAGAAGTTTGGACATTTCAAAGGAAAGATGCCTTAAACCAGCTGCCACTTTGCTCATTTCAACCTTTGACACTATGAAGAGTTTCAAGGACTTGTCTTATGAAAATGTTTACCTTGTGAGGTGGCTTCCTGGGTAGGGTAAGTTCACATTGCTCATATATTCTTAAGAGGAAACTTTTGACCTTGGATTACTTCAAAGATCTGACAGATTCTCTCCCTCTCCCCTCCCATTTTGTCAGCTCTCCTGTCTTTGCACATAGGTTAATGCAGGCCTTTTGTTCTTCAGGATCAAAAGCTAGTATTGCCTTATTCTTTGTATGCCCTAAAATATCATAGTCAGCTCTGATCCATTGAAAAACAATGAAAATAACTGCCTGGGGTATATACGTGACTGAATAGAACATTCTGGAATAACCATTGTGTGTTTTAGAACAGAAGAGTATTTTCCCCTAGGGATAAGGTTTACTTTAGATACATTTAAAGGCTATCTTCCTTTAGCTGTGTCACTGCGAAAGATTGCAATGGTTCGCTGTGTCCGAGAGATGTGCAGTTAACGCGGAGCTGACCTCTGTACTCCCAGCGCACACGTGGACTGGCCCTGCATCACGTACACAGTGAATCTTTTGTAACGAGGAAGCACCAGATCTGCCGTGCGCGTGGGGTGTATGCAGAGAATGCACTGGCAATGCTGTGGATGCACAGATGGGATATATGGTATATATTTTGCAGGGCCATCCTGCCTACCCCCTGTTCTGTATTCCTGTGCTGTAGAGGCAAGCAAGGCAGAGCGGGCATTGCCCAAAAAGTCCATGTTTCCAGGAAACTAYAGGGTCGGCTGGGCTGCGTGACACAGGAACTGGTGGGTGAATGGCTGAAGTTATAGATTTACCCAAAAGTCATTGCAAAAGTATATGTGTTGCTAAAATGCTTAGAGCTGTCAGGTATATTTAAAGGAATACACAGCTCTGAAAATGAAGAAAGATATGTTTTATCATTCATACAATACCTGGGCAAACAGCCAAATATTTCTGGCTTTTTTTTCCCCACAATGTTTTAACAGATCCTTTTAAAGCTTGAGTACGGCAAAACCTCTGGGAAACTGACTGATATGGTAAGTGGCACGGAGTACCCACATACATGCATGTCATGAGGATAATAAAAAATGAGCCTCAATCAGACACCCTGAAGCTTATGTCCTTATACTGCGGCAAATATGATCCAAGTCTGCATTCTGTGGCTGCAACACTTCTATTTAGATTCACGATATCATGGTCTCACATTCATATTGTGATATGAAAGAATGATAAAGTTACTGATGGATTTGCAGTTTATGCACAAGCCATCTTCATTTTTGGGTGTTACTTACAATGACTGAAGAAAGACATTCTAAACGTATGTTGGTAAATCAAAAATCCAGCTCCTCTGCTGGAGCCAGGCAATCTACAGAAGAAAGCATGTATCATCATGTTATTAGGATAAATTAATTCAGACTAAGAAGCTGGTGTTGCCTAGACTAAATAAATTTTMCTTTTCATAGGGGTTGCACCAAGAGAATATCCTGACTTCATTCTCAGAGACAGGAGGTTACTGTTCTCCACAGCTGCTTTAAGTGCTTCATATCTCTACAGGCTTAATTTGGCAGCTTCTGCTGAAACTACCTGCAAAGTTGCTGTTCCTGAAGTTATCCTGATTTCAAACTCTGCTTTACTAAGGTAACAGACTGACTTCTTTTGTAGCCATCTGGAGCTGACTTCTGTTGTTCATATACCAAGTTGAGCTGATACTGTGGTAGACAGGGAAACGGTAACTTTTCACCTCCTTGTACATGTTTGTCATGTTCCAGCTGAGACTTCCCTACCTACATTTTCTGAATATTGTCTAAAATAGTTTGCCAAATTATGGAATTGTTTCTGCTTTACTGCTACTCTCCCTAATTAAAATTATCCATAATACTTGATAAGACCTTTACTCTTCAGTGTCTCCATCTCCAAAAAGACTCTTCCCGCTTATATTAATTTTCTGGGCTTGTGTAGTGCAGAAGTGCTTGGTACTGCTGTATAAAAGAAATAACCAACCCCTTCTGTGTCATCAATCTTTTTATAAGCTTTGATGACACTAGCTTTTAACAAAGAAGGAAATTTATGTAAATGAGATTAATATATTTTTCCTTCTAGTGAGTTGTCATTGGCATTTCTTGAATATTAAGGAAAGAGAGGAAGGGAAGAAAGTTTGGGGTATATTATTTATCTCATATGTTTACAGTTTGCATAGAATAATTATATAAAGGATGGCTGCTTGTAGTGCTCTTCTCTGTGCATCATTAATGTGATACTTCTTTCCTTGTCACTAGATTTAAACTGTAGCATTGTAAGACAAACATCCTCCTTCAGCTGCTTCCATTATACTGCATACTATTATAAAATGAAAGGGAAATGTTGTACTTTATCTCTTTATATATTATAAAAATAATGAAGAGGATAATTATCAAGGCTGTAGTGCAATTTCATGGCATTGCTGTCAGTTACAAACTGCTTGAGCTGCATTCCTTTGGTATAAAATGTCACGAAAACCCCATGATTGAAATACAGCCATCTAATTAATTTCTCTCTATTATTACTTTCATGGGCTGTGTCTGTGCAGAATACTCGCTGATGGTTAATAAAAAGAGAATGAAATGTAGACAGTCCAGTTTTAGCTTTTAAGTTCTGAGTATCTTTCCATGCCCAACCTTTCATTGTGCTGATAAACACAAATTAGCAGACTTGAGAGAAAAAAAAAAAAAAAAAAAGCTGAAACTTTGTCTGGCATTCTGTGAAGAGGCTTTGCTGAGTGTCTGTTTTATCATCTCGCTCTTCACTAATTCGTTTCAAAGCTGAGTGTTTATATTTGAAACCTTACCTTACTGGTATTGCCAGTTTCCTGATGTGCACCATTTCTACCACAGCTGTAGGTAGACAGCCGGGTTGTCTGAAGCCCTCTGCCTTCTTTACGCTGCTGGACCTTAACATTTGTTACTCTGCGTAACCCTAGAGGTGTCACTGGGCCTACATACACCAATAGGAACAGTGCTGTTTGCAYGGATACCAGCCACTTTCCTGAAATTGCATTAGGAAAAATGCAAAGATTTTTCATCCAGATTTATCACCTTTTCTTTTTTTTTAACATTAAAAAGCAGGCTGTTTATATGCTACCAGTGGGTGATAGCTAGCTCCAGCCTGAAGTGGGCACTTGCTTCTACTTAAATATCTTGCTATTAAGAAATGCCAGTGCAGTCTGTGCAAGTTTGTGCAAGGAACTGAGAGCATGGACACCACCATATAAGTAGAAGCTGAAAGAAGGGATGCAGTTCTTATTTGGAGGGAAAAATTTTGAGGGTAAAAACTCGTGTTTCAAAACCGATGGCACCCTTCCTCAGTTTTACCCTAGACCAGATGTTCTTAACTAAACTTCTTGCCGTTTTGCATTTCTTGTTTTTAAGAGAAATCAYAGGTTTTCAAAATCCCCTGCAAAAATTCATTAGCATCGATAAGTTCTGCTTTCCACACGTGACACTGCCTCCTGCAGGCTAAGATATAAGTACCCAATATAATTATGGCAGACCATAAATAATGAATATACCTATCAAGGCTTTGCAGGTTTGCTTGTGACGTGAACATAAAACACTCTGAGAATAGGAGAGGCAATTGCTTGGTATCAGCTGCTTAATTGTCTGATTTATAGAGAGGGAGTTGAGCCTGGGTTTGGGCCATGCAGGACATTAGTTAATTCTGGAGGTTTGTGCCTGAATGGGTTTAACTCCAGTCTGGGATAGACATTTGTGGTTTTGTTCCTCCGCTGCTGTTGCTGCTGTGCTGCAAATCCTCTGAGTTCTTCTGAAATCACTGAAATAGCTGGCTGTGTACCTAGAATGGTTGGCAGCATGGCAGGCAGCATGGTACGTTTGGCAGCTCAAATGAGGAATGAGTTAATATCTTTTTCCAGGGCTCAGTGTTGCATTTAAGCAGAACCCTGCACTGGAGGGAGCCGCATCCCTTCAGTCATATTGCCTCAAGGAATCATGTCTCAAAATGCAGAAGCCCTACTAGGTGTCCTGGCAGCCCAAAGAAATTGTCCCTTTGCTGCTCCACTTCAGGGGATGAAAAATCTTTCTGTTAGTATAGTCAGCCAGTTCTGGTAGCCAAAACATTGGGTGAATTGGGTGGATCTCATGGAGGGCTAATTTCAGTAATGTGTAGCACTCTGAATTTCAGCCATGGTCCTGCTTTTCCTTCATCTCTTCTGTCCTTCTGCATTTGTGTGCAGTAGTAGAAGGGCGTAACAATGGACCTTGTTCCCTCCCTATTCTCTGATGGTAATAAATCTGTGAGACATCTGGACATCAGCTGGTCTTCAATTTGGACTGTGCAAAGAATAGTGAAAAGTATTAGATGTTGATTGGAAGAACATAATTTTACCAGGTCATTTTCTTGTTAGGTCCATAAATGAARATGGTGGTGCATGCAAGTATCCATTTTATTTCCTTTTTATTTCACATGTGGTCCATTTAGTCCAATGACTGGGAGGAACCAGAAGYACCTGCTTCAGAGGAAAGTGAAATAACTCTACTGATAACTACAAGATAATCTGTCCTCATGGAATGTTTTCCTCTAACATTCAGGAGATATAACTGGGATTCCTGTATGAAGTTTATATCTCTCTCAAACTTCTTATTGTCACAGTCTAGAGGTATCTTCATGTTGCACCTATCATGGTCAACAAACATTTCAAAATAGATTGTGACTTGAACCAATTTTCTAAATGCCAAATGTTTGTCTTGGTTAAACTAGTGAATCTCTGGAGTCACACTATTGCAGTCACTTGAGTTACTCTTGTTTAACAGTGATGGTATGGAGGAAAACCAGCGTCCAAGGACACTGCTTACTCTTGAGTGGTGGGAAAAAAAATTTAAAAGCC
The DNA here is from genome assembly GCA_030449065.1 of Oceanodroma leucorhoa. Lineage (NCBI taxonomy): Eukaryota > Metazoa > Chordata > Aves > Procellariiformes > Oceanodroma > Oceanodroma leucorhoa. The sequence continues at coordinate 4,549,115 of JASVER010000036.1, forward strand.
CCTAATTGCAATAGGGAAATTTAAAGCCCTTTTAAATCTTAGGCAGGGAGCTGGGTTTTGGTAAAAAACTCAAAAAGGAAAGGAGTCCAGCTTGTAAATAGAGATTACATTAGGGTCTGATTTGAAAGTGCATTTGGAAATTCACTATGTAGCCTATCATAAAACGAATCCTGAAATCAGTGAGGTTATATGGAATGGTTCCCTGATCTGAGCGTGCTATGGTGTTTGCAAATGACTGTTCTGTGTATTGTGCTTTGCCAAGCTCATTTTGTATGATCTTCAGTGTGTTACAGGCTTAAAGTGCTTGGTCATTATTTTTATCTCAGGGAGTCTGTTGGTTTTATGATCTGCATTCCCCTTATGAACTCTCCAAGTCTAATTTCTTTGCTTACCTTCAGCTGAGGCATTTCATAGTTATACAAATATGTGTTTACCTCTTTCTCTGCTTGAGGCTGTTCTAAACTGCCAGGATCTCATGGAGGGCTAATTTCAGTAATGTGTAGCACTCTGAATGCATCTGCAAAGGTGGCAAGGGATAGAACACAGAAAGCACTCCGTAATACTTTGGGAAGGGAATACCAGTGAAGAACAGGGACAAGAATGTCAGAAAAGCCAAAGATGTCATCTACCTCTGACAAATTCAGCATAAATTTATATACAGACTCTCTGTCCTCCTGGCATGAAAAGCTGGTTATTTGCAGGAATTGCTCTGTATATGTAACTTATAACAAAAGTCACTGTCTAAATTGATCTATTTCGCTTTCTTCTGATCTCGGCTTACACAGTGATCCTCTTTGTGGATACACTTTGCAGTTGTGCATTTCGTTGATTCTATTTTAATTTTTCCCAGAAATTGAGGGCTTTTTCTTTCAGATACCATTAAATGTCTTTCCTTGAGAATGTTGGCTGCTTTCAGTGTACCGTTGGATCCAATAGCTGATACCCTAGCTCACCATCTGGCAGTTGATTTTTCCTGCCCTTGCATTCATGAAAGAGTAGTTTGTCAAGAATGAAAATAAAAAGAAAGAATTTGATGTGTTATGGATAGCTTTTCTGGAATCTCCATGTGAGCAACTGGCGAGACAGCTGACCTGGTTTTGTTTATATTGTTTTGGAACAATCTCTAAGTATCATTTAGTTCTCTTACTTATTATTTAGGACCAGTTTAGACAAGTAAATAATCCCTTTGACCTCAGTGAGACAATTAAAATGGGTGGGTAGTATTTGGCTTTAGATTACTAGGTGCTGGAATGGGTAAGAACTAAGCAGTAGCAGGTTTTCTCTCTTCCATGCATACATACATAGAGTGCTTAACAGACAAAAAAAAAAAAAAAGTAAAAATAATAAATGCCATGGCTTACTCTTGGTGCACCAGAAGTGTCCGCTGGAGTTACTTATAGTGTAAAACCAAAGTAAATGCTTTTCTTCACCCTGGAACATTTACTACTTTGTATTTTTATCCTTGGTGTTTGTGATGCAATGGTCAGTAAACCAGCTATAGCTTGTAATTTCTGTGATCTAAATGTTCTGATGTACACTTAAAATGGGTAAATGTACGTAAATGTATACAGAAAGGAAAGAAGCAATTTAAAACACTGAGGCAAAGTTTGAGTACAAAGCTCTGTATAGATATAAGGAAGGAAGAGTATCATCACATAGCTTTCATTTTGAAACTATTGTTGCCTTGAAAAAGAAATGAGAGTGATCCAGTATTGAAGCAACAGGATGGTGAAATTATCCAAACATTTGAATTTTCAGCATGCCTTCATACAGTGGTAAAGCCCATATCCGGATCCTGTATTCTCACTTTAATGATTATGACAATAAGATCAAGAAATTTGATATGAAACTTTCTCATAAGTCTGAGTTTAAGAGCACAGCACTAGCTGTAGGATAGCTGCAGATGGGGAAGTATGTCTCTCCAAGTTCAGCTTTGTTTTAATGCTAAACATGTTTCTTCTCTCGTCTGCCTCACTCAGCTGTATCGTCTGCGCCACTATGCTAGAGCTGGCCTTAATACATACAAATAAAATAAAATTAGACCCTTGCCTGTAAAATCTGAGATAACTGTAAAACTGAAATGTAGCTGCGTGGCTCTTACCCAACCTACTGGAAATGAGAAAGGGACAATTTAAAATTTCTTCTTAGTATTTCTATTCTGATTCTAATCAAAAACTTGAAGATAGAAGAATGTTGGGGATTTTTTTTGGTCCCAGATGGTTTGAAACATTACAAAATACAAGGCTGGAGTCTGGCATTGCTGCAGTCCAGGTAAAACAGCAGGAGCTATTGTAATACAGTGAAGAAGGATTCAATAAATCTGAAACTGTTACAGCAACAGTGGGGTACTTTCAACATAATTCCCATTTCTTTGGGAACAATTTTGTAATTGAAAGTATGTATTTATAAAGTAACTCACAGAAAGAAGTAAAAGTGGCAGTGTTTTCAGTTCTTAACTAGTAATCATAATCTAGTTCAATTCAGGGTAGAACAGCTACAGTAGCACATGAGAAACACAAGATAATAACATAGTCTGAGCTGAGAATCCTGAACGTCTTGTATTTCTAATTGCATCCATCTTGTAAATGAACAGAAACTTTAATTGAGGAAAAACTTATTCTGGGAATCACTAGCAACAAAAAGCTGTCTTATGAGCCTTGAGTAGACAAATGTTATTTGTCACAAATCAAATTTGTTCCATTAGTTTGGTAAAGTGAAAATAAATCCATCAGCAGAGCTTTTTGGAGCTACAGATGAGTTGTATATGTCAATATTGTCTTCTGGTAAGGAGCTATTTAATAACAATTCTTCTATGCAGATTGATATATAATATATGATGTATGTATAATTATATTTATGATATAATAAAAACCAATGTAATTTACTCCATTTTCAACATATTACAGAAGTTTTTATTAGTAGTAAATTTGGAGCAGTTATTGGTTAACAATATATCTTGGGTTAAATAAACTTCAAGATCAAAGGCTGAGGAATTGATAGCAAAATAATACTGTGAGAAGGGGCTGAATGCTTCAAGACGATGAATGTCTTTTGAGAAATATCAGACGACTTCCTAAATCCTAGCCAGACACAGCAGAGATTGGTAAAACCTTAGCAAATCATGTCCCATGACCATTGCAAATGTTATTGAAAATACGTGCTAAGCAATGATGCCACTTATTTTGAAATATATCCCAAATTGCATTTGATTTCCCCCTAGTGAGACAAAGGCAGAGGATAGATGGTGAGACAGTGCAACCTGTATGAAACATGGAAGTGGAAAAGAGTACTATTTATTGTATGTAAATATCTTGTATCCAATTTCAAAAAGTAAGATATTACACAGCCTTGCTATCTGAGCATTATAGTTCTCAAATATTGAGCCAAATCATGTGTGGTGTGAGAGAAAAAGGGTTTTATCTCCTCGTTCTCCAGTGTGTTATTCTGCCATTCCCCAGATAGAAAGGAGGGGACTGGTTCTTCAGATATCGTTATACTTCCCTTGATAAAATGGAAAGATAAAAAACAAACCAAAAAAAAAAAAAAAAAAACAACAAAACCCCAAACAAACCAGACAGAAATAGAGATTTGAGTCTGTCTCGGCAATTTACTCTGCAAAGTTGATATGCTGGGCTGCTGAAAGGAAAGCAGTAGGTAGACTAGAGTATTGGGACTCTCCTCCCAGTTCAGTAAGATCTGCCCCTACCCTTTCCATCCTTCACTTTAAAATGTTTTTAACAGTGTTGTGGGGTCACTGTCTAGGCATATTGGTCTTCAGTTTAATTGCATTGCATCACAAAAACCTGCTAGATCAGTGGTGTTTCTAAACACACAGGCTGGATAAAGCTACCCCATCAAATTAGCCAGTTACACTATTTGCTCATCCAATTTCCGCATTTAATACTTTGCAAAAGAGTGGGCAAAGTCTCATCTACCATGTCAGCCTCTATACACTACAGTCATTAAATCCAGTAATAAGCTTGGATGCAAATATGACTAAAATAGTTTTATAAAGAAAAAGCTTCTAAAAGAAGAGCTTATTCCTTGCCATACAGCTGAATCCTATTTTCACAATAACTCTATGTATTCACTTACTTTAACAAACCAGCCTGAACGATGGGAGAATCAGAACTTGTCTATAATTTGATTTGTTCCTGGAGTCCAGGGGTACAGCTATTCCAACAGCACGGATTACGTCCTTTTTGCACATGGAAATTGAGCAGAGGAGCACAGGCTATTTCACAATAGCTCCCCTTGTGGACAAAGTGTTTTGGAATAAAAGATATTTTAGTCTGGAATAATTAGTGCACTGATTATTCTAGAACAGAATAAGTGCACTAATTATTCCTACAGTGTCCACACAGGGACAAACAGAAAGCTATTGAAGAATGGCTTATTCTGCAATAGCTATTTTGGTCCATTTCCTCATATAGGCAAATCCTACTGGTGTTGTCAGCAGGTAATGAGCGTATAGATGGAGAATGTGGATGGATTGCATTAATGATCTCTTCCCATTAGTGTTTCTTTGTGCTTCACTTTTGTGTGCTTGCGGAGTTAATTGCTTAAAACTCCCTCTTAAGTCAGACACATTTCTAATCCTAACTTCCCAGTTCTTACGCAGAGACCCTCCAAACTCTTTTGTGGGTGATCCGCCACCGGCCAGTTGAGCAAATCAATGCCCATATCTGACTGTAAAATTGTTGGTTTTCACTGGAATGTATTTGTTTTTCTGCTAGGTGCTAGAGATTATGCTGCATCGAAGGCCATTTATACACTTTCCCCAGGATCACTTTGCAAAATAGTTTTGCAATCATTTGAAAAGCTGCTGGGAAATTCACCCATGTGATTATTGTTTTGAGAAGACAGAAGATCCATCTGTGTGGAGAGCTGAGGGAGTTACTGGTGGAAGGGTAAGAGAAGGGTCCGTTAGATCCCAGACTATATTTCTCCCTTATATTAAATCAACACTCAACATTCAGGCAGCACTTCGTATCTTTAGTCCTAAACTAAGCACATTTTCACCCAGGTCACATAACCATCAGTATCGATACTAATGTCTGTCTTTGGCTTATTCTGCATGGGCCCTGTTAAGTTTAGAAGTGCACATTTCCCTAGACGAAAGAGTTGTTCCTCTGCTGGTGCGTGAAGGCCAGAGCACGGCTCCCACCAGTTCTCTCGCCGAAGGGTAGAGAAATGCGCTGGTGGTACAGGGAGGGGAGGGGGCTCACCTACTAACATCAGGGATCGCAGCACCTTGGCCTCACCAGGCACACAGTGAAGCCAGTATTTACTCTCAAACTGAAAGTGAGGACAGTTTTAGGGAAAGTTTTCAAAAATGTCACTGATGAGCCACCTTAAGGTGATCTCAAACTGTACCCTTAGGAAAGGAGATGCAAATAATCGCTGTCCATTTAAAAAGGAATTGCCAGGCAAATGCAGCAGACTGTTTAAGCTCTGCATAGTTTCTGTTTATGTTGTAGAAACTGTGGCCTAAGCGTAGAACTGAAAGTAATAAAACTCATTTTTCTGTTCTCACGCTAACTTACTGTACAAACTTGCACAACTCATTCAGCCTTTTGGAGCCTCAGTTCTGCATGCATGCAGTGGGTTGAAGCTACAACTTATAGGTGAAGCATGGCATTATAAAGTGTTTAATATATTTACAAGCAAATCTGTTATGGGGAAGTTTAACCATTTAAAAGCAGGGAAGTTGCAACACGAGATGAGTGAGCAGCAGAGTGGGATTGCACTATAGCGACTGGGGGCTGTGTGCAATCTATGCACGTGGGTTAATGCTTATTTCATTACAAAAAGCTGTTTGTAAAGTACTATTATTAAGGCCCATGAGAAGATAGTCTGAAAGATAGCGCTGTATCTGTTCCTCTAGACAATATGGCTTTTAAAAGCGCGTTTCCCTCAGTGACTAAATTTCCCTACTTAAATTGACTACTACATTCCCAGTTAAAATCAGGTTTCACTGTGCATAACCTTCTTTTTCTAATACTGTGTCATAAAACTGTAATTTAGGTGATGCTAGCTCACAAACATGAGTTAGCAATGTGCCCATACTATGATTTTGATAGAGCAAATTCTCTTGTCACTGGTAAAGTGCAGCCTCTCAAATGAGATGGTAGGTGATAATATTTAGAAATCTGTTTTCATGTTAAGAGAGGGGGAAATACTAGGAGTAATTTCTTTGTCCCTCCTCTGTTATTGTGCAGTTCTGCTTCTATTTCCTTTGTGCGGTAACAGTGGAACGGGATGCAGATGGGTCCATAACTGGAAACATTCTAAAAATACTCTATTGGTGCCAAACACTGGAAAAATACCTTATTTCTCTTCATTTAGAGGTAGAGAAATGAGCTGTTTGGTTCAACAGCAATTCAGGCAATAGAAAAGTATTCTTTTATTACTCTCATCATCTGAATAAAACATTATACCATAGCAATACAATGTCTTAAGGATACAATGCCACTTTGTCACTAAAAACTTAAGACATTCTACATGTTTGCAGCTGTAAAACTGCTCATAGTTTGTCCAGCTGAAATAACATTCTGAAATATAGCAAACCAACAGATTCTCTGGTGAACTGCCTCCTCTGATTTGCAAAGGTAAACAGAAATCCAAACAACTGGAGGTTGGCTCGTATTGCATCCAGACAATTTAGGGACCTGTCCTGATCTTTTGTACTCTGTCTTTCCCTCCAAACTTTTTATGACACTCAAGGAACAATCATGTTCTATATTTTTGTCTATTACATGCACTCAAACCCAATCTAGGCAACTGTGTACGTTTAGACTTTCTCTGTAGAACCTCACTGAGTGATATGGAAGAATTTTGTTATGGAAGAACCCTGCGCAGAGTCACACATAACAGGAATTTTAAAGGATGGGATTCTCACTGTGTTTGAAGCAGCACAGACAGAAAAGGGACCTAATTTTACTCTTCTCCTGTAGGAGTTTGCCATATGACATTTTGTGTCCCAAAGTGTACTAGATGCTATAACTTAATCCAGGTACTTAAAAGATTGGAGATAGGAGTGTTTAGGTGGTAGTGCAGCAGGGACAAGGGAACAGAAGGTAGCTGACAGGAGGAGGAAGGGAAGAGAAAAATGCATCCTCATTATTTATAATGTAGAGAAAAGCTGCAAATTTAACCAAGTGTTTCCTATCCCATGTGTTCTCTTTTTATTGCTCTGTAAGTGCAAAAATGTTTATAGTTGGGTCCCCAACTGGAACATTATTTAAGGTCTCAGAGAAGAGATGAGGGTCAGACTCTGTGCGATATTCATAGGTGTGAAGATATCTTCACACATGCCTCATAGGCGTGAAGCCCTACCAAGCAGTCATGGGAATGTTTTCCCACTCCACTTTCTTGGTAACATTACACATTTTTATACAATCAGGCCTTAGGGTGCCACAGATTCCTCCTTCGCAATGCTGCTGAGCTCAGCAGTGCTGTTTTGTTCTGCATGAGTTTTAACTTGGAGAGAGGGAGGCTGCAGAACAGAAACAAAAGTGATTTAGAGCATCATGAGCCTTGTGGGAAACTTCTTTCCGAAGAGTTGTGAATGATCAAAAGATCAGAAGTTTGCTTTACCTACCTAATGATCTGTAGAGTCTGGAACTACAGAAGAAAGGGGATTTTCTCTTTGCAGAACAGAAATTTTTATTTGAGGTGGTAAAAGCTCTGGATCTGCTGCTTTCCTGTGGGCATCAGTGGTGGGCATTCCAATGTTGCCTTTCTTTGGAGTTTATGAGGTTTGTACTACTTTTTCAAATAATTTCTCTAACAGTTATGGAAATAAAACATGGGGGGGGGGTGTTTGTTTGTTTTGGGGGGGTTGTATGTTTTTTTAAAAAAAAAAAAAGGAAAAATCTATTCTGGAATGAGCAGTCTATTCTGGAATGAGCAGAGACGAGTGACATTATGCAGCTCAGGAAATGTGGACCTCATCCAACTTAGGCAACCATCTCAACAGTTGCTTGGGTTTTGACAGACCCACAAATCTAAAGCAAGGCAGGGTCAGACATTCATAAATTATTATCATCATGTTTTCACAGAGATTCTCAAGATCTTATCATGAAATGTACATTCACTAGACACTTCTCATCATTCTGGCTGAACAAATGCTGATGCTTTAGCTTGTTAAGGAGTTGGCTGGTTTTTTACATGGTTTCAATAGAGATCCAGTTACCTGAGCCTAGAATTAAAATGAGGGGAAAAAAAATTATTGAATATATTTTGTGTGAGCTGGTGAGTGTAATTTGAATCCTCCCAGCCTTTGAACTCCATCGCTGAACACATTTGCTGCTGTGCCACTGTAGTTCCACGTCTCGGGAAATGAACGTGCCCCCCTGAGTCGGCCGGGTGGGGGGCAGGAGCGAGCCCGCCCAGCGTGCTGCCGCCCCGCAGGGACAGCCGCCGCCCCCGGCTCTGCGCCGCCGCGGCTGGAGGGCAAACGGCCTGCAGGCAGGAGGAAGGGCTGCAGACATGGGGGTCAAAGACTCTGGTTCTGTGAGGGTCACCACCACAAACTTCTGGGGGCACAGGCGTGTGATTTTTATGTCTCTGAGACTCAGTTTCCCAATCTGTAAAATAAGAAACATACCCGGAGCATATACAGAACAGCTGCAGTAGTTTGCTTCCCCTCAGCTATTCACTAACCTCAGCTAAAACGTGTATCTGGCATGGGAACAGCCCCAGTTCAGCCCAGGGCGAAGGCAAGCAGGCCRGCTTAAACCATCCCCAGCAGTTTTAGCAGACTGACAGCAGTGCTGAAAGCTAATCCCTTTGACTCTGCCCTGYGATGGACTGGGAAGTACCACAGCTCGGATGACAGGCTGAGAGGGGATATTTTTTACTGTAGCTGTTTGTGCTACATGGAAATACACTCTGGGAGTGTTTACATGGATGCCAGTGGAACTTGTCAAAAAACAAGGTGAGACGGTATCAGGAAGGCTGAGAAAACCTGACCCAATACAAAATGGTGGTAAATAGTACTAATGCATCCTAGTGCTTTTCTTAATTTCCCTAATTCAAAGATCTCATTTTTTGGAGTTAGATTTGGATCATTTAAATTCATAGCTTTGGGTCAGACCTATGAACGGTTCTCTTTGTGTTCAGGCAAAATTCTTTGTGTCTGTATTTTTAAGGCAGCATTTCTTGTTTGTTATCCAAACTAAAGGGCCAGATTCTGCTTTAAATTGCATTGACTTAGACTTAGAAGGATTCTGTCGAAGCCAGTGCAGTTGCCTCAGGTTTACACTGGTGCAAACACATGCTGAAGTCAGCTCGTAAATAACTTAGATTTGTGTGGTATTTTCTGAGGAATTCAATGGTATCATAGTCTTCATCTACACTAGGAACCTGGGAGCCTGTCCTTGGCCACATCCCAGCTCCTCACTGGAGCAAGACCTTGGCATTCACYGGCCTCTTTCCCCTCCTTTTCCTTGGAAAGGAAAGCTGGAGAATGTGTGCTGGATGGAGCTGAGGCACATTTCGACAGCTGCTTGGTTTGATGAAGAAACAGTGAAGACCTCAGGGCACAGGATGGCACACAATGGCACGCACTCAGAAATGCAGCCATAAAATGAAAGCTTGTGGTACGACTTTGTGTGAAGTGTAAGCTCTACGAAGTGTAGAAGGCTTGRCCACTTTAAAGCCTCTGTAGCACATGCAGCAACTGGGCAACATCAGMTCTACGAAAGAGCGAAAGTGGGAGAGGGAATGAACCCACCCAAGCTCTGTCCTTCCCTTCTGAGCTTTGCAGTGTGACAACAATTCCTTGGTGACTGGTCGTTTTCTGCAGAAGATTCCTCACCTGCTGTCACCTTACCCAGGGTACGAGCAGTGCCTTTAGGTATAACTGCCTATGCCAAGGAGTACAGTCTCAGTACAATTATGGACAAAACTTGTAAATAGACATTTAGAAAGTTAATTTGTGTATAACCTCACATAAAGTGGAGAATTCAACGTGTGTGTAAAAATGTATTTTAGGTTACATGAATGGTCCAGGAGTGAACTTACCTGTTTGAATACAGGTCGTGCAGAGGGTCGTGCAGCGTGCAGGAACAAGAAATCTTGACAAGTTATGGGGAAAGAAAAATGGCAACATAATGGTGAAATAGGAGCAAACAGTTTGGCTGTGATGCAGCATGAGGATGATCCTTCTTACTTCGAAAACAAAGGTGAGGCTAACTCCACTTCCCTAGTACCATGGGTGGAAAATGGTCTGTATTTCCAGTGACCATCCCAGTGATGTCATGTCTTGATTTCTCTCCCCACCTCTTAAATGCAAGACATTTTAGGCAGTATGTAACTGCTTTAAAGTGTTTCATTTGCTCTGTATCAAATAACCTTCTGAATATATAAGACTTTCAGCTTTGTTATTCACTTGCATCATCGTTTCCTCAAAGCACCTCCTGATTTCAGAGGCCCAACTCCAGAACAATACAGGGTAAGCTGAGATCTGAACGGGTTTCACAGTRTCTTCAGTGCAAATGGTTCCTGTTGAACTTAATGACGAAAACCTTGAGGTTGGGATTCTGATATTAAACCATGTTTTGTTCCATAGGCAAGAACAAAAGCTCACTCGTTTGATTTGTGGCAAGCCATTTGTTTATTGAAAATAGAGTTATTCTGTTGTTTTTGAAAGAGAGCACAATGCTGCGCCAACTTGGGAGTGTAGCTTGCTCTTTAACTTTCACGCTCTTTAGGGAACTGGGGTGTTTCTTGTGTGAATGTAAATAACCTGACTACAGATGACGGATTCTAGTTCTTATTCTTCTGAAGTTCCCATTTTCTTGTCTCTGAGGGGTCACCTGAAGTACTTAGGAAATATGATTGCTTCAGCGGAGAGGGAGACTTCCATAAATATGAGGAAAGGGAAGACATTTATTGTATTTATCTAATAAATAGTTCTCTCTCATGCATAAGATAAAGCTTTTTAAATGTAGGGAATGCGTAATTTCAATAGTAAAATGTCCTAATTATTTTGGCATCGTCAAGGTGTATTTTATGAAGGTGGATGTTGTTCCAGCTCTTAACTCTGTTTGGCTTAATTCCAGGAGACACACAGTCTGTGTCTTTTTGAATTTCAGTGTTACTCTTTCCTTTTCATAGCCAACTTTTTTCCCCTTTCTGAAATGTGTAGCTTGGAAACGAGGTCCTTTTAATGAAGCTTTTGAGTCTCACAAAATATGATTAATCTGATTAGTGGTTCAGACTCTTTTTATGCTTACATTAACTAACACAAAGAGCCCCCCTACAGGTTAAAGTTTAAATGTGGATTACCAGATAAAGCTAGTCCTGACGAGGTTTCTATGGTGCAAGGAAAAATTGAATTTGCCTTTCACCTCATTTCAGCCTTTGTCATCCTGGTTTTTGCCCGTCTCCCTCATTCACCGTGAGGATATTAATTTTGCAGTAAAATCTTTAAGCAATTATGCAGATAGCTTGGAAAAAGCAACACACAAACACAATAAGAAAAGCTTAACTGAAAAATGGACCCCAGATATTCATTAAAACCAGATGGCAACATTCCTAGCAGCATAACTTTGGATGTTTGGACTAAATTTGTAATAATGTGTCACAACCAGATGACAAAAATGAACCACTGTCATACGATTGTTTGTATGTATTGTACTTTATATTTACAAAGTAGTGAAGTATGGTAACTAGTCCATGAATGTCTTTTTTGATAAACAGCTAAGAAAGGCTATCCTTTCACACACAAACACATCCATCTTTAGATAGCATTCCTCTGTGGGAGGCTTGCCTTCAATTTAACAGATAATGAACTTCTTCAGATGAATCAGAAAATTGATAGTGAAATGAAGTTTAGTATTTTGCAGTGCAGCATCTACCCATACAAGAATGTTTATAGTTTCAAAATGTGGTTTATTAAAATTGCTCATTTTTTTAAATTTCTCATCAGTCTAGTAACTCTAGCTAATTTTCATCCCTAATCACTTTATTTTGCAGATTATTTTTGTTATTGCTCTTTTAGAAATGGCTATAGGAAATTGGAGAGAAATAGCACCTGCAAATAGCACTTRATTAAAAGCATGATTGTGTACAGAGGCTTCCTATATATTTCTCTCTGAACAATGAAGATGGAAAGGTGTTTTTTCTTTTTTTATTTGGCATGCTCCATATGATCCAATAAAGCACAACTAACATAGCACACCAGCCAGGGTAGACTACAGTCTCCCCTCAGTGAACACACATAATTCCCATTACTGCTAATGGGAGATGCATGTCCCTACACAGAGGCAAGAGGGATCTTATACGTACATGTCATACATATGAAAATATCTGGCAGGGAAAGAGGTGTCTAGTCTTGACAAATTGCCAGGAGGCATTTTGTTTTTCTGTTAATTATAGTAATTATTTATCATGCATTAAAATAGTGCCCTAAATTTGCATGGCACTGTGTGCAACACAAATAAGCTGTATTCACTGCTGAAAGGAACATACAATGAAAAGATGACAAACAAGCACAATCTGAGGCATTGGTGCATCATCTGGAGTAACAAGAAGTCATGATCCACTTCCCGGAGATAAGGATTTTAAAAGATTTGAAGGGCAGGAGAGCTGTCCTGGGACAGGGGGCAGTGTGAGCACAGCTGAAGAGCCCTAATCTGCCAGAAGCGAGGTGAAGGGCTTGGGAACAGCCCAGGGAATTGAAAGCAGAGGCTAGGGAGGGTCTGCCTACCCTCCCGGGCGCGATGGCATGGGCTGTGAATGCCGTCGCTGATGAGAATTAGCAAGGGGATCAGAACAGGCGACGTGCCTGCAGTGTGGGGAGAAGGTGAGCTCAGCAGCAGCTGAAAGGCAGGACTGAAAGAGAGAAAGCAGCAGTACACAAGGTGAAAGATGAAAGAGTTTTGGGTAAACCAGATGGAAAGCCAGGCAAGTGCTATAGAGGGCAATTTAGCCAGGAGCTGGAGGAAAAAGTCTTTTCTGTGACAAAGCAACAGGGGCACTAATGGTTCACCACTGAGTCTTAGATTAATCCTTGCTTATGTAGCCTTGGCCTTTTCCTATTGTTGGTTCTGCCTAGACCCAAGAGAATCTAGTTTTCATCCTGTTTGTAAACACTTTTTATATGATCACACATCTCTGTGTGTATTTTATGTCTGTGTCAGGTTGTTCCCTATAGGTAGTGAATCTGCTGGCCAGTTCCTATAAGCTTTGTGGAAATGGGTAGCAAGGGAAGATGTGCTATTGTTCTCACTGCGGGAAAGGCTTCTTAGATATCAGGAGTCCTTGCAGGACAGAAAATGTCCCACCTGGGGCAGCACTTTCCATTGGAGCTTTGCACTTCCAGAGGTCCCAGGGAATCTAACTATGAGCACAAAGCCAGGGGAGAACAGGCGTCGTTCATTCTGCCGCTCATGGAAGTACTTGTATTGTAATTGAAATTTAATCTGAGTTCATGAAATGTTTATGAACCTGGAACAATTGTATAAAGTTTCAGTCAGTTGCACTGCAATTTCATTTGCATATTTATTTTTGGGAAGGAACATGGGCCTTCGAATACTGCAAAAAAGAATTTTCTTTTCTTTTTTTTTAATTTTGAGCTGGTCTATGGTAAGTTACTGGAAACTCTTGRGTAATCCCCAGGATCAAGAGAAACTGTTTGGACTCTGTTTTCTCAAAAGAAGTAGCTACAAGCTTTCATCCCTTGTGTTATCTTTGAATCAGTTGAAAAATAACTGATGGCAATAACCAGTGGCAAGCCTCCCAAATTGTCAGCTGAGGGCTTCGTTATGTATTCTTTCCCCCAGAAGGATTACCCAGGAGAGTGCAAGGGGGAGTGCAACTGCCTAAGTGCTGCTCTAGAGACTCTGGAATGTGTTTAATTCAGCAGAAGCTGAAGGCAGTTAGAAAGCTACACGTTTGTTTCCATAAGGAAAAAAACAGCAGACAGAGATACTATCTGAGGACCTTAGATTACGTGGTTTCTTGAGCTACTCCGGAGATGTAGGTAGTTTAGAAAAATCTCTTGACCTTTTCAGGCTTCCTCCGCCATGATGGTTATACGTAGCTGTGTAAAATGATAGGTAGTTTACAGCTTGCCTTCCCTGGGGTGAAGCTGATTTACAACATGCTTTGTGTGTAATTTGGCTATAGAGAGACAGTTTTACACCCAGCTTTTGCTTTTTGGCTATGATGAGGACTGTAAAAATGCTGTGATCCCGGAATGTGCATGTTCTTAATTTATTTCTTCTTGGAGATGCAGGGCTTGCTGAGACTGGTGGTAGGCTGAGGTAATCCACTGACCTAATATCTAGACCTAGACTGATTAGATAATCTTCTGAATGAATGCATATTTATTTTCCTGAGTCAATGGAGTTATTGTGTTTGAGCCAGTCCTGACTTCCACTCAGTGGAAAGATTGGGCAGCTGCTTCCCTTCCTCCTCCTCCTCCTCCTCCTCCTTCTCCTTCCTTGAGGTCATTAATGCTTCAATTTAATCATGCATTGAGAGATCCTGAAGTAGCAGGCCTTGGCAGAGATCTTAATTATTTTCTGGAGGCATACATCCTTATTTCTCTGTTTCCTCTGTCCAGCAGAGCTCTCTTATAWAACAAGTCTATACATCTAATTTACCCTTTTTCCATACTATCAGCACAAAGTGGAATTCAAATAGTTAGCAAAGCACCAAGRTCTCACTGCTTTGATCTAGTGCAATTATTCAAAGTTCTGTACTGATCCCTGCTGAGGCCCAAACTCAAACGGGGAAACGTTGTGGCTTCACGGCCTCCAAGATGGGATTTACCCTTTCCCAGAGGAGCTCGAAGCCTGGTGATTTCTGACTGTGGAAGGGAGGCTCCAGACACAGCCTTGCATCAACAAACCAGCAGATTCAGCGCAAGTAAAACAGGTTCCGCACCCTCCTCTGCTGAGCCCGGCTACATGGGAGGAKCAACAGCATTATCTGCACTGGGCTGTCTCTGCTCGTCCTCTGCTGGGTGCTCTGACCTCTGGCAGCATGGCTCTCAGCTGAAAGCCTGACAGCTGCTTACACCACTGATACCAATACTGCCGTACTCTGGGGACTGGAGCCACATGATAGCTCCTTGCAGCCACCTGCAATCAATATCCATTATCCTCTTACCTTGTTGGGCACGGTGCTGGTGCTGAGCTGACCGCTCATATTTTGGACCGTTTGGTTGGTAAGGTTAGATAACGTGGGAGATAATGTCCCACATCTCATCAGCTCAGGATGGTAGGCAGGGGTTTTGTATTGCATGAGCTGAGCATAGGACAGTTTGATTGTAGGAAGGTTTGGAATAGGATCACCATCCACCATGGACCAAGAAGGATCAGGACTCAAAGTAGGCTGAATTGCTTCTCTTTTCTCCACATATACCTTCCATCCATCAAAACTTCTAAATTTCTACCCAGAGAACTGACGTGGTGGATGCCTCGTGGACCATCCCTAAGAATCCCAGATGGCAACTGTAATTACAGCATATGTTATTACTGTGCTTAAATTTTAATAATCTATTTTATAAAAATTAATGACAAGGGTCTGCTCATTAACAGGTATTGCCAGAACAGCAAAAAGGTAATGTATTGATTTTGGGAAACAGTTCCAGCATACCATTGATGCTGATACAAGTATACTTGCAAAATCCTAAGCCCACTACCCTGAATAATCATTAAATTGTTGCCTCAATGAATAATAGGCATTTGAAGAGTGATTTATATTATTGAAATAGAACAGAAACTACAGCAACAGCTATGTTTTCCTTTCTGTTTATATATATATATATACACACACCCACACATATTTTGCATGTATAATGACAAAAGATGATATCTATACATGGAAAGTGTGTGAGTCTGTCTCCCTGTTCCAGAGGAGAAAACTGTCTGTAGGTTCATTTATCCTTTCCTGATCGTTAATTTAATAGAAGAGTCGACCTGGCCTTCACAAAAATAATTTGCAATATAATTTTTTTTAGTTTACTTTGCAAACAAACTGTTTAAACCTATTTGAATCTGTCATACTTAGTCAGGATAATTGATGTTGATATTACTTATAATGTTTTCAGTTACAATTTAGTGCAATGGACACGTGTTTTACATTTGTGACTGAATATATTTACAGTTAAAGAGATGGGGAGCAGAATTTGAACTTTTCTTTTTGGTATTAGAAATGAAAAAAATTAACTCAGCTGTGGGAAAGTTTGTCCAAACAAGCTTTATTGCTGGCAAGCAAACAGTGTATCTTTCCTTCCCCTCCCCCAAACTGTTGATTGGGGTTTTTTTCTATCTTGGCTTTTTTTTTTTTTTTGTCAGTTTGATATATATTCACATTTCTCGGCTGATGTTTCTTATTAAATTACAGACACATGTTGAGTTGAATCGTTAAATCTCACAAGTTGGAGTCCAGTTTTCTTGTATAAGAAAAATCTCTTTAGATTCTTTAGGACAAAAAGCATCATGTATTTGAGTTCTCCGAAAGCATTTAATAAAGCATGAAAAGATATGACATCAATCCCACTAAAACACAAGGGCAAATGAATGATGTTACTGTAAATCTTTACATCAATCACGCCTGGGACTTTCGAAACAATATAGTTTTGTTGGCATTTCAGAAGTGACAAACAACTCTTCTGACTGGCTTAACATAGTCACTTTCCATTAGTCAAGACCAGAAGCAAGTCAGAATTAAAATGTGGCCCTTGGTTGCCAGGCAGCCGAGTTGTCTTGACATGGTGGTTAGTTTCCTTTTCATCGAGTGACAACAGTGAAATGAAAGAAGTTTTGAAAAACTTGATAATGGTTTTCAAAGGAGGAGGATAATTGGTGGGGCTAGCTTGTGCGGCTCTGTGTGGAAACTTTCGTCTGCGGTAAGGGAAGACTGTCACTAAAAATTTAAACTCTTGTACACAAACTTGACCTGGAATCTTCTCCAGGTTTTCACTGGTTCATTTGTAGAACACTTCTCTCAGCCCAAGGGGTGCTGGGATGAAAGCGTTAGGACAGATGGGTAAAGCCCCAAAGGAAGAAAAGAATCAATAGTTGTGATTTAATCCATCAGTGAAAGGGAGGAATTAAGTAAAATCTTTAAAATGGGGAATTTGTAAAAGATCTTTTGATAGTACCTATAGCTGAAAATAATTTATCATCTGATCGCTGTTGAAAGTTAATGGCATTTGGACTTAGAAAAGCATATTTTTGACACATTTTGCCAGATACTAGGCAATTTTCCTGCTGTTATATTTGATATTCTCTAGGCAATAGATAATTTAATTCAAACAAATTTCCCCAAGATGACAAAAACCTAAAGCATAACAGGATGATTGCAAGGTAAGCTTTTGCTGCTGATGTTAATAATGCAAAAACTAATGGGACATTAATATTGATAATCATATAAGTTGATATGAAGTAATATTTGTGTTAAACTGTTATAAAAGTCAAATGTATGCATAGCTGTCCATATCATTCATTTGTTAAAAGAAAAGRGGGGGGGGGGGGAAGCTCAGCAAAATGTACCCATAATGAAAGAAGGGACCAATTAGGGTTGGATTAACATTCATGGTTATTTACAGTTGTTTTTGTACTTGTTCTTGTGCTCTGACTTCCTAAAATTTCACAACCCAAAGATTTAGAAAAATGGGGTTGTTTAGACGCGAGGTGCAATGAAGTGGCTGCAGCCATTGTGCAGACACCACCTCTCTCATTATACCCTCTCAATCAACACTCGGCACACAGGAAACCGCAATAAAGCCCATCTGCCACGGTTAATCTGCAGGCAAACCCACACCCATGTCTGTGCCCGTTACTCTCCAGCCTTATTATTCTCAGATCCAAAGCTTCATAAGGGATCAGCCAAAGTCCATTAAAGTAAATAATAGCTAGAAATGACAGGCTTAGCAAGGATTGGGAGGAAGTTGAAGACCAATCTGAGCTGTGAGCTCTGATTAATAGAGAAAAGCATTAGGAGAAAAGGGGAGAAAAATGACCTCAGCCTGCTCCAAAGAATTCCTGAACCTTGGTTGTTAGGGCAAGTGCTACCATCTGAGACGTTAGTGATCCTTGAATTTCCTTCACTTTGATGCAGCTCAAATGGGAAAATTTTGAAGGTTCAGCAAGGCCCCAGACCTCAGCTGGAAAGCCGTCTGGAGTCAACCCTGTCAAAATTCTCTTGTGGAAAAGAAAGCCTTTATTAGCTAGATTGCAACAAAAAACCCACAGCCCCTAATAAGAAGAGAATGCATGCTATAGATTGCATATACATTAATTATTAGAGGGTATTTAATTGTTCTCATCTGTATCCAAATGTGTGCAAAAGATCTTTTAAAATACCAGCCGGAGTGTGTTTAAAAAAAAAAAAAAGGCACAAAACCAAAAACCAAAACTGAACACCTTCTCATACTGTTTTTCTTTGTTCAACTTCATTTTTAATAGAAGATTCAGTTCATTGACAATTGGTAGAATGCCCTGCTTGGGAGGACTGGTAGATAATGTTGGTGCTTGCAAGGATGTTGCATGTAATGTTTGCTCTCCATTATCTCAGCTGTGTGTTGTACATGAWCAGATTATAAAGAAACCAAAACCACATCAACCCTGCACAAGGATTTATTTTTCTGGTGCTAAAGAAAATTACTGCTCTAAAACCAGGAACTTGGGCAGTTCAAAAATATTTTCCGCTGTTTCTTTGCATAAATTACCTACCTCTCTTCCAAGTATACTGTTGGAATATGTTTTATTTTGATTACTGGGAAGCATGAACAGTCATTTACTATTCATCCTACTATTTACTTTTACTGCTTTTTAAAAATCCATTGTGCAATTAAGATAATGCATGTGCCACTGCACCTTCGCAACTTCAGCTGAGCAAAAACTCTGACAATAAGGAGCTTGTAAGTGATTTTAGATCTAGCTAAGGAATCAGCATTGAACTGATCAATCTCAGACAGCAACCCAAGCAAAACTATTCAGAAACATCTGGTGCAGCTGTACAGGTGTTTCTCTGTCCCTGATGATTTTTTGGGGGAAGATATTAATGATCTGAATGAGGGCTTCTTGTCAGGGCACCTCGTGCGATGATACATTCCTTCTAAAAGTTTATGTTACGGTAAGCAGTTCTCATAAACAAGACRGAGAGGATGGTGGTTAAAATGATGATGCTGCCATGATATTGCTGATAACTTAGCTGATGGCCTGTTCATGTGCATGTGATGAAATTTTCATATTTTAATCTTAAGTACAACCAGAAATGACAATTATGAAAAGACGAAATAGATACCACCAACAGCTGTAATTGCTATCTACGCTGCTCAAGGATGAGCAAAAGACACAGTAAATCAATATTAAGATCTCTACATATGCAGGTATCACAACAAGGACATCATATAACATCATTATAAGAAAATCCTAACAAAATTTAGACAGTTATTCCAAAGAATACAGGATGAACATGGAGTGTGTGAGCGCAGCTAACTAGTTCTCTGTAGTTTCAGCTGATGTCTTAAGAGAAAAGAAATGTCTGCCTGTATAAAAGCCTAAGTGTCTTTCCATAGGAGAAAAACCATGTATTTTAGGAAAAAAGTTATCTTTTTTTTTTTTTTTTTTTTTTAAATAGATGAATACCAGTCACAATGTCTTTACTAGTGACAATTTCAACATTTTTCTGTTGGTCATGTAGGAACTATAAGGTTGTGAAGGATGAAGTGGCACTGTCATTCTTTAAAAATAAGTAAGCTACAATGTCTTTTTTTTGTCCTGAAACGTAGGTGGCGTGTTTTATTTGGAACATTGGGCCTAACTGCTCAAACTGTGTGCTTTCTCAAACAATTCCATATTAAAAATTAAAAATATTCTCATATTCAACAAAATGTACATGATTTTCAGTGGAGTGGAAGCAAATAATATTATGATACAGCTTGTGCGTAAGGTTTTGTAGTAATTAAAATACAATGAAATATGAAAATGTAGCATGTAAGCAAGGTCTGTATGCCACTAAATATTCAAGACACTAAGATAACTGAAAAAAGGCAATAAACAAACAATATGGACAGAAAAAGCAAGCAAAATGTTCTGCGTACTGACTTCCTATCAAAAGGAACAAATAACCTCCTTTGCTTTTTATTTAAATTATTTTAAAAACAGCACTATGATATTGCAAGACAACACATAGAAAACCTGCATATAAGGTCTGACTTCAGCTATAAACTTTTAATATGTTTTTTATACAACTATTAACTTTTCTGCTTAACGTAAAACAGAGTTAGCCCAGCATCTCTTGGCATACATGTGATGTTGTCCAAGGTGTGTTTCCTTTTGACCATACTCAGAGCTATCAAACGCAGTATTCTGTACTCATCTTTCCACAGTATTGAAAGCGAGGATCACATAGCACATCGCAGGTACCTTGGTTAGTTTTCTGTACTTTTCTTCACTGAAAGCAATGCGTTTTCACATATACTTTTTCCCTTGTTTCCAAGTACAAGGCTGGCTAATCCTAATTATATGTACAGTACCTTCCTCTAAGAGCTCGGCCTCACACTGGAGATACATTTGGTTTTGAATATAGGCCTCGTCCAATGAATAAGGAGGAGCTGGGACTGTTCAGCAATAATGTTTGCTATTTGTTTAATGAAGGTATAAATAATACTATAAATTTGAATGGGTTTTGGAATTCATTAGTTTACACAGGAATAAAAATAATAATCTCTCGGCAACATTTGATCAAATAATCCATCACGAAGAAGAGTCCATTGCTGGAATCAAACACCTTTCTGTCTGTGAGAATTTAAAAAACAAAAAACAAATTGCAGCATTGAATTTATATTGCTCTGCTTATTATACAGGAACTCCAGTTTACAGTTTCCTCTTATATTATTGGTTAGTCTCCCTTGGATATTTTCTTGCTGGTTATACACTTAAATATATCTGCAGCCCACAGATATTCCTATAAATTTTATTTATTTTACTCTAAGCTCCTTATTCCTTACTAGAAAGAATATTTTAAATGAAAGATTTAGTGTAGGCCTTCTGCTTATAAACATTAATTTCTGCACGCAGAGACCAAGATCTGCCCAATTTCAAAATATAGAGAGAATAACAACTTGCACTATTCTGTCATTTTGTATGCAGTTCACCAAAAAGCAGTGTGGTTTTTTTTCCTGTAAACCACCAGGAGATTGTATTTTCTATAGCACAGTCCACAGAATGATGTCACCTCATGTTTTGTTTAACACCTGGCATGTTGCAAAATCCCATCTATGTTACACATAACTGGACAGTTTTAACGAGCAACTGTCTGTTTCAGTATGGTGCAAATGTACAAACTGCAATTCTGGTTAAAGTTTACTTCTTTTAGTGAATTTCTGCAGGAAAAAACAGCCTATGCTGGTAAGATTATAATGCTGTCTATTTTTAATAGAAACCGTTTTCCCCCCTCAGTGAATAGATACTGCATGAAAATGGAAATCTATCAATTCCAACCAAAAGCTAATAACTGTAAAATTTTCTGGGCAACCTTCGGCGTAATTTGGGGAAGGTAGGGCCAATTCACTAGCCATAAGGCATCTCTGGCCTTTAGGTTCCCTAGCATTTCTGACACCCATCACCTCAGGGAGCCAATTCTCACTTTGCCCTATTTACTTGTCGCAAAACCCCCATTTCTCGTTCTATTACACTGCAAGTGGTAAGTGCAAAGCCCTTCTCTTCCTTTTTTTTACCCGTTCTTCTTATCCCCACTAGCAGAGAGCGTGCGCAGGGCATTATTGCTAGAACCGTCAGAAACTTTTGCATCTGCTCCCTTCCTGAAATAGAAAGAAAATATAGATATTTGGCCCCAAGATAATTTATTTATATGGGAACAGAAATTTGTTTTAGAGAATCCATGTCAAGGACTCCCGTGAGTCTTTTAGACACCCCAGGATTTACCTCCAAGAGAGCAGGGACTTCATTTCTACTGTAAACACGCTTGCAGTTCACCACAAACATGTCAATAACGGTAACAAATAGCCCCACTATGTCTCATACATCGAGAGCCAGGGGAAGTGTGCGAAAGCTATTTTTAGAGATGAAGCAGGAAGACTCATTTTACTTCATGAGTAACACAAAGATTAAAACAAATTTTTTTAAAAATTGTACACAGGTGGGGGGTGGTGGTGGTGTATCAAAAATCTGTGGGAGTAAAGGGGGAGAAATAGGAGAAACGACGTGCTATTTATCCTGCCATTATCTTACCAGTCTGTGTTTCTTTGGACAGTAATCACGGGACCCAGATGCTAAGGGTAAGTGATATTTTCCCACAAGCAGTTTCTGGCTCGTTGGCAGCTTTTGTAGGCAGTTGTGTTGGCAGCCTTGGAGCTGCCTCTGGCTCTGTTTTGTGGCTTTGCTCTTGATGGGCTGCCTGGGCTGCCCTGTGCTGCTGGATGCCATTTCCCTCTGTCAGCCCATGGGCTTGCTGGAGCTTTGCACTGCGCAAATCCCCTGTGAAATGGATAAATGGGCTCTTCTAAGGCAGAAAGGGAATCTGTTTCCTGGCTGTTGTAGACAGTAGGTGAATTACTACTTCAGATACTCAGGAAAACTTCGTCCATTTTGCAATTTTTGGCTTCCCTAAGCTGTAATATTTAACGTTGGTCACAAATGCACAGCTAGATACAAGCTCAGGTGTTAGTCCTAGCTTGTTCCCCCTCCTCCTTTTTTTTTTACTGTCTTTTATCTYTCCTACTGTACTCTGTTGTCTTTTGCAAACTCTTTCTTTTTAATTATACCCTATTTATGATATAATAACAACACCACACCATTAGAAAGCAAATACAGTATCTCACATGTGACTATAAGAGTCAAAAAAGACAAGTTCTGTACTTCAGGCAGAAATAACAGGTTTTTCTTTTCCCTCAGCTTACCTGTAACTCAATCATGCTTTAAAATTAAAAAAAGTATATAAAATAAGCTATTTGTATGTCATTCTGCATGTTCTGTCTTGAACATGTTGACACAACTATCTTAAAATGTTTTTAAACATTATTCCATCTATTAGATATGTATGTTGCTATGCAGCCAAGATACAATATTTCTTTTACATATGTATTATTTTCTTGAACAAAATTGGAAGAACTATATTTATAAGAGATTTATAAGTAAGACTTCTGGGCTTTTTAATAAATCAGGGAATAATATTATATATGTTTTTCTACTGTTCCCCTTTTTTGCCCAGTGTGTTCTACTTCATTTGCAGCTGAATTGAAAAAAATACCTTTCTTGAGTAGTGATTAACTTCTCCTTTGTGGCTTTCTAACTTCCAGTTTATTAATTCTGGATTTTTCATTATAATCGGTAAATTGCATATTTGTCAAATGATTCCTATAAAAATGCAGAAAATTCTATTGTAGCTTCACCTGCAAAAACAGATCTCTAGAGGGTTTTATTTCCTGAGTGCTCTATGTGCTTTCTAGTGTGCTAGTTACCAGAAAACTGTGAGATCACTTGTTAGATTCGACTGGAATTGAGTATCATTTTGAGATTACTTTTGTTCACGGAATCMTTTCCTGGGAATTCATATACTGAAAATGTTTATTAATTGGCTGTTCATACGCTGTTTGTTTGGATTTTTAAATAGAAATAATGAACTCGCTAGAAATAAGAAAACAAAAACCCTCTCAACCAATTTGTGTGAGCTCTTTTAYACTTTGATGTCACCAAATCTGTGTAATTCTAACTCTGTCAGGAAATTACCACATGCCAGAGATTCCTCTATGAAATGCTGACAGTCCATATTCCTAAAAATGTATGATTCTTAAAAATTTATTTTTATTAGGCTGACATCAAAGACCACTGTGGATTTCTTGGCCATTGTGAACTGATTGGTAATATTTTTATTCACCATTAGTTCTGTAAGAATCTAAAGGAAGAAATTGCTCCACTTGCAAAGAGGTGGTCTTGTTTTTAATTTGCAACTATTTTTTTTCTGTTTTAAGTCAAAAACACGACGAATGGCCAGTAAGGCTATTCTAAATCTAGGCATATTTAGAATATGTTTTTTCTCCAATCCATTTTTATCAATTTCCTTTCAGGACACTATGGCTTGTTACAAAATCTAATTACGATGACCAGTCCTTACTGGGTTCCTGCTGTTTGAAGATTTGTGCCCGTTACCTAGGGTTTGCAGGACTGGACCTGTAGCTTATGAGCTATTTGGCCCATAGTTTTTAAATATCTGGTGTGATATGGTGTGAGTCCAGTGGAAATTCTCATTTAAGTGTTTCCAGCTTTTCTGCATAGGTGAGCTTATACTACACACCAAAAAAAAACAAACAAAGAAAAAACCCCACCAAACCAACCCAAACCAACCCGAAAAAACACTAAAGGCAAGAAAGCCACAGTGTCTCATGCTAGCCATGCGCTGTGAGCACRGTCGTTGGACGTACCCCTAAACTATTTCTGGAATACCACTTCCAAAACTGTGAACCCCCTTTTTTTAATKAAATACCTGAAGGATAATATTAGTGTGTCATATTGTCCGTCCACATGGCAGCTGGCTCCTGTGCTTTCCTCACTAAACTGATGTAATTAAACAGGATTGTGCATTTTCCTCCCTGCAGTGCTTCAGTCCTGAAAAGTTTCTTCAAAGAAACTCTAAGACTGGAACTGGTGCAGCTTTGCAGAGAGGAGCTCTCACTGTACTTCAAAGCAGAGAAAATCTTGCAGCTGTCTGGAGCCCGCTTGCCCCAGGAGGTGTCACTGTTGGGACTAGCAGGGTGAGCTCCAGATCTGCTGTTTATTTTTTAAAGGCTACATTGACCATGAGGTAGGAATTGACCTGTATTACAGCTCCTTCCCTGCCCCCAGCCCTTCTGGGGAAAGGTAATCACAGGTAAAATTAACTGGTGGCTTATATAGAGGTATGGGCAAATACATTTATTTTTTTTWAAAAAGACACTGAGTGCTGGGTACCTAAGAAATACAAGCCAATCCAGGCTTGTTAAAATAGGTGTTTTCCTATTCTCGCAGTGCTTGTAAATTATACTGAGTTAGGGAGAAATTGTCATGATATAACTTTTTTTTCATTTTAATACTCTTCGAGATGAATTATGTGATGTAAGATTTATTGTGTAAATATTAAGATTTTACTAAATAATGCTCTCTTAAGGTAGTTGATATTTACTAAGTCCTTTTCTATTAAAGAAGAAAAAAGTATATTTATAGATCACCCAACAATTGAAAGTTTTCTAACCATAACTATAATGCAAATAATCTGTGTGACTTCCTGTGGATTTACTAGAGACTGCAGACTTTAAAAAAAAAAAAAAGTATTAATTTTAAGATTAGAATTATGATAATGTGTATTCTACACAGAAGAAAAATCTTTGTAAGTTAGGCTTAGTTTTTGGAGCAGCCTACCACACCCCAAGGTAAGTTGCTTCCATGGTTAATTATATTCACCATAAACATTTTGCACTTTATATCTAATATCAGTATCTTCTTTCAGCCTTCAACTAGGGRATTTGTTTCACCAGATCTGTCGATTTGCCCATTTTCCATGAGTTTTGGTGTTAGGAAGTTTCCTATCTACACAGCAGTAAGTTAAGATCTAGTGAGTCATATTTTCTGCCTAGTAGATATTTCTTATTCCCATGGTTTATGGTTGATAATTAGAATAACAGGAATTAAATAAAGWAAGTCAATTTAGTTTTAAATAACTTCAAACTCACACTTCATATTTTTGTTTAAAAGATACAGCAGAAACTCTTTTTTTTTTTCCAGCCAGAACTGCTGATATTAGCATCGAGTGCACTGACCATTGCCTTACAATGTCAAGTTTTACCTAAATGGGGGATTTTGAAGTTCTTTGTCTTTGTGTTGTCACTGTGGAAAGCCCAGAGAAGCAGGGTTCCTCTGTCATTCAATAACTTCCTTTTCTTGTGCTCTTGATTTAATTTCTCTGAGCTTTGATGTTAGTTGTGAGAAATGCATATATAAAATGCCACATGCATACAAGAATTTCAAATTTAAATGGATTTAAGCCCCAACTTTAAGGGGAGCCCTGTGCACAAAGAAAAATGATTACCCGTTAATTTTTAGACCTATAATCTTAAAATGTCTTAAAATGTCATAGAGGCAAATACATCACAGCCAGGATAAATCTTTCTAGTGGTCTTACTTTTTTAAAAAAAAGCAAAGTTATACCGTTCAAAAAAGCACAATTATCCTATGTTTTGCGCCATATATTTATCAGTAATCCATTCTGTGTGCAACTTTAAGATAAAAGCTTGTAGCTATTCCACTGCTTGCTTTTCCAAGTCACTTAAAAATAGAAAAATTGCAGATGGAGAGGCTGGCCAGTAGAGGCCTCTCTAGATTTGCCTTATGATTAAGGACTCTGACTGCCTGGAATCAGTCGCAGCGAGCAAAAGTACTTGAAAAGATTCTGTTGCATGGGGGGGAAAGATCACTTTTTAATGCCCTTTTAAGTTGCAAGATGTTGATTAATGTTGCCCTTTACATTAATGATGTTTCAAGTAAAAGAAAACAAATTTAAAATGGATAAATTCTATTGAGGATGCATTAATTAAACAGAGACTTTACCATATGCTGTGGCTGGAGTGCTTGCTGGCCTTTCTGTTGTTGTTACCTGTGTAAAATCCACCCCATCCTCTACATGAATGCCCAAGCTGAATAGCCATTTGAATGAAGGCTTTAGTTTGATTCGCCATACAAGGGGTACTGTGTCACTGTGTTTTCTTTCTAGGAGTCACTAAGTGATTTCTATATCTGTTGTCATGGTGATATAGCAAAGCAGGGGAAAATGGGGGCAACTCYGGGCTTTCTCTACACCCTCTGCACTAAGAACTAAGATGTTGTTAGCAGGCCTATAAAACATTGGGCTTTATCTGGGCCTTCTTTTTGTTCTCTGATTGTCAATAAAACTCATTTTAAGGGTAACAAGGACATCTAAATGTCATCTGTCACAGTGTTAGAGAGATTAAGTTTGTTTAGGAACTTGTGCTGGACAAAAGGCCACTATTTGTTCGGCAGATACAAAGCGGTGTTGGCCATCAGCAATCTTGATTTAGAAGGAGGCCGCATGGAGCATCCAGGAAAGATCAGCTCAGTTGCAGGTGATAGTAAGAGGCTCCTCGACACGACAGCATTTAAAACAACACCAAAACAAATATGGTTTTGAGTTAGGAGTGGTTTTATCGGGGTTTTGTTCTCGTGGTTTTTTTTTTTCTTTTGTTACTGTCTGCATTGTAGACCGCGCGTTACTGGAGTAGCTGCATAGACCTGAGGTAAGCAAACAGCCATTGACAGCGGACAGCCTGTTTAAAAACATGACACACACACCTGATAGTCCTTGAATGAATAAAAAAAGAAGAGGGAAAGGAGGTTTTTCATGGAAAATCCAACAATAATAGGTGCTGCATTAACTCAGCATTYACTCAATAATGAGGCTAAATGGAAAGTACAGATTAATGAAGACATTGGTGTTATTAAAATCAAATCCTGTGGTTCATATGCTTTTCTTAATAATGAACATTGTGGCTATTGGAGAGGAAGAACAGGATTTTTTCTATTAATTTGGCACACGTCCCAGATCTCATTCAACCAGAACCTATCCTGTGCAAAATGCAACCCATGGCCTTTATGTTCCACAGTCTTTCCGTTTTATATTTGTGTTAATCCAGAAAAAAGGCTTTTCTTTCTTCAAATTAAAGAAAAGCAAAGGGTGATCTTTGAGCCTAGATATTAATTAAATAACACAGACCAGCCATGTTGATTTTAGCACAAAGGTTGGTTGAAAAATGTCCCTAGAAGGGAGATGTGATGATGTTTATTGCACTATAACTACATTTAATTCTAATGTTTGTGTTTGGATAGTAACATGATGTGTAATGCCGACTGAAATCTTTTGTGGCTTGTTGTGTATTTAGTGAGATCTGTAGTACAATATCCAGAATGTATATCTTGATAGGTAAAAATATTTTAATCTCWTTCAGTAAGATTGCTATAGTTCCAACACCAAACAAGCAGGATTTGAGATGCAGCTGAACAATGGAGTTGGCAAAGCTGAGCGCTCATTTTGCAATATGCGCAGTGTGAAATGTTTATTTGACATGTGGAAGGAAGCTGCATAACTTGGTGGTGGGTTGTATGCATCGCGGCAGTATCACTTAGTGAAGTATTTCCCATTATGTTGACCCAGCCATTTTCCCTGGGGGTCTGCAGCGTGAATGGTGGAGGCATACGGTGTGGCACGGGAGAGGAGAGATGACCGATGGGAAAGGAGTCCTCGTCCTCTCAGGTAGACCAGAAGTGAAAAGCATGAGGGAATGCCGCTTCTCAGTGAATTAGACCTTTCTCTCTAACGAGCTACCCCAGATCAACCCATCCGCTTGGTTCTGCATGTGGATGACAGTAGCTCTGGCTGATGAAGTAAGAGGGTCACAGAGCATGTTCTGTTAGCTTCTGTTTTCCCCATATCACAAGGCTGCATTTAGTGAAATTAAATGCAAACACCATGGTAAATCCCCCAGAAGGAAATCTTGTCCAGTACTGGAAGATATATCGTCTCATCCTCTCTCTGGMTATGTGACAGTAGAAGTTAAACATGTGCAACTGGGTGTATAGTAAAACTCACTATAACATTTTCAGCCTTAGGACCCTGTTTCAAAAAACTGCTTGCTAAAAAGTTGTGTTGAGGTTGTTGCTATAAAGGATARAGGCCACCCTTGCTATTTACCGGAGGCCTGGCATCCATCCCTGCCGCGGAGGGCAGCCGAAGGGTGCCCGATGGAAGAAGATCAGCATTGCTCTCTTGTCTCTTTCTATATCGCTATGTCCAGGGAATGCAAAGTTGTGGCAGGGATCCTCTCTACCACCTACAGCTTTCTCCTGTGAAAGAGGCTTTCCCATCCAAGCAATTTACCTGGTTTTCTGACCTCTCTGTGACCAGGCTCTTGCAAATTACTTATTACCAGGAGGCCAAAACCCAGGCTTTAGTGTTCGGTGTCGGAATCAGTYGGCAGGAAAAAATCCATACTGCAAGGATGTTGTGAGAAAAAAATGAGTGTTTTTTTCTTTGCAGACTTCTTTATGTTTATGACCTGCCACTCTCCTGTTTTCTATTATTTTAGGTATGTAGTCTGCTATTCATTCAGCTACGCTCCACAGTCTGCACTGAGCTACATGACCAGTCTTSGTCCAGAAGCCAGGAGATCCTGCCTCTCTCCTCCTTGCTCTAACTCCGCTTGCTTTGGAGGTGGAGTTGCCTCTCTAGAGCAGGAATTCTAGTGTTTGTGAAACGTTCATGGGAACTTGTTGGACCCTTGTGCAAAAGACAGTTTGATGATGTGAAATGCCTTCTTACCGTGGAGCAAGCTAAGACAGAAGAATGAATGAGTGATGTTTAAGACTCAGGTATTTGATCCCMGCCCAGTTATTTTTATGTGTAAATTTAATTTTTACATTTTCTTTCTCTGCCTCTGCAGTGACAGTTCTGTGCAAGCTGTCACCTTGGCATCACTGGGACAGCTAAGTGCTACTCTGTGTGAGAAAGGACTGCAGAATTAGGCCTCAGTTAGGAAATGTTTTAGGGCCATCAAAAGCCTGACCCCTTCTCTGGCTTCAAAGAAGTTATTGCTAAGAATTATTAGACTGTTCAAACTGGGACACTCGTAATAGTGCCGGGAGCAGAAAGTGCTCCAGCTTCAAYAGGCGTTTTGCATCGGTAAGGTCTCCAGGAGCAAGCTAGCAGCCTTTGAGCTTCCCACGTGCTGTTGGGAATAAGTGGACAAAGGTGCCTGTGAGTCTTCAGGTGCACAGAACTGCTCCATCAAGGCCTGGATGCTGATACCCTTCCTTGCACTGAGGAGCACCTCCTGCTGTGCAGTGTATTTTTCTGATGTGAGGTAAAGCCCGGAAGAGTCAGTCCTGCCGGTTGGTGGGTACCTTCAGCATCCATTGGAGTGTGCAAGAGCAGAGGGCATTTGCCCCTGCTTGGCAAGCACAGACCTTTAGTGTTAAGTAGAGAAATTACCTGGTTATACACCAGGGACTTGAAAGTTGTGGGAACATTTTATATGTTATTATAGCAACTGCTCAGAAAGGAAAAGGGGAATAATAAAATTGCTTCTTCATATTCTTATCCGCCACAGATATTAGATATGGTTATATTTGGTAAGATGATTTCTTTGGTAATACTTGTTTCAATGTTATTCCTGCTCRTGGTTTAAATAATAAAAGAGCAATGAATTAACTATCTACACTGGAAGGAGAAAAGTGCTGCCATCTTCTATTGGAATAGCAGGGAGTCAGAAAATATTTTATTTTTTTTATTGTTATGACTAATGATTCTATGGGAGATGTGACTGTTCAAACTCCCTTAGTAATGAGTTTAATATTACATTTACAGAACCAGCCCAGTTAAAGAAGTTATTGCTATTTAAAGTTAATTCTTACAAATGATAAGAAAAAAATTAGCAAGACAGCAAAAAACGAGTTTTATTATATTTTTATAACTGTTCAGTTACTGTGAATTGCTAAGATTTGTAAAGATCTTTGAAGATGAAAAGCTCTGTGTAATATTACTGTACTGGTTTGGAGAAAGCAAAAGGAAAAAACCCAGTTCATCTTGTTATAATCCTTTCAGAAATTTTAACAAATCCAACGGCTTTCAAGTGGTGGAAATATTTCAGAAAGTGCCACGACCACTACTGCTGTTGCTCCAGGCTATATTATCATATACCATAGTGTGCATGGAAGCAAAGCTTAACTAAGGTCATTCTAATGAATTTTGAACAGTTACATGGACCTAATTTGACTTTCTGTCCTGTATGAAAGGCAACCTCTTCATGCTGCAGCACCCAGCAGAAACCCCTGAGTCGTCTTATCAACCTCATCTGCATTTTTCATCATCTGAAAGAGCTGCAAGTAATGCTCAGTCTCTGAACTCAGTGCACATGTGTCCTTTTTCCATCTTCAGTGTAGAGGCCGAACAATAGGTTTTTCAGCCTGAAAGGAACTGAAAATGTATTTTATTCCACTATCTCCACTTCTGGCTCTGGTTTCATTCTCTCATTTTTGTTGCCAGATTTGAGTTCTCGGGTACAAAAGGATAGCCTTTTGCCAAATTCCTTTGATATCAGTTCTCTCCTCCATTCACAAGAGAGCTGCAAGGCTTCAGCAGCATTCCAGGAAGCCGTTTCCCTGTTGTTGATAGAAAAGACAGATTGAAATCCTGATCTTATGATTTCCCATCAGCGGTGCRTGGCTGGGGAGCTGGTCTGGCTGGGCCGTGAGCCCTTTGCACTCTTAATACAGAAACCCCACCACCTGGAGCTCCTTCCAGCCCTACATCCTCCCTCCTGCAGGGTCCTGGAGCAGGTGCTACGGAAGAGGGTATGAAAACCTTTTAGTAGCTAAACACAGTGCATCGCCCCAGGAACCAAGTCAGAGTGTCTGAAACTAGGGAAGGTCACAGAGATTTAACATTCTTTACAAAATATTAATTCTCATTCTCTCTATTCGCTAKGGGTATTCTTTACTTTGCAGAAAGTTTAATTGTGGTAAATTTCTTGCTCTCAAAGAAATCTAGTGTCGGTGAGCTCCAAAGTTGTTGGAAATGAGAATTTCCACTCTTCAAGAAATGAAATACAAAAATGAAAATAAAAAATTCTCAAGAATTCCCAGTTCCCATTTTTTGGTGGAAAATGTTAACTTACGATCACGGAAACACTTTACTTGGATAGCATTTGATTATTTCTTTTTAACTTTTATCTAATATATGATATAGTGAAAGAATTTGAATCAACACATTAAAGTTTAAATGAAATATTTTACTTTCTCTCAAAAATGTTTGTTAGATTTATAACATTTGTAGATATTTTTATAGATACTTCATTTATAATGCTTCCATTTTTATGACATTGCACCATGCAACGGAAAACTGAAAAAATTGTATTCAGATTTCTACCATAGTTTAATTATGAAATGAAAGCAATAAGTTTCTTTTTTTCATTGTTGCATTTGCCATCTTTTTATTTCAGCAAATCCCTTGTTCTTAGGTGAAGCTCCTAACCTTTCCTAGCTATTCAATTTTCATACTTGGATCATGCCCTTCTTATGTGTCTCCTTTCTAATGTAAATAACTCTGTGCTTTCAACTTCTCTTCAGGTGAGGGTTTTGGCTTTTTTTTTTTAGGTTCTTGGCTATTCTTAATTATCTTTTTTATCAGCTCCCCATTTATCTCTGCATTATCCCTTTTGATAGAAAGTGATCAGAAATAATGCTGTATTTTTGAAATGGCATTATCACTGGTAATGTCATTTAATGATATTTTTATTTTTGCCATCATATTCTTGCATAATATTTGCTGTTTTTTCACTGCAGTTCAATACTACCATTACTGGTGTTTGTGTCATCTGTCTTCCTGAATGGATGTTACATGAAAACATTTTAAGGTTCACTAGAAGAAAAAAAAAAAAAAGGTAAAGCACTGAAAAAAACAGATATATTTGCACATTAAAATATATTTATTACATGATACCTCTTCACCCATCTAGCTTACAACTCTCCAAGGGTGAACCATAGCCATCCTTGGCTGTTGGAGGTATTTAGCAGCTCCTGGTTTTGTTTTAAAAATCTAAATTTTTCCTAGTTTTTTTGACAGGTCTGCAAACCTTTTGACAAACCTACACCAAGGTTTGTATAACGAAACCAGGTGCACTCTGCATTGCTTTTGATTCTACAGCGAGAGTGGCACATAGCTGTAATTCTACTCAAGTCCCCAGCACCATTTTGCTTAAATTGCTCTGCATTTGTGTACTAGCTTTTTGCAGTTCACCTGTCTGCATGTTCTTCAGGGTATACTGAATATTGCCAGGCTGCTAAGATGCTTAATGAATTCTTATAAAAATGTGACTGTGTCTTCCACAGTCTCATAGGAAATTTCAGAAAGACTGAAAGCAGGGTGTTTGAAGGCACCTGTATGTGAGACTTAGAATAGTTTTGCTTAGCTTGAGGCATCCAGCTCTATTAGGAGGCTGATCTCTCTAGGTTTCCTATATCCTCCATGAAGAGAAGGACTAGTATTTTAAGTGCACTGAAGCAGTAAGCAGTACCAAATGCACCAACCCCTTGTGTCTGTGGCATCCCTGGTCTTTCAGCTTCTGCAGAGAGAGATGTGATCCAGGTTATAAACAGTCTGTCTCCTCTGGGGAGAAGAAAGGCTACGCACAATCCACCGCTCTATCCCTTCAGTCACTACAAATCCTTGCAAAGGCCTTTGAGATGTTTGTAGAGTTCCTTGTGATTTGTAGAGCAGGATCATCAGTATCTGACTGTGATTCAATACAACCAGCCAGTAAAAGTAACCCTCGTTCTACCCCTGATTCTTAGAGTAGCCCCAAATGAATGGGAGAAGAGATTTTTTTGGTATTGTCTGCAATCTGGTACATTGGATCTTTGAGAGCCTACCATACAGCAGAAGTTTCAGTGCTGCTATCCATCATCTCGGTCTGCTGAGTGACCTGCCCTTTGGTAATGAGGGGATTTCTGAACTTGGTAGTTACTATGACTTTTGTCTTTGTAGTGCTCAAGGCCACAGATAACATTTAATTATGCTGGTTTGCAGAGAGACAGTATTACAAGTTCCTGTAAGTAAATCTCAGTGTTAAAGGTATGGCCAATCTTAAATTCTCAGTCTTGGTTCATTTCCTTAAGTATTAATTTCAGTGGACTTTATCACGTATGTACCACTAATATTGCATGATGCTTTGGCTTCCTTGACTGTATTGACATAAAATAGAGTTGTAAGATCAAGCCAGACATTCATCTCAAGACAGAGCTGTTATTTCCAAKTATCAAGCATGAAGAGCTTTATGTGTGGATACTTTGATTATTTTGGTTCTTGGAGCTTTTGTTTACTTTCTATTTGTATTCAAGTTACTCAATGTGGCAATTTTTACTTCTCACTTTCCAACTGCTACCTTAGCCACCCTGATTCTTTCCTAAATACTCTCTGGCTTTTTTGTGTCATCCCTTTTCTTTAAAGAATGAATCCAAAGGGCCTGATCCCAGACTTCCCCTCTCCAGTGGCAGCTCAGGGACTTGCTTGAGATTAAACACAATGTCAGTCCAGTGTCTAAAATGTCTACTGTTCACTATTAAGTCCTCAGAGCTGTCCAAAGAATTACATGGCAGCACATACCCCCGACTTCTAAACAGCAACAAATGTTGAGCAAGAAAGATTTGAGAGCGCTAAATTATCTCGTTAAATTAACTGGAACATTTTAATTTTTACTAGAGTTGAGTGAGCTTGAGTAAATATGACGAATTGGAAGCTCACTTCATTTAGCAGACATCAAACACACACAGAACGTTGCCCAATTTAATTTAGCCCTGCCAAGCTGGGAAAATGCTTGTATAACGTCAGTGAACAAGAAAAGGGCTAAAATTTACTCTCGGTTGAGAATGCATGCATAAATTCCCTTGACATAAACTGGTGTTGTGTGTGTATGTATGTATATATATCATAAAACTTCCCTCGGGGAAAATTCTCCAAACACCTGCAACCAGAGAGAATTTGTGCTACTATGAGTTATTCCCAATGAAGTCAATAATAGCTTTCCCTATTGTTCTAAATGGAATATGTAAAATCCTGTCTGACACCCCAAGGTTTATCTCCTTTTCCTCTGCTGTCTCTTATCAAACACATACCAGCACAGTCGCTTGTTCAGTCATGCTCAGTAGAGTGGCTGGGTTTTTTTTTTTTTTGGCTTTATACCCTGAGCTTAATGGGCACATTTTGTGAAGAGTGAGCCAACCAGGTAAATAGCTGCTACTATGGAGCTTAAGAGCTACAGCTCTCAAATTAGGAGGTGCTTTTTGTCAAATAGGCCTCTGTAGCTCTAATATTAGTAACAAAACAAGGGCTTTTCAGACGAGAAAAAAATCTTTAGTCTGACCCTGTATCACACTTAACTCTGTTGCCTTGTCAAATATGTCAATGTTCATATTATACAGCAGCATTCATCTGTGGATACAAAAGTGCTTTACAAATATTACCTCTTGAATAGTTTTAATTTATACTTAATAACCAGGTCTGTGAGATGCTACTCAAAAAGAATCAGACTGAACTATTAAAAAAGTTAGTATAAATAAATTATAGTGATTTATTTGCTTTCCTGTTGGTCTTTAGAAGGGTGTTGGTTAGAGCTCCAGAACGGTGCTACCAAAGTATGCTTCAAACAGCTTTTTTTCCTCCTTTTGTTTTAACATCATGTCCACACATATCTACATGCTTCTTTCATTCCAGTTTCAGCTTCTCTGCTGCTGTAATTGGTAAGCATCTTCTGGTAGAGCACCAGGAACGAGGTACACAGGAGGCAGAATACAGCCCTGCATAGAGGCATTATGGTCTCAGATGCATACAACAGTCAAAAATAGTCATCCTTTTTCTCCAACTTGTTTATGAAATTTTATTACTTTTTTGCATGCTTCAGAAACATTAGCTAGAAACATTACTGAAGGAGTTCCTTGCCTTCGGGCTAAGCAACTTCTGCCAGTGTTTTAAGGCATTTTTATTGAATTTTTAAGCAAATTTGCTTTGAGCACACTCCTTCATTTTACATTTTCTGAGGACAAGGCTGCAAGCCTGTTTGTAGAAGACAGATGTCACAGACACATGTTGTGAGTTTTAAAGTGGTCTGTGAAACACAGTGTGCTAGGACAGCTTGTACAGTTACCTGTCTGGAACCAAAATAATAGTGAGTTACTTACCTGTTCACTGATAACAAACTGGATGTTAGTCCTTCCTTATCTTAATTTATCAGCTAGTTTATTAGTTAAAAATTATTAGGTTTTGTGCAGGTCGCATTCACTCAGTATGTCTGTAAGAAATGTTATTTTTGTGTTAGAAGAAGAATACATTGAGGTAAAGAGAAATGAAAAGAAGCTGCAGGCAAGCTGTCTTTGGTGCTTCAGGTCTTGGGTTCCTGATTATTGTGTTCTAGGTCTTGAGTATCAGAGCTGGTACATACTCACAACACTGCTTTAAGTTTTCTGAGAACTGCAGGTTATTTTTCCCTTTGAAAATCAGACTTTTGGTGCCCAAAGCTGGGTTTCCAAATTAAAATGTTTAAAAGCAGAGGCCTTTGTTTTGATCGGGGATGCACACAGACAGTGAGTGAGTGGGAAGGAATTTAAGCTGCGTATCAAGGGATGGTTGAGTAATGTGAAGTTATTGCAGTGGAGCATATTTATTCTTGCTGATAATTTGGTGAGGGTGCTCTTGCATGCTGAGGAAAGCACAGGGACTGCTCATCCTCACAGCTACAAGGCTGCTTTGGGCTGGTTTGTTTTCTGGTCTGCTATAGGATAATAATTCTGCAGTCAACTGCTTTGTGTAAGAAAGCTCCCATTCAGGTACATAAGCCTAAAATAATTAGCTGTGTTCCTAGGGCGTAGATAAACACTGGCCTTCCATTTTTCGAAAGCAGATGAACTTACT
This sequence comes from Oceanodroma leucorhoa, assembly GCA_030449065.1. Lineage (NCBI taxonomy): Eukaryota > Metazoa > Chordata > Aves > Procellariiformes > Oceanodroma > Oceanodroma leucorhoa. The sequence goes on from JASVER010000036.1 coordinate 4,585,607, forward strand.
AGACCCACCCTAATACTCTGGGGTTACGTCCTGCCTGATGGGCTGCCACAGAAGTGCTAAAACTGTTGCACACAAAGGCACCACGGGACTCCCACCATCAACATGAGCTCTCTGCCTGCCTCTGGCGCTAGCTGTCAGAACCGCTTCATCTGAAATCAAGGTAAAGAATCAGCAGCACTAAATACTACAGGACAAAGGCATAAACTAGCTTTGTAACCCTGGGCAACCTGGATCTTTGCTGACTGACAGTGTGAATGACAGCCCAGTTGTCAGTCTAAAATATCATCCTCTAATCATTCCAGATGTCACCCGACAAGATGATGGCTACTAAAAAGGGGAATAATTTGAGAAAAGTCATAAAGCCCATTATCTCCTGCTGAAACCATTTCTCTTTGCCATTTCTGAAGTCTCTGCAAAATAGATCCAGAATCCCATATGTAACATGCGACTGGTTTATTAGAGAGAGTGGCCACTTAGAACTGCACCAGGTACCCCATTACATTCCTAGGGAAACCTGCCCCCAAGATATGCCACTCCTTCCTGTCTTGGCAGGTGACTCCAATCCAGCCATACAGCGTAACCRAAATATTTCCAAATATTTCCAAACTGTTCCAAAATACAACGGGAAGCCAAAGGCTGCCATAGCAGTCACTCACTCTCACAGCCTAGCAAAACAGAGAGAGAGGCTGGAGTTGTTCACAATGGCAGCAGAGTGCAGTTTTGGACTAGAATTCTTATTAATATTTTTTCTCCTTAATAAAGAAAGAAACATCTGAAGCCATTGTTAAGGTACTTCCATTCTTGCTTAATTTATTCAATTGCATTTTAATTTCAATATGAAGAGAGGACTACATTCTGAACTTCAGGCTGAGTGAAGGGCTGCACATAAATGGAAAATAACAAATGAAAGGAGAAAAACTCTTTTGAGAAGGACAACAAAATATAGCAGAGAAGGTGGAGGAGGGGAAGACAGGAAAGGTAGAAAATTATGTCTGGGTCTTGAGCTTTATATTTTGCAAGCATGGCCTGAAACACTGAAGTCAGAATATAGTTTGTCATCCAGATAAAACTAAAAATGAACCCACAGACTGGTTCATTATAGCAGGCTGTTTTAATGACATAAACTAAAACTGGAAAACATTCATTGATCATCGTGTTAATTCCATCCAAGATCTAGTGGGGGAGATTCCAGATTGTGAGCCAGAAAATTCTGTATCTCGTTCATATAAAATATCCCAAAGAAATACGCTGAAAGATTGCTGCCAAATTTTGGCAAAGATGACAGAAGTATGTTTAGAGCAACTGTTAAAAATCGGTCTTCTGTAGGCTGTATTGGGCCTGATTCTGCCATTTTCACTGATACTGGCCCATAACTGACTCTGATTAATTGCAATGAAGGCAGTGGAATAATTTATGTAGTAAAGGAGTGAAATTAGAATGAATTTAGGCAGAAGGTTGTAGTCATTTGTCTTAATGAATAATTTCAGATTGCTTGCTATCTACCTGAGCAATTCTAACATGGTCGTTATGGTGATGTGGAGGCATGGAGGAATCCCACTTAAGAAAAGGTAGATTTTCTTATTGGCAGTTAGATTTCTATTAGTATATCATGAAAATATAGTTTCTTTTTAACTAATCAGTTCCCTTTGGCAAAACTTTTCATTTTATCATGTGATAGTTCCCAAGTTTTTGCTCGTCCAAAGAGCAGTTTGAATCTAGCACCAAAAGCTTGAATTTCCAAACAGTGACTTGAACGGTTTTATGTAAAAAGTTATGGTAAAAGATCATACTGAAGCATCTTCCCATGTCAGGTTAGATAATATTGCTATCTGCTTCTAATAATATTTTGGCTGTTGCATTGTATTATGCCTTACTTCAGCTATGGAAAGTTTGGAAACACAAAGCCTTGGTGGGAGCCTGTGAAATGCCTCCCACAGAGCATGAGATGCTCTGGTCATGGAGCGGCCCAGAACAACTTCACAAAAAGTATTTATTTCAGCTTTTATAGAAACTGATCTTAACTCTCTCTTAAAAGTTTATAAATTTTGGTATTAATACTCAGTAGCTGCAAGTCCTAATTGTAGCATGGCTGTGTTTCACTGATATGTGGGTATATACATATGTGTTTGTGCGTGTTTACATATTCCGGATTCCTTTTAAGTCTATAGAATATGGATACTTTTATACAAATCTACATGTTGTTTATTATTATGACGCCTGTTCTAGCTGAAATATATTTTTTTTTCTAATATACCTTCTCCCCTGTGTCCTGYTAAGCTTAGCTGACAGATACAACAATGCAATGGTAACCAGTAACTCTTTAAGCTAAACCGGACATATGTGCTCAGATGGTAGGAATATAAAATCAGGAGCCTGTAAATTCTGCCCTTGCTTGGTAATCAAGTCGTCTGATAGTGGAATTGTTGCAGTAATTCCACTGCAACATAATGAAGTTTGGAACCAGTAGGAAATAGAAATGTGTGAGTGTATATCCATGCATGTGTCTGTGTGCCCGTAAATACTTGTTTTCTGTAGACAATTCTAGTAAATCTATCTAGTTCTGTATATTATAGTAAAAGGGTTTGATCTTCCACAAAACTGTACATGTATTTTCTGTTTATAAGCAGGTTTGCCATGTCGAAAGTAAAAATCCACTAAAAATGGTGGAAAAGTTAATTGCTCCCAATTCATTCTTTAAAAACAGCAGAAGTAACCTGTTGTTTCACAAGGTTGGGGGGAGAGTTTTGGTTTGTTCCAGAAACTTCAATAATTGTATGTGTTCTGATGAAGTTTTGCTTAGAGTTTTGTCGTTGGTTATAAACCTGAAATGCATAGTGAAATCTCAGGTTGTAAAATCACTTAGAGTAGAACTTAGATCACTGTTTGCATGCGAAGCTTATATAGCTCTGATCTAGATGGAAAGTCTGAAAGGAAACACCAGGCCTGTAAGAAGTAATAGTAAACAGCAGATCTTAAAAAAAAAAAATCTGTGAGGAACCAAAAGGCCATTTTAGACAGTTGATTATTAAATTTATTACTGGATACTGCCAGCATAAATTTCAACAAATACTTCTCTTCCCTCTGATATTTCAGCTACCCCTTTCATTTATTCCATTCTTTTGGTCATACCACTAATACCACAGCTCCAATGAAACTAATGTTAAAGCAACTCTAGGRCTGACTTGCATTTGTTGTTGATTTTCTTTTATGAAATTTTAAAGAAATCTATGAAAAAGAAAAAAAGCTGTTTGTTACCTTTCAGCTAGGAAGGTCATGCCCTTAAACTATGGTTTAATTCCTCGTTACTATGTTTTAGTGCCATGCTTTGAACACCCCATTGTACATACCACTCAGTTTTCTATAGAAATTTCATCTGCCTATGCTTCTATGAGATCAACAACTCGTTAACCTTCTGGATACGAAGAAGTAATATTAAAATATTTTTTTAAAATCACAACTAAAATTATTATGATTTGAACTACATTACAATTAGTTATGCTTTGGCATCACACAGCTGTGACCTTCATTCACATTTGCATGGGGCTTTGCAATTCCTTATGTGGAGTTAAGGACCTCCTCTCATTTAGTCCTTGAGCCAGCACAGTGCAATGACTGCTTTTCTAGAGAATTTCCTCCTGTTCTTTATTCTCATTGATAATCACCTCTGTTTTGTCCCAGGCTATCCTTTGACAATAGTGACAGGCTAGTGAGCATAAAGAGAGGGCCATGAGAGAGCTACCAAACATTCTGGCCTACAGCAGCCTCTACTGAAGGAATCATAGAATCACAGAATCATTAAATTTGGAAAAGACCTTTAAGATCGAGTCCAACCATCAGCCCAGCACCCATGCCCACTAAATCATGTCCCGAAGCGCCACATCCACACGTTTTTTGAACGCCTCCAGTGATGGTGACTCCACCACTTCCCTGGGGAGCCTGTTCCAATGCCTGACAACCCTTTCAGTGAAGAAATGTTTCCTAATATCCAATCTAAACCTCCCCTGGCACAACTTTCTCTTGTCCTATTGCTAGTTACTTGGGAGAAGAGACCGACACCCGCCTCTCTACAGCCTCCTTTCAGGTAGTTGTAGAGAGCGATAAGGTCTCTCCCCTCAGCCTCCTCTTCTCCAGGCTGAACAACCCCAGCTCCTTCAGCCGCTCTTCATAAGACCTGTGCTCCAGACCCTTCACCAGCCTCGTCGCCCTTCTCTGGACACGCTCCAGCACCTCAATGTCCTTCTTGTAGTGAGGGGCCCAAAACTGAACACAGTATTCGAGGTGCGGCCTCACCAGTGCCGAGTACAGGGGCACGATCACCTCCCTACTCCTGCTGGCCACACTATTCCTGACACAGGCCAGGATGCCGTTGGCCTTCTTGGCCACCTGGGCACACTGCCGGCTCATGTTCAGCCGGCCGTCGACCAGCACCCCCAGGTCCTTTTCTGCCGGGCAGCTTTCCAGCCACTCTTCCCCAGGCCTGTAGCGTTGCCTGGGGTTGTTTTGACCCGAGTGCAGGACCTGGCACTTGGTCTTGTTGAACCTACTTGCCGGCAGTTGGAAAGGTACAACCAAGCAGAGGGATCTCTAAGTACAAGCCTCCTTCTTCTGCTCTTCCCCACGCTTCTGCCACTGGCTGCTGCTGGAGGCAGGACTCTGCTTGAGAGACCCTGGGTCTCATCCAGCCTGGTTGTTCTTATGCTAAAACTTTTATGTTGTGCTTTGATTTTTCTTCTGTTTTGTGCAAATAGTCAGATTTCTAAAGGTTAGAAAGACCAGAATAAAGTTCCCTATTCCTTTTTACACTTCTGTACTTCTTGGTTTACAGTGTGTTCACTGCCTAGAAAGAGGAAAGAAAATGAAGAGGAGGAGAACCTGAGGCTGGTAATCCAGCCAGTCACAGTCTCAGCCTCTTATAGCTCAGTTTTCCCAGTAGTTTTAGGAGCATTTCCTGCAGCCTTGGCTCTTGGATGTCAGAGCTGATAGACAAGTATGGGAAATGAGTTGGTACCTAGCAATCTCTCATAATTTTTTCCAGGATCTTGAAAATTTTGTGTGAGTTTCCCATAAAGGACAGTTTGTCTAGAGCAAGTTAGAAGGAAAACATTTTGCAGGTTCATTAAAAGAATCTCCATTAAAAATCTGTTTGGGGGAGCTCTTTTCTGATTCTGAAAATGAAGTTGTAATGGAGCAATTTTTTCTTAAGTTGTATTTATAGTGGGAATTCTCAGGAATCCCAGCCAAGAATTATTGCAGCATTGTACAAGGCTGAAATTCCCTGTAGCTCTATGCTTAGCACTTCCTAAGGCCCTATGGCAGCATATGCTTTTCTATTGACATATTTATTCTGTGTGACTGAAATTAATGCAAACTTTACTATTTATTTGAATGAAATTAACTTATCTTTGGACATCTTGGGCAAACTTGAAGAACCGATTTATTTATTATTGAGGACAAATCTGGCAAAATACTTGTGTTTATCCTTAATTTTCTTAATGTTAGCTTACTTGTTTAAGCACAGGGCTCCCCTGTGAAGTTTGGGTAGGAATATGCTTGAATATTTTGCTAATGTAAGTTCCAAGATTGGATCCATTGCTATAATGTATGGGTTCTTTTTAAAAATGTGAGGTTTTAACTGTTCCTTATTTTTCAGCAGAGAAGTCCAGCACTGCAATCTGCATTTTAAGAATCATCGAATGCTTTAACTATTTGGTAGTTCCCCTTGGATATGTATTGTATTTAAAGGTTAAAGTATGCCTTGATGAAAAAGTGTTTGCCTTTAGCTGTTCATTGCTATTTTATCAATTGCTTCAGATGTGAAAAGCCTTTTTGTTTGGTTGAGGTTTGTTTATTTCTTACTGCTAAACTTTTCTGTATTTTGCTCCATATGCCACTTTGGTATTATGCATTACAGTCAGGTTTGAATTTTGGTTTCTCTTTGGAGTATTTTACAAGGAGAGAGATTTTGCACACTAAAATGCTTTCCGTAGAACACAGCTGTAAAAAAAAAAAAAAAAAAAAAAAAGGTGAAGTAACTCAGTCTATACTTTATGTCTCCTTGAAACGTATTCTTTTTAAAGAGGGTTTATGTAATTTTACATAATTCTTTTGGCAGGAATTTTTATTGCCCAGCTGGGTGAAATTATTAATGCTGCATTTTCAAAGATTAGTAATATATATATAAACCTCTTTGAGGGTCCTTGATATATGTACTATTTTTATTGGAGACCCTCGTTCCACTTCAGTAAAAGGATGACACAAGATGTTTACTTAAAAAAGAGTCTTTGACATCCTCCTGAGAATGTTTTGATAGAATGGCATACATTTGGTTACAATTAGTAAGCCAAACAATTTGCCATTGTTATCTCACTGTGTTTTTCTAGAGCCTGTAAGGAGCTTTCAAAAAATATCCATCTCTGTGTTTCAGTTAATTGATTGCATGTTCAGTAGGGTTATTCTGTTTTATAAAACTCCCTGTCCTGTTAGTTTTATCAGAGAGATTTTACACTAAGGCATGTGGTAGAAAGCAAAAGAGAAATAATTGGCATGGCTGCGCATAAAGAGATATTGTAGTTGTATCAAGGCTAATATTCCTGTGTGTGGGGAAAAAATACCAATGTGTTCCTGCTACTTCTGGGTGCAAGATGTTATACCCGAGGGCTGAAAGTAATAGTTGCTGGTGTGAAAGTATTCACCAATATCAAGTGCAGATGAATGCTTTCGGAGCCAGCTGAAAGCTGAGTTAATCATATTTTAGCTTAATATTTGAATTTGTACTCTGTCTGGTATAATAAATGATGGGTGACTTAATTTTATTCAACCTTTATTAGCAGTGTGATTAGAGGACTCATCCTTATCTGACACCTTTGCTGTGTTGAGATTTGTTTGCTTATTTGCCATTTTGTATGTAATCTAGAATTTCACTTTTCCTTTTGTATGTTATCTGAAATACATCTTTCTGTTGAATCTTTTACTTTGTAAATAGAGATTGAGGAGTCTCAGCTAAGATCATTATCTGTCTTTTTAGGTAGTAGGCATATCTTAGTAAGTACATCCCATATTGCTTACAGTTGTTTGGTGGTTACATGATTAAGCTGGCTGTAATATCAATTAGTGTCTATGTCACAGAAATTCCCCATGCAATTATCACCCTTTGGAATCGCTGCAGTGCCAGGTTTAGGCCTGATAGCAAGACCTGGTAGTTCTGTGCCTCCTTTAATCATCCTTTTTTGTTTACACTCTTATTGGAGAAACCACTGACCACAATTCCTGTAATGGTAGGTACAGACTGGCAGCAGAGAAATGCAGAGCTTGTAGTGCTATTTGCTTGATAAACCTGTGTCCTTGAAGTTTCCTGCATCCCTTCCCTGTCAGACTGGTAAAGTCATGTTGCTTTTATGAATTCTTGGTGGGAGTGGTCAATACTGAATTGAATAATTCCCTTTTGAATTATATCTTTAACAAAACAATCCTTGAAAAGGCCTGCTAGGTTTCGGATGGGTGCACAGGAAGAAAAGGGTAAGAAATTCCTCCTCCAATGCGTGGCTGGAGAAGAGACGGTACTTGAAGTGTTCTCTGCGGTTGCCAGCTCTGCTCCCTTGGCAGGGTGGGAAAGGACAGACTTGCACAGAGTTGTCCTCTGTTGCTGTCCTGCCCCACGCTCCCGAGCAGCATGGCAGGAGGAGGTCAGCGTCGTGGCTCTCTGCACCACTGGCACACAACTTGCACCTTGGCCAACTGTACACCAGCACTTCTTCTGTGCAACAAAATCACACTGCCTGGTGCCTCCAAAATTGGCATCGAGAGTTTGGGCCCCTCAGTGCATATCAGCAGCAAATTCACTCTTTTTCATTTCCTTGTCACCAGAGCTAAGTTATGTCAGTTCATGTTCTCTAGAGCAGTTTGAATTCAATTTAGCTGGTGATTATGTTACTTTGTTCGAGTGAATTGGATGCTGGTAGGAATGTTTGCTCAAAGGGTTAATTTAACCTTCCCCAAGGTTGTAACGGACACTGGAAGATCAAAAGCTCCTCCAAACTCTCAGGAAAAAAAAAAAAAGAATTGCTTGCTTTTACAGTTTTCAGTCAATGTCTTCCCTCTGGAAAGAAAGTCTGTGTTTAACGCACTTAAACTCACGGTACAAACGATTCATTTTGTCTCTAATGGTAAACATAATTTGTCTGGTGTTTCAGTTCTTTAGATTTATGCAGTAGCCATGTTTGTTAAAGTATTTGGCACCAGTGACATCATCTTTGTTGAAATGCCGGACAGCATGATGAGTCCCAGATGTTAACGCACACCGAAAGTCAAGAAAGAATAAAATACAAAGATGAACTGTAACAGCTATGGAGGTAATAAAAAGTGATTCTGTTTTCTTCTAGTATTCAAAGATAATTATTTGTATTTGTTTGAGGTTTGTTTTGCATAAATGATCAATCAGGGCCTGTGCTGAATACTCTGCATGTGCAATATAAGGGGAGACTGAGATGTGAATTTGGATGAATGCTGAATAAAGCATGATTTGACTTCATGATTGCCCTATTTCCTTTCTGTTTTTTTTCCAATCTTTTACACTTTGCATGTGCAGATTACAATATATGCAGAGTATGTGTACTGAGAACCAAATGTGCCTCTTTCTGAACTGCCAGGATTTAATGTGTCATTTGGATAATGGTCATGCATGGTTATGTCAGCACATCATGTTTTCTAATGTACTGTAACATGACGTGCCAACGTAACCAAGAGTAGCACCATTTCCTAGTGACATGTCATGTCTGTGAAATGTAAAAAGGATGTGACTTGCTGAGAATCAGGCTTGAAAATGTTTTTTAAAATTTTAAAATAAAATCACTCTGTGCGTAGTTTGTCCATTTCCAAAAGTAGTTTTCATAAAAGTATAGTTTAGGTGCTTTAAGGGAAAAAATCATAAAGGTACCCAGGCATGGTTTCATATTAGCTGCATATCGACTCAAGCGTTTCATGTTGCCTACATATGGTAAAGAAAGCATTAACAAATAATACATCCATCCATCTAGAGCATCCTCAGCACTACATGAGGCTGACCTGACTAATATTTTCACAGAAAATCAGGCAGAGGTACTCCCTTACTTTCATACCAACAACGAATACTKTCTTTACATCATTCTGTTGTCTAGACAGTGCTCACCGTCACGAAGTATTCCCATATCCACAGTGGAAAAATTGACTTGGAAAATGCGTACCTAGTTGTCAAATTTGTTTCCTTAATTTACTGCAGTAGTTCTCTAGGCTTTATAGGCATAAGACAAATTGCATTAAAGCCACGGGGAGAAAAAGGAAATTTAGACTTTTTGTATCGGAGTGTTGTATCCTATAAAGAAGAATAATCAATTGGACGTGTAACGCATATGTCACTGTTGTCTTTTAAAAGACATCAGAAAAAAATACAGAAATGCATCAAAATATAACCTTGTTTCAGTTGTTCTTAGTAGATTATTCTTCATCTGTTTATTTGGAGTGAAAGTTTTGAAAGTACTTGGCATTAGTCTCAGTACATGTTTTCTAAAACCTGAAAGTAGAGCAAGTAGTGATGAGGTCTGTGGCGTTGGTGCAATTTTCACTGTGCTGCTCGGTTTTGATCCGGCCAGATGACATTGCTGAGTGCGTGGGATTTATTTTGAAATTATTTGGATTTCTCTTACCTTTTCTTTCAGGCCGCATGGTAATTTGGGAATAAACACTAAAAACCTGATCAACTTACATTGTTCTTTCTGTTTATAGAACTGTATTCAGTTCACATTCTGGTGTTGATATGTGAAGAATATGGGTTTTTGTCAAGGGCTCCTAAAGCTGTTAAAACTAACAGTTCAGATACCCTTACTAAAACCAACATATCTACAGGATTTTGCTAGATCTCATTTTCAAAAGCACTTATGTTATTTAGGGGTCTAATTCACAGCTCTGAAATCAGCTTGGATGCTTAGTATATTAGATCTCACTGACCTTCAAAGGGACATCTAAGCATTTATGGTCAGATACTGAATGTAAGAGGAGCCTAGTAGGATTTTTTTACAGYGTTTCATCACCTCAATCCCTTTGAAATCACTTTAAACATTTTCCTTCAATTTAAAAAATGRGGCATGGATTTCTAAATCATATGTGTACTTATGAAAATATTACCTGTAATTTATTTAAACCTTGTGAATACCCCAGGAAAAAGGTGTGTTGTGGATGTAGTGCTTTAGTAGAAAATGTGTTCTATGAATTTTGGGACAAATCCTGGGTTTTGTCACTAATGTGTCATTTTAGTCATTACTGGCTGAGCTGCATCATTAGAAATCTGGGTCACATAGGCCATGCTTAAATTACATATCAGATGACCCAAATGTTTAAGGCAAGCTGGTGTAATTCAGCATCACTTTAAGCAATTTATGCCACTGAAGATCAACCCCCTCAAAGTCCTGCATCTTCCTGAGTGGAATTACTTCACCTTCTCAAGTCTTTTCTTACATCTTCTCATATTAGTCAGGACCCCCTACCTTCCCATCCCTGCCTTATCTGACTGGTTTCTGGTACTGATGCAATTACTGTCTCCATATACACTCTATTATTAGTCTTAAAAACATAAAAATTTCACCTGAAACACAAACATATGTGTTATAGTGCAGGGAAATACAGAAGGAGAAAATCTCAGGGGGAAAAAGAAAAAGAGAGAAGTTTGCTGAAGGGTGAGCAAAATGTACCTGTTTGTTGCATACAGTTATGATAATACAGTATCCTGTCATGTAATAAAATATCACACAACATAATATATCTTTCGTATGCTTTAGTGTCAGTTCTGTTTGCTGCACAATTAATAGGTGTGCAAACAGAATAGATAGCTTTGCCAGTTTTGCTTTTCCTTTTTTTTTTTTTYTTTTTCCATCCATTTTCCAGCTGACATTCCCTTTCCTTTCCATTCTTATGGCCAGAAAACTGTGCTGCTGCATGCTGACAAATATGTACTAAGGTGATTAAAAGTCATGTTCAGAGCTATTGATTACACACCCAGTGACTTCTTGCAGGGCCACTATATTTGTGCCAAACTGTGTTATCAGACTCTCCTTTAGCACGGCTTTAGTGCAATGGCTTTTCATTGGTTCTGTTTAAAATACATGGAAAAACATTTGCCAGAAGCCCTGCATGTGATGTTGAACACAGACTTTGCAGCTGTCTCTGTAATTCTTAGAAAGGTGAAAAAGCAATGACTTAACGCTCTATACCACCCAAGTCTGAATTTTTTGTCTAAGGTCACCTTATATTTGTAGATCTTGGAAAATTATCATGAATATTTATGATGGCATCAAAAAATCAAGCAGCTGCAAATTGTTTACAACATTTTTAAGAACATGAAACCAGCTTCTACTATAAATCAAATACATCTGTTAGAACTGGATGAAAATTGAAAGCTCTTTGGTTCCATTCTATCCTCTTATGTACCTGAAAGTTGAAAAATCATCAGTAGCACAATTTTAAAACACTAATATGGGCTGTAAAGATAAAAGGTAAAACCTGAACAAAAGTACCAAATTAATCATTCTAAGGATTGCACATGAAGTACTTTAATGAAATATTAATTTGAAATAGATGCCATAAAACTTTGTGGAAACATCCAAAATATAGAATCACAGTCTGCCGAAAATTTTGCCTGCTTATGTTTTTTCCCTGCTTTTAGAAAAATAAATTCTTCCATAACACAGCAGCTCAGATGTGCGCATTTGAAAAAGTGCACATTAAAAATGTGCGCAATATTGGCTTCAAATATTTGCTGGATTTTTCTTCTACAGAACCATGATTTACAATCTGCCACTAATTTAATAGCTAGCCAGAGAAATACATCAAGAGAAATAGCACTATCTTTGTTTAGGCAGAAGCAATCAATTCTAAATCTTGGCACTGCTGGTAAGTTGGTATTTAGATTGCACTTATTTGTATGAAAACATCAAAACATTTGGTTTTGTTCAAACCGGAGGAATAATGTGTGTACTTCAGCTGAGACACACTACTTGCCTAAAAATTAATATCTTGCATGAAAGGGAAAACTGTTCATTTCTTAGGACTGTGATTTCCAAACTTTTTCTTGCCAAGTACTGCCATCAGCAGCGGTGGTGACAGCAGCTCTACACGRGCTCGCATGTCACGGTGCAGACACTTGCGTACCACTTGTGGTATGTGGATTGCAACTCGGGAATGCCTGTATTGGAGCTCTTAATCCATTTAAATACAACTGTGCTAATAAATAAAGGATCTGATTTAGAGACTACAGTTTCACTTTACCTCTCTTTTGGAGGTTTCATATTTTCTGTATTTGGTTTCTCCAGTTCTTCCTACCAGTTAAATGCTACTCGTGCTGTCCCTCAGTTTTTCACTGAAATATTTTTGACTCAGGAAGCATGTGGGATTTCAGTGTCTCCCTGTTTCATGTTTTAAAGATAATTCAAAGACCTCTATGGTCAGAGGTACCCCTCCACTTTGCAAGAGGATCTTTGTCAACTGCCATATAGCTCACTCTGTTCATTAAGCTGAACAATAAACTTCATTTCTTTTTCTGCTGCCCAGTGTTACAGACTGTCACAGACTATCAGTCCCTGAGCAGCATTGCATTACAATTCAGTAAAGCTCCTACAACCAGCATGCAAGACTTCATCAGAAGGCAAAACTCTAGTCTGAGAGGATAATAACTATGAGRCATTCATTTAATAAGGACCATTTTTAAATGTTAAGAATGACTTGTTTTAATTGAAGGAGAGGAAAGGAACTCCTACCAAGAGTCAAAGAGGTCCCCCAGAGCTCTCCGAAGTCTTCAAATTGTCTTGTATAGAAATCCCTGAGAATCAGAAATGAACAAATGAAAAATTTCCAACCATCTTACTGTAAAGTTCATCTGATGAGGTTATTCTCTTCTGCAGTTAAAAATTTGGCTTTAGCTTAAAATAAGGTATCTGACGATCCTAGTTACTGAAGCCAAATCATGAGACTCATTTTAGAGACCCAACTTTGGATGAGTTTGTGTAAGCAGGGATGCAGAACAATTACCATTCAAACTATTCTTTCCAATGTACTATACAATACCCACCTGTTCTGTCAGGCAGCAGGAATGTATGCCGCAAATACAGACTACTGCCGAGACAGCAGCAGGTGTATGGCAGCAACAACTAATCAAATCAGCTGAATCGGAGGTGTGAATCACATTGCACTTCTGTGCAATGAAAACGAGCAGAAAGGAGAGAGCTAAATGGCTGTGAATTTTAGTTTTGTTTTATTTTTAAGAACTTGCTTTAAATTATAGGCAGTACAACTGGTAARTATGAGAAAAAGCAATGAGGAGTTGAAAAGAAAATGACATTTCATCCTTGCTGCAAAGGATAGGCAGAGTGASTTAGGTACAGGAGACACCCATTGTAATCACTCTGAAAAAGCAAAGCATGSGTTTTGATTTTCCTAAAGAAGCAAATGCAAAAGAACTCTTGTCTGTACCATATGACTCATGATGCTTCTTTACTAGGCTTAAAGAGAATTGAACTTGAGTAATAGCACCATTAGAGCCCTTTACCAGGAGCTAGTTCCTGTGGTTTCACTGGGTCCAGCTGCTGATGACTCACAGAGGAAGTGGCAGAGATTAGGTGCACAGGGAAAAAATCAGAACAGCTCAGAAATAAAGCAAATCAACCAAGCATTACCTTTTGTGCACAACAGAACAATGGCTTAACAACTGAGGTTCAAAATGATCCGTCTTATTCCCCTCATTTGTGCTATTCCTGTTGGAAAGACCACCAGGAAACATGTGAACCACTGTGGAATACACACTGTAATCCATGGAACATCTCAATTAATATTCCCTCTTGACTACAGCTAGAACAATACATAGCATCAAGCAGTTTAATCTCCGGCAATAATGCCTTTTGTAAGATCAAGAGGTCTTTCCCTTGAATTAAGGTTTAAGCGAGGATTTTGAAAATTAGTTAGGTATTCTGCACAATGTATAGTGGTGGCTACAGGTTCCATAAGTAGTAGCTAGGTAAAATGCATAGACACAGGCTGGTTGTCATTAGTAATGTTGTTATTAGTAATTTCTCCTTTGCAAATTGACATTGGGTTCCCTTTGGAAGAGAGTTAATCCTCCAACAGGCTTTCTTACGAGCAAATATATCCACGCTTGTATAAAATTTAAAACACTGCCTCTAATATTCAGGTTTGTGCTACAAAGAAAGTATGTCCCCAGCAGCAAAAAGTTAAAATATCTAACTTAGAAGGAAGGATACAGGGGAAAACATTCTGGACCTTGTTTAAATTACTAATGTACAGTAGTAGCACTGCTGTTGGCTCACTACGGTCTCAGACACATAGCTCAGGGGATGTTTTCGTCATGGAAATTGCAAACAGTTTATGCTCTAAACTCCTTGGGGAGGAGTCCTATCTGAGTCGCTATAGATTGATAAAGTAGCTTATTACAAAAACATAAAATTATTTTGAGTAGATTATACCAGTTCTTTAAAAACTATTTGAAAAGGTTGATGTACTAAGAGCGGCCTAGGAAAAAATTATTGCCAATTTTGCTAGGTCAGCGATTTATCCTTGTTTTTAAAAATAAATTGGAATAGACAATTTAACCTACCTTCCACTTTCTAGTTCCCATAAGAATTTCAGAGGTAAGATCAGTTAGTGATTATATACAGAGATGCATTTTATAAACATTTGCTTTAGTGATTAATGTAAAACGATTCACAACCATCTCTTTAGAATATTCAGTAATGCACTTTACTTCCCGTGTTTACCATCAGCCGGCTTTTCAAACCCCACAAGGTGACTGTGTGACACTGGTACACGGTCTCTGCGACACAGAGTGAGTTTTGAGAAGGCCCGCATTACCCTTAGCTTCAGTTGTGCTTCAGCTTAAGCAACAAGCACTTCAAAAAATATTGCCAATAAGAAAGGTGGTGCTGGTGTTTTCCTATATGGCAAATCAAACATGAATTCAGTTCCTGGCCTCTTTGCTCCCCAAATGCCACAGCTGCGTTATCTGCATAAGCAATAAAGACCGCATTTAAGATAATAAGGATTGATGGTAGCCGGCGAGGGACGGGGCTGCGGCGTGGCAGCCGGCAGCGCTGTGGGTGGCCAGGGCGCRCGTAGGGTGCTGTCGCGGCTGTCCCGGGCGCTGAGCTGGGGCACCGGGGGCTTTGGGGAGAGCCGCACCAGCTGTCTCGAAAGGCGTGAAATTCCTCTTCCCTGCGTGCAGCCACATGGCCTTCATGCGCTCAGAAGCACATGGATGGAGCAGGTCAGTTCATTTACTTTCCTCTGTTAAAAGTCAGTTATTTTATGTTTAAATATTTTCATTCATCTCATCCACATTGACTCTTTGGCACATATGTGAAGATGAAAGGGATGAAACCTTATTCCTAGCAATGCCATAAATATGGATTCTGGAGAAAAAAAAAGGTGAAATGGAGTTAATACGCATTAGAAATCATTTATTTGATACTGTTGTACTATCCCTTTAAGATATGCTAATATGAACGGTCTGTCAATACAACATCACTTAGTTGGTTTTTGTCTGGACCTTAGAGCACAACAAAATTATTAGTACATAAATCTCTACTAATTTACTCTAGATTATGATTCTTTCATCAACATGCACATATAAATTATACCATTAATCATCATGATTTCTTTCAGTATTCATGTGGATGTAATATGTAATTTCTTGGGAATCCCACTGTAATTTAGCATGAATTAATGTCCACTTATTGGAAAGCACTACCTACATTGATATTTCTAGGGGAAAAAACCAACAACCGCGATGCATCTTAAACTACAGCCTAAATGACCAGGGTGCTGGTAAACAACCGCCAAAGGAGCGTCACTGCAGGTAAAGGAAAGTTATCTTAAGGGCAGTTTGTTTCAAAGCTCATTAGGCCAGATGGCAGCCTGTCTTCTAGGAGCACGTAAAGCACGTGTGAGGGAATGGGGGGGACTTCTCTCTCCTTCACCCTGCCCTGGGGAAGAACGGTGTGAATACGCAGGGTGAGGGGCGAGCCGAAGCAGAGGGGCATTGCTAGGCTCTGGAGAAGGCAGTGCAAAGCCATCTGCTGCACTTTTTTGACAGAGCGGGAGCAATAACAGCTACATCGGTCTTAATGACTAACACCTTCTAATTGGCCTCAATAATAAATTTCGCTGAGAGAAGCAGCAGTATTCATCCACTTTTCTGCAGCCTGTGTTTTAGCAATGGTTACATGCTTGGAGGTGGCTGGCCCATAGATTGAGCAGGTCGAGGACCCATGGATGGGCTGCCTTGGCCTCAGTTTCCCCCACCTAAGAAATGCAGCTGCCTCCTTGAGAAGCGCTGTGCCCTTTCTGGAGGTGAAGTAGGATATTACTTAATCTAGCTATCAAATATATAAATGGAACATACATATATACATATGCATGCTTCATAAGTAAGACAGTGAGGGGGAAAAAAAGGAACTTCTGACTATAACGAAAGATTCATTAGGAAAAATGAACTAATCAGTGCTCTCCAAGGAGAAATTCATTCTGTTTAGGAGGCCGTACCCTCTGCTGCTGCACATACTTAATATAATTTATATTATTATTTAAATCACTGCGTAAATTTTAGATACTTTTAAAAATCAAGTTAATGGACCATACTTTACTGCTTAGCATCATTTATATCAAGAATTAGTGGCTGTGGAGATAATATATGTGAATACAGAGGAGAAAACACAAACAAGCAAATATCATAAAACTCATCTGTAGCACAGGCTTAAAACACAACCGCAGAAATGAGCCCTTGGAAGAGTTGTGTGTTGCGTGGTACAGGCTTTCCTTTAAGCTGTGTGCACCCCTGTGTTTAAATACAAGGTATTCTTGAAATCACTTACCACCACACAGGGGGCCCATCCTTGCACCAACCTGTCATGGCAGGTTTTTCTATTTATTCCACTGGGAAATGTCTCCCTCTCCTCGCTTTGGATGCAAAGGAAGGAGAGAATACAGCACGGCTTTCCCATAGCTGTAACAGGAAGTGAAGACGGCAAATTAAGGTATTCTTGGGGAGAACGCAGGCACCTATACAGACTGCTTAGGAGCTGAAGAAAGGGGCTGAGATGCTTTAAACAGACACAGCCTAGAAACAAAGAGAGAAGGAAATAGAGAAAGGTAATAAGAACCTGAAAGAGTGAGAGGATTCTGGCAGCTGAGATAAATCAAGGCCTTCTGCTGTGGGCTATTAAAAGACAGAATATATTCCCTAAAAATGTCTTACCTGTACCAGGCAACAAAACAACTGTGCATCATTGCTTCCTTCAGGTTAGCTGCGCTGTATTTCATTTCTCTGCATGTTCGCAGCAGAGAAATTTTGACAAGGAGCCCAGTTTGTGAAGCTTTGACACAAAGTCTTTCACAGCCCCAGCTTCCTCTCAATGTCACGCTGAAGCTCATACCACCGAAGGGATCGCGCTGCTACGGGAGAGTGGCACAGAGACGGGATGGCCAAGAGAGTCGCAGCAGCCACGGGGGAGGAGAGAGACGGATTCTGCAAGGTGGGCAGTGCTTGCGGCAGCAAGCACGAGTGGGACACGGACAGTGCAAAGGGCCAGTGTTAGCACTTCTTATTTAACTGCACTTCTGTAACTTATTTTATGATGCTCCTGAAAAACAGAAATTTAGGCAAAGAGAGAGTGACTTAGCCCTTCAAGTGGAAAAAATGACCCATAGCTGAGTCTGGGAGGTGTGAGAGGGGGAATCTGGAAAGGGAATGGCAAAGCAGGGACGGTGCCCCTTGTCTCGCTGGAGAAAGGGTCACTTATCCCATCACTGAGGAGTCAGTCCCTGTGGGGAGAGTAGAAGGGTTCTTCAGATTTGATTAATTTTGTACAATTTCATGAAACATGGTATTCTGATAGAAAAACAGTTTGGACCTGAGAATGCTTTGCTTTTTCATCTCATGACTCAGGCCTAAATTCATCCACGTTTCATATTCCCTCATTTGCAGTCTGCTTTCTTTCTGCCTGACTTGTAAACTTTCTACTCAGTAAAAGTTGTGAGGTTTTTCCATCTAACAAATGAAGCTCCAGGCGTAGATCCTTTGCTGCTGCCACAGTGCAAAGACGAATAAAAAAGTAAGCTTTTATTAACAGAGACAAACATGGGCCTCTGGCATCTTACAGCAAGCCCTGACAAAGTAGCTGTAGTCAAAGTCTAATTTTAAACACAGAGAGCAAAATTCATAGACCACATATCGCCACCTCCTCTTTGCACTGGCTAAACTCATGTTCTGCTGAAGGGACAGTGAGAAAAGCTGTTTTACCTGTGTCCTGATTTACTCCTATTAAGGTTTGTTTCTTTGGGAAATGCAAGTCATGTTTTATAAAGCTGTATTTCACCTTGCAGTTTGGAACCCAGAAAATCACTTGATTCCTGAATGTGATGTTGGATAAAATTGTTTTTCTTTCAAAAAACCCTAAAAATGATGTTTTGGTCGGCTCATTTCAGGTACCTAAATTATTAGTTGCTGCCCAAATGACTGCCTGCATTGCTGGGTCACCTGGCAGTTTTTCTATGAGCATTTTTATTGCCTAGACATAAATAATTTTCTTTCCTGATGAATTCACAAGCTGCTGCCTCAGACTCTCCCTATGTATCATCTGTGTATTACTCGGGGTCTGAAGCTAAGTGGGTAGATTGCTCACAGCAACGCATTTCATCCATGTCCTTTGGTTTCGGATGCAGCGTGCACCTCCAGCTGTCCAAGAGCACCTCCATTACCCAGCCTTGTGGTAGAGCAAATAGCATTCTGGCCTCAGTCTTCAAGCAGTAGATTAGTGACAGCAGTAGGCAGACAACTTTTGTCCCCAGGGAATATTAGAAATCTAGAGCTAGAAATAGATGGATTAACTGAAATGCAACCCAACCTCTGATCTACATTATTGCCTCTCTTCTTTATCTCACAAGGGAAGCAGAGATAAAGAGTGATAGACACTGATAATGATGGAAGTCCGCGATAATACACCGAAGTGATAAACTTCTTTGTGGCCCTCATTGTGCCCAGTTGTCTTCAGCTGGTTATGAGCTCTAGCCTCAAGCTATTTACACCATGATCAGGCTAGTAATTAGCAAAATGTTTAATATAATATAGAAGCAATTAGGAGGTGATAACATGCAATTAAGATGTGTTTTCAGATTAAAGATTTTATAGTGCTCTCTTTCTTGAAAAGATAAAGTGCCTATCTCAAAATGTCAAACTGCAGTGATTTAATCTGAGTTATTTTCAATTAATATGCATGTATTCTTGCGATGTGTTCACCGTTGTTATTGACATTGATAAATTAAGCTCATCCCAGCAGAATTTATCCTTGAGTCGCTCTATATTTCCTGAATGTCAGTTCTTTATTCGTATTTTTTTTATGCCTACAAGCTGTGCACGATCTAACTCTAAGTCCCTTGATTCATCCCTGGGATTACAGTAATGTGTCAGTCTGAGTGGAACAATAATCTGAAAGGGCATTGTTATAAATAGCGTGTTAGAATATAATTGTTTGTCATGTCGTTTCTCCCCTTTAAATCCCTCTGAGTCCTGTTTAAATAATTTAGACAGCTAGAATGACAAGAGTCTTGAGACTTCACTTATAGAGTTGTCCAACCAGTCTTCAGCCTACCTTGTCTTTTGAGACTGTCTCATCTGCAAAGTAGGAAGTGCAAACAACAGATGAGTTCCGACTACATTGCGGATTTGAGATTTTGCTCAAGCCATTTATAGTACAATGTAAATGCTACTGATACTAATTTCGCCCTAGCTAGTCAATAGAAGTGCTTAGACAATAGACATCAGGGTGTTTCCTATCATCATTAAAGAAATTAGAATCCTAAAGCATTGCAATTCGGATACTGCAGTTCAATGTCTGAAGGCAAAGCTTTTTTATTTTTTTTAGATGCTTTTTGATAAATTTTCTAATAATGATAATAATAAAAAAAAAAGAGCTGAGGCAGGAAAGAGACAATTTTTTTTTTTTTGATGGAGCCAGCTTTTTGCAAAAGTAGTAAAACACTTCCAAGGAAAAAATTGCTAGAAATGAGAGTGTCCTATTAGATCATCCAGTCCAGTTCCTGGATCATGCAGGATTATTCCTTGTAACGCATTTTCCTCCTCCTTAGTCCTCTCTAGGTTTTTTTACACATGCAGTGAGGCATCCAAACATCAGAGGATTTGCATACAGCACGTATCAGAAAGGTTTTCCTGAATTTAACAATTATTTCCTCTCCTGTTTCTGCTAAGTATTTTCCCCATAGCTAGTGCTAACAGTTTTCAAATATTTGTATTTAGGTCTCTTCTCTTGCTCTTTCTTCTACCCAGTTAGGGTCTGCTTTATGATATTTTGTTCATATGTGGTTGCAAAAAGGCAAGTTAGCTGACAGTCATTGCTAAGCAAGGCAATTTGTATTTGGCTTTGTGTCATCCAGCTGTGATTAAACGCTTTGGAGACCATGGATTTAGTAAAGTAAGATGATATAACTCATCATAGCTTATGCTGACTGGCCAGTCGCTGTTATCATTTAGTCAGCTAACCCAGTTCTTCACAGGACTGCTTGAACACATTGAAATGTTGCTATTTGACAATCCCTGAGTCACTGTTGGTCAAGCCACGCATATTTGATTCTCGCCTGTTCTATAAATAACACCTGTAATATTTTTCGTTAATTGTGCAGGCCAACTTCCAGCCTCTCGGGTAAGTCACTTGGGTAGTAGGAACAAAATGCAGCTCTTGAATGTTATCTGTGAATACCTCAGTGTCCTGTCCTTCGACTTGGCTTCACAGAGCATTTAAAAGATGAGCAAAGAACAAACACCACAATTAAAGGAAGCTGCCAAAAGCTGTAGAAGTGTCAGCTGGCACCACTGCTCATTATACAGATGAAGTTGTTGACTTTTACATATATAAATGATCTGAGAAAAGCGATGTGAAGACTTGAAAAGAAGGCTTTCTTTTGGCAAAAGGAAAAAGGGGAAAAAAAGTATTAAGAACCTCTGCTGAAATTTATTGATGTGTAGGTAAACATCTCACTGTCCCTGAGCCAACAAGAAATCCCACTCCGGGAGTGAGATTAGCTTTACTCAGCTGATTCAACCCATCAGTACCGAGGTCAGACGGAAAGCAGTGACAACGTAACTGGCAAGTCCTAGTAGCCTGGTTTGTCTTGGATCAGTACCAGAGATATGGCCAGTTATGTCCTGTCTACGCAGAAAGTCTTGAACCGGAAAGAATTACGGCACTTCCTTCTCCTGGTCGATGAGGTAATTCTGCGAGAGTAGCTTTGCTCCGCGGACCGTGGCTGGGTACAGGACTTTCTGGATGCACCATCCAGAAGGGATAGCAGCAGMGGGTGTGAGGTGGAGTCTGCAACGCGGGGACGGGTATCCCAGCCTGACACAGCCTGGGTGCTTCAGCCAGCCTCGTGGTGGAGTGGGTCATCTGGACTCCATCACGTGAGACTTTGGGGGGATTCCTTGTATGCTGGTAAAGTGATGATGCATGGAAGTCAGTGGAGCAGTCAACGTCACTTTTGCAAAGATGACCCTGAAGCTCGGGAAAGCCTCTGATTGTCTATGTTTTCCTCCCTGAACAAGTAGTACAGTAGTCCAGAGGTATTAACAGAGGGAGGTAGTAAATAAGGTTGGAAAAATGCAGGATAGGAATAAAAAAATCTTAATGTTGACAATATAAATATAATACATAAACAAACATAGCAGTAACACAAATGTGTTAATGCCATAGGGACATTAACCGAGAAGGGTATTTCTGTGCTGGATTTGCCTCTAGCTACAATTATAAGACCATTTGTACAGTATATTTTTGTTTAATATTTTTCTTTACAGGCGCTCCATCAATGTCACATACAGAGCTTACTGAATTATGCCACTCACATATTTAATAACAAATAATCCTTCCAGGAACTATTATGGATTTAAGTGTGATTATAGTAAGGATATCCAATAGCTACTTTAACTTATACAAATATGTATTTTGCAAAGCTTCAGACTTGATTATACTGTAGCCTAGATATGTATCAGTTTTAGTTGTGCTTCTAACAAATTCTTTCACTTTTGACCAAAAATGATGTGCATTACAAAATTTTCTCAAATAGTGTTTGCGATTATTATATTATCCCCTCACAGCTGAGAAATGTGGCGTTTAAAATAATGTTACAAAGTATGCCATTCGGTTGCTGTTCTCTGGGTTAATTTCTACATTAGTGAAATCAGAATCAGGCCCAATATTTCATGCAAATGGTCTTTCCTATGTGACGTAACAGGAAACTGAAAAATTTCCAGTTCATCAACAGTGCTGGCTGGTAAAAGAAAAAGTAGTGTTCTTTTTTCTTGTGTTTGTTTCTCTGTTTCCACTTTTATGTAATGCACATTTAAGAAAAGAGGAAAACAGATTTTTGCAGAGCTACCTTTGAACCGTAGAGTTGCTTTACAACACTTATTGCATTACTAACAAGCCACAGGTGTACACTACACGAGCGGGTGAAAATGTAATTGAGGGGTATGATGACAGTTAATTGTCCATAATGTATTTATCCCAAGATGCACTTATGCATCTGTTATATATTTAGGTATTTGTTACTAGTAGCTTTGGCGATACTTAAGCAGAGGGGCATCTATATCTAAAAGACAATAAAAAA
This sequence comes from Oceanodroma leucorhoa, assembly GCA_030449065.1. Classification (NCBI taxonomy): domain Eukaryota; kingdom Metazoa; phylum Chordata; class Aves; order Procellariiformes; genus Oceanodroma; species Oceanodroma leucorhoa. Next base: position 4,608,311 of record JASVER010000036.1, read on the forward strand.
RGAAAATGCTATCAAGGGGCTCTAAAGTGGCAAGACAAAGAAACTTCGTCTCCTTTTCACTGTCTCTGAAATGAATAGGTCTATTTATTTCAATGGGATTTTTTTTTTCCACATATGCCATGTTAAGGTTTGAGTACAAAACACTTGACTCTTGTTTCTGGGTGTACTACGGGACTGAATTACTTGATTACCTGCAGACATTTTAGTAGTGATGTATTTTGATATTTGCCTTTCTAATATAGTTTCTTCTCTGTTTCAGCTTATTGTTGTTATAAAACAGCTTTGTACAATAGATTAAAGTAATGTCTATTCACCCATTGACACATAGAGGATTTATGTGTGGGAGTAACCCACAAACTTCCCCTCCTCTTTACTGCCTCCCTCCATGCATGCCTTGAGAATAGATGTGATAATTAGTCATCTACTTTTATCTATATTTGTATGCCATCCAGACATTTAAGATRAGAACAACAAGTCGCTGTATTGAAGCAGTGTCCTGAATTCAAAATGCAGTGATACAGCTCGGATGACTTTGGGCGATTATCCATTTTCTGGGCCTGCTTCTGCTCTCTGTGAAGTCAACAGCAAAACTCCCACAAGGGTCAGCAGTGAGGGGAATTGAGCCTCAAAAAAMTGAGGTTATTCTTTTTGAGATTGCTCAGCAGGAGTCAAATACTGAAACGAAACTGCATATCTTCAAAATCCAGCATAGATTAGATTAATAACAACATCATTTTAGGGCAGTAGTTAGTATCAGGCAGACACTCTGCGAATAGCTCATGCTTTCCAAAGGTTACGATGTAAATGGACAAGCTGTGTGAGGGGAGGGCATAYCAGGCAGCGGCAGAGCTGAGATCCTAGCCCAGCTGTGCAGTGCATTATGCTCCTTGGAAAGTTAACTCCGTAATCAGAGTCCATCTTTCTTGCCACGGAGCTGACCCTGCGTTCGGATTTGCTTGCACAGACTCCCATCAAGTTTAACAGGATTTTGTAGGGGGGACAGTAGCCCAACTACATACAAGATCGGGGCCTGTGTAACCACATTATCTTAAAAGACCAGAACTCAGTTCATATCGGAAGCTGTTTGCTCATTTGAAATTGGCTAAACATTAGCATCTTAGAAATATTATCTGAAGTTGCTGAACACTGATATTAACCTGCTGCATGCTTGGAGTGCTCTGATAAAAATGCAGTTGCTGTGGKAATTGTTATATTATGTTCAGAAAAGTGCCAAGAATATAATTGCTTGCAAAATGACTGTGCAGTTCAGCTTTAATCTACATGGCAAAACTGTTTACTAAAATTAAAAAAAAAAAAAAATCCAAGTCTTTGCATAAACAAATATATTCAGAAGTAGACTCTTTATTAAACTTTTAACACCAAAATTATGTTTATAGTTTATTAACCAGATGCTATTTGTAACGTCTGCTGTTTGTTAAAAACAAAACCAAAAAGCACACAGCACCCAAGAAACCCCAACAAAAAACAAAACCCCCAAAACACAACAAACCTAAAACCACCAGAGGATGATTTCCTTAAGAATGTTCTCTCAGGTATGTTCAGAATATTAATTAGGCCCATCTATTTCTGTCGGATAATAACAATGTCCAAGAACTGAATAGAATCTGTGACCTGTGAAAGGGCCATTCATATGCTTTATTCTGCCTTAGCGCATTCCTTAACAAGTGAACATAGACCTTTTTCATAGTCATCCTAAATGTTTCAACTGTGTGTTTCATGGTTTGGTTCTTGTGTCTCCAAAACACATAGCTTTTTTCTTTCTTTCTTTCTTTTCTTTTCTTTTCTCTTCTTTTCTTTTTCCCTTTTTTTTTTTTTTTTTTTTTCTGGTCTACTGGGAAGTATTCCATGCTCTCCTCATTTAAATGCTTATGCCTTTATGGTTATTTTTACTGCCATACCTATGGGGCTTCTTACTGTATTGCCTGTAGCTGAAGGAGATTTTAAAGGAATTAAATTTATTCAGTTTAAATCTTCAGGGGCATACAACAATATCTTAAACAATTAGCAATAATTAAAAAGCATCTATTCGAACTGTGTAAAAAGCAAATAGATTTAATTTAAATACAGTAGTCAGGCCTAAAGGTTTTTTCATTAAAACCAGGAAGGGTCTTCCCTTCTCCCAACCCTGCTTTTATTTTAGGCAACTTTTCAGCAGTTACTTTCTTAAAGTATTTTGTCAGTTGTTCAGTGGCTTCCAACATGTGAGAGGAGTTTGTTGGTTCAGAGAATTTCCCGGAGAGTTTGCATTAGGGATTGTCAAAGCCTCCACAGAGCTGACCTAGGTACACTGCTTGGTTGCCTAAGTTGAGGCCAGAGGTTGAGCTGCTTTGGAAAATTAAGAGCCTGCTCTGYTGAACGCACCTCCTTCAATGTTCGGCACGCTGGCTGTACAAATATATCTGCAGTACAGTAGTCTAATGGAGATATGGTCAAATGTATGTAATCGCTGTATATCCTAGTAACTATAATAATTATAATAAACAGTAAAACGACATTAGACATATTTTAAGGTCTTACAAACAAATCCCTGCTCGGTGTGTGATCATAAGTGGTTGGATTTGCTGTGGTGACTCTCCTTTGACACCGCGCTGTACGTGAGCAGAACAATCCTCACAAGTGGTGCGTGTGCCAGGAGCAGTTTCTGCTGCCGCTGGTCACCAGTGATGGTGGAAGGTACCTTCAGGTGGGACTCCAGAAGCTAGCTGTGGCCAGACCTCAGCCAGAGCTCCTTCCCAAGGCAGCCCCAGTCCATCCTGCATTGGTTATAATGCACACTTGGGGATGTAAAGTCAAATACTGGATAGAAGGGGAACATTTTAGTTTGTGCTGTTATGACCAAATTAGGGTGTTCATGCCATCCCTTGTTTTTCTCTGCTCTTCTCCCTCCCTCTCTGTTCAAAGCTATGTTCAAATTTTTCTTGAGGATTGTAGCATGAAAAATGCTATTGGGGTACAGTGTCACTCAAGTATTTTTTGGTAGCGATTTTGAGTTAAAGATGCTTGTCCATACCTGATCACGCTCGGTCCCACATCCTTGATGGGATGAAAAAAAGAAACTTTTGATGAAAAAAAGAAACTTGCGCTGACACATGAGGGAGGCCAGTGCATGGCAGGCAGGGCCAGGGCCAGGGAGGAATCGGTAGGGCTAAGGCAGAGCAGCAACTGCTTGTGCCAGCGGAGAGTAATGTCTGCAGAACTGCACCTTTCCTGGGTTGTAATCAAAATAACATAGACTTTTATACTCGAACTGATAAAGGTTTACTTGCATAGTTTATCAAGGTGCTTAAAAACACTTGGATTCAGGTAGCCTTCTTTTTCTAATTTAGCCCAAAATGTATATATTTGACTAATGTGGTTTGGGATTTTTTCAGCTTGGAGTCTGAGGATATTTTCATAAGGGGATGAAAGAGAAGGGATAAATGCTAGACAGTTTGTTGTAAGTGCCAAAGAAAGTGACAGCTATCTACATGAGCAAAATTTCTAACAGCGCCTCACATCCACTGGAAAATGCTTAAGAGTCCACAAATAGAAAAAGGTTAAAAACTACTGACCTAAATAATTGGTTCAATTTTCAAGACTGATGAGCATCCAACTGTTCTCATTGATTATAAACAGATGATGATAACGAATAACAGCTCCCATAGTTGATGAAAGGCATCTTTTCTGGGGAACTTGTCCACAGATGCTTAGAAGAAGGATACATCTAATACAAGTCTTTGATAAGGAGGAACATTTCTCCCTTGGTTGTCTATTTTGTATGCATAGCGTACATAAATATTTTTGCTTTCACACTATCTCATTTTTCCTTAGAACTCAGTTTAGAATTGAACTGTAGCAGATAAGAGAAAGCATAAGACAAGATCTTAGTTTCATATGTGGATTGTATGCTGCTTCATGCCTCAGTCCTGAAACTGCTTTCATATTCACCGTGTTATTTGACCATCTTTTTTAACCTTAGTAAATTCAACATCCTATAATACAGAGGAGTTAGAAAAATGTATGAGTAATCCGTTAAATTTTATACCAGCTTTAGATCTTTTTTTGGTTGCCACATCCAACAGGTTTCATGTTTTGATTCTATATTATTGTGGTAAATACAGAAGAGCTGTGTTGTTTACTGGGAGGAAAATTGAACCAAGTGTTACCAGGAGAAAATTGAAGCTTGCATTTTAATTGAAAATTCTGGACACGCTCCTTAAAGTTTTTCTTTTTGATGTTGTCATTCATATACTTCAGATCTCTGGGTTTTTAGAGCTTTGTTTTAATTAATCTTTTGAAAGTTTCTGCAAGATTGATGTGGGCAGTGAATTTTGTCAGTCTTGTTTTGCAATACTAGTGCTTTTGACTGACGAGAATCTAAGCATAAAATATGTGAAGTCCTCTTGTCAGAAAGGCTTATCAGTCTATTCAAAATACCTGTGTTCTATAAAATAATATCCTTGGTCCATTTTGTCAAATTCAATACTGCTCTGACCTATCAGTATTTTGGGTAGCTGTGTAACACCAGTTGTCAAAAATGAAGCAAGCTTCTTGCAAAAGGGTGTTTTTCAGCACTTCTCCTTGTAAGTGAGGGCATTAAGTTGCAATACTGACATTAGCTGGAACCAGTTTATGCACAGACGAAGCCACCTGGTCAGTACCCTACTGGGAGGATATTTGTATAAAATTTTGATTAAATCAGTAATCTACTCTCAGGAACTTTTAAAGACCTTGAACTGGACTCCTTCCCYCAAAGTCCACAAGACCACTATTTAAAAATAGATATCCTAGTCTTGGATGTTGAGACCATTTATGGTCACTGTGCCATTTTCATACAAGGTGCTAAGCTTGTCTATATGAGCAATGCTAAGCATAGCCCGTAGTTCCCAGGCTTGCTCACTGTGCCTAGTACACATCAAGTGTACACATCAAGAACAGGATCTGGAGTCGGTGAGCCACTGGTAAATCATAATGGAGTGGAGCAGAAAAAAGATGCTCACATGGAAAGGAGATCTGCAGGCAGCTGCTGGTCCTTGTGCCCAGCAAGTGAATGAAGCCATGCAATGGGCGAGGGCAGCAACAGTTGTGCAGGTACTGCATTGGCCCACCTCACATTCTGCTCCTTTTAATCACACCCAAAAGCACTTTAAACCATCAGTTTCACATTGTGACTTAATAGTTAAAGTAAAGAGAGGTTGTTTCATAAATACATATGATCATCCTCTCCACTCAGAAGAGGGAGCCAGAAAGCCAAACTCGGGGAATCCTGGGGGCCATAGAAATAGGAAGGCTGCTGAGAACACACACATGCAAATGGCAAATTTGATTACAACGATGGGCTGTCTGCTTTGCAGCTCCTGGAAGCCCACCCTCAGCCATAAAAATGCAAAAATAGTGCAACAGGCAACGTGGCAGAACAGGGCGCTCTGTATTCATTCACAATTAGGTGTTCTATTCTGTTGTCACCAGATGCTGCCACGCACATTACACAACAGAAATGGGATTAGCAGGAATAACAAAAACCTGTCAAAGCACAAAACCATGGCCTAGTAGTCCTGACAAATTAAACAGCCTACAATGAGTGCCAGAGCATGAAAATCACTCACCCTTCCTCTCCTATCTCTCAGAGGTAGGCAGTAAATGCCTTCTTAAAGGCAGGCCACCATGTAGCCAACACTAGAAGTAGAGGAAAAAAGGCATTTTCATTTCTGATTGAGTGTAGATTAAGGACAAACCACCTGACTAGTGAATATCTGAAAGATATTTGTTTCATTCTGTTAAATAGAGAATAATTTGCATGTTCCTGGTATGTCCTAAGTAACCCATGTTAGAAATTATGTTATACCATTTCTATACAGATGAGCTTCCATGGAGTGCTGTTAGCTTGATTTGTATCTGGGTAAGGCAAGATAAAATAAGTCCAACAGCTATGTGAGACTCATGTTTTGCTCACCATGCTCATGCTGGTGGCGCATCAACACTAATGCAGGAGGATTCAGAGGGTGAGAGAAGACTGTTTGTACAGAAACTAGGTCCAAGGCTGGAAACCAGATGATGAGTTCTTTGTGTATTGCTCTGGGACAGCTGCAGTGTTTGCAGGTTTTTAAGATAAGAACAGGAAGCTCATGTCTGCTATAGTCTGTTTTACTTATCTTGACTTTAATAATGGTGTCATTAAGCTCAGCAGCCAACTGTGCTTGAAATTTCACTAAGGCTATATGAYGAGTTGCTCTTCGTAACCCAGTTGTCCATTCTGCATCAAAAGCGGTGACTTGTAACAAGCTTTTTCACGTGTTTTTTTAAAGGCATCTTTTGCTTTTGTGGACTGCCTGTCACTCATCCTACTTTAGTATTCTCTGTAGACGGTCATCATTGGCCACTCTTATTGCATCTGTACAGCTCTTCAGCTGGAAATTTTTTCTCCCAGCCACTCTCAGATATTATTTGCTGATCCTAAACTTGGTGAACTTTTATCCTTGACATAACCTCAGCTGTATGGTTCTTCATTTTTGCTATGTGTGATTTGTAATAACAGAAGTGAACGGACATCAGCTATGGGGAAACGGGAGATAAGTAACTGGAAGATCAAAATCTTTAGGCAGCTTTCTAGATGATACTTACTTTCACAATGCTCTTTCTTTTTCCCCTACACTTCTTTATCCTCACTTTTCTTTCTCCCTGAGGGGTGGCAGATAAGTCACTCAGCTTTAGTGCTACTGTAAGTTTAGAGGACCAATTCAGCAAGGGTGACAAATGCTATTTTCTTGCCTCTTTCCTGACCCCATAAGATTTCCAAGATTTCTTCTGGGAATTACTTACAGAAGATGTATTTCTTCATCTGTGGCACAAAAACCATTTTTCCCCTTTATTTCCGCCCTCTGAGAAAGTCCTTGGAGTAATAGGTAAAATGTCAGAAATAATTAAGAAAAATACTGATATACACTGTGGCAGAGAATTATACCTTTTGAGATGGTCGTTGCCATCATCTGTAATCAGTCCCCTGATAGATATAAATACCAGCTTTATCACCTTGTTTTAGATGATGACGTGTTGAATCAATGTTGATGAAGACTATATTTTGGCAACCTCAGTTAAAGGGAAAGAATAGTTTCCATTGCGAAGCAGAGGACATAAGTTCAAAATAGAGTAAGTATTTGACACAAAATACAGACATTCCTTTGTATAATATCTATTTGATCGTGTTCATAAATATTCTTTCTTATATTTTTCATTCTTAATTTTCTTTTATTACTTTTACCTTAGACACCTCTAAGCCTGGAAAGTAAATATCTCTGTGTAAGAGTGCCTAGGCAGCAACTGGTGTTAATATGTTTAACATATTAAACACTCAGAACGTCATGTCTACAGCGGCAGGCAAGTGGCAATGTCTAAACTCAAAGAGCTTGTGTCATTTTAATGTTATGGAGGAAAAAATAGGTAGGTGCTGGTTACACCTTAAGGAATTTCCTATGATGTGGTGACTCCATAGTATATATACTAATATTGTCGCAGCCATATACTGTGGTACATACAAAAAAAGGCAAAGGGAGCAGACACCTTTCCTATGGCATATCTAGGAAATTTGTAGTTTCCCTTGGGGTTTACTACAGAAGATGACGGCCTTGGAGATAAAGGGGCATCCTGAGTGAGAAGATTGCCACTGTGAAGAGAGAAAGAGAGTGAACTTAAAGGGGGGTGATTTGCAAGATAGCAGAGACATTGGCAGATAAGAAATGGAGATTTGATATTAGTGTGATAGAAGAGGTAAATGCAGAAGACAAGAAAAGCTATAGGAAGGAGAATAGGAATGGCAAGAAAATATGAGGAAAGATGTACAGAGGGAAAATATGCTTGAAATAAACACAAGGCACCAGCCGATGCTGGCATGGTGCTCTGCTGTGGGTTGATGATAGCACAGTTCTGTCCCAAAAAATTTCCTGTCTAAGAGCTTGCTTTCTGCTTGACATGGAGAGCATGCATCCAGTGAGTACCCATGCCCAGGAGCAATGTCTTTACTTTTTGGGCTAAGTTATTAGGTGTTTATGTCCTTAAGAAAGAACCTTTTTGTCCTGCATCTTAAAAGAAAAGGTCATATTTATTTTCAAGGGAAATGGATCATGACTAGATTTATAGTACTGAGTACTCAAAGATCAAATTGCATGACCGCAAGCATTTATATTTTTATTTATAGGAAATAATATAAAGAAGCAAGAAGCTTATGTGCAGCTTAAGTGTTGAGCATTTATCTTTTTCAAAATGCATTAGAAAGGCAAATGGACTTGGAATGCCAGTTGAAAAGCTAGGATCACTCACCATAATTTATTACTTTTTATATTTAGGTAGATTTGAAGTACGAGTTATAGTGCCTGCAGATCAACTTGAACTGCTCTACTATATTTTATGAGGTACAAGGTAGCAATTGGTTGCATAAGGGACTAAAGATTTGGTACTAAGTCCTCTTCAACTTTTAAATGATACTTCTGTATTCTTTGATTTTTATAAAAAAAACTTAACAGCTATGTCTACATAGTAAGTAGGTACCTTAAACTGCTTTGGAATGGATCTCCATATAAAAAGCCTTGCATCCACATGCAAATCTCTATAGATCACTCAAAAAAATTTTTCCAGATTTTGGGAATTCTGGGATATTGGGACAGTGCTCAGGTCTACATGAGACTTAAAAATTAGCTCTGTCCAAAATCCTCAGCAGGGGCATGCTGTGTTCACATGATGGACAATCCCTCAACCCAAAACAGTGTAAACAAACTAATCTACTGCCTCAAAACTTTTATATAAAACCCAGATTCTTCCAGAATTTTTTCTAGAGCTTTTCTGCTATGTTTTTACCTCTCTCTTTCTCTACCTTTAAATTTCTTTTTTCCTTGTCTATCTATTGAAAGCAAAACTAACAGTGGAAGAATTCTCCTGTTTGTGTCACAGATAGAGCAGGTCTCTGATGGCAAACAATAGCTCAATGTTCATTTTCGTTACACAGTCATGGAAATCCACTGAAGCTGACTTAGGAAGTCTAAGTTTTGCTGCCTTCATACAATTCTGTATCTTGGAAGCATGGAAAACTCCCTGATGTCTGAGATGTGCATACAGTCTTGCAGAATACGGTATGTGAATATAACCTAACACGTGTATCCGGGAGCTGGAGAATAGATTGTCTTTTCATGTAAATGTATTAGCAAAGTCCCCCGAATTAATTTCTTGAAGTGGTTAGGAGAGCTGACAGAGCATAACAGAGCTGGAAACTCTTTTTCTTGTTGCTCAGCAGACTGTGTTGAGTGKCTGGGCTCAGCAGAGCACCACACACATCCAGTAAGTACAAATTGTTGACATCACCTGAAGATTATTGTTATCTCTGGAAGACTGCCTGTCATGTGGATAGTTTTGACACACAGTATGATGTGTGGTATGAAGCAAGTTTTGCATGTTTTCAGGTAGAATACAAAACCAAGAGCTGCAGAGCATGTCTGTGCAGAAATAGCCAAGGGGACCTGGCAACCAAACAATGGCTCCTGGTGGCCCAAAACCTGGTTCTACTGGAGCTTCTGGAAATGCCCCATCTCCTCACCTCACTACTGGCTCCACAGGGCTTTGAATCAGGCTCTGTCCAGCTGACATTGTGAAAGCTGAGTCTGCCTTTGCATTTTGTCTTAGATCAGGAGTAAACTTCTGAAGCAAATCTTGTGACCATCCCCACTGTTTACGCTTTTGTTCATGTTGGGGAACTGTCTTACATACATGAACTGGAATTAATTTTGGATAAAAGTAAACCAGAAGATGTGCTCTAGGACTACATCTGACACACTCCAGCTAGAAATAGGTAGTCAGTCTGTGGGGTTAAACAAGAGATAGTTCAAAGTAAAAATAAATAAATAAATAAATAAAAGCTTGTGATGCAGATTTCTGGTCCTCACTCTCAACTGTTTTGCTCTGCAGATCTACTTCTGCTGGTCTGCACTATTTGCCAATGTGGATGTAGCCTTAAGGTTCAACTGAGCATTTTTTGCAGTATAAAAAGATCTTTCTGGCAGCTTCAGAAGATGCTCAGTCTGTCTGTGGTTCAGGTTCTTAAAAAGTGAAATGGGGAAGATAATACTTGACTATCTTTATCAAAMAGTACACATCTCAGATGAAAGCCTAAGTAAGTCCAAAGTGTAGTAATAAATATTTTAACTCTTACTATGGCTCCAGGATCTTCATACAGTTCTCTTTAACATATACGTATATTTTGAAGGTGCAGATCTGAACTGTAAAAATACACCAAAGTTCATGGCAGTGCAAATAATCAAATCCTCTTAATATAAGCTCTGCTTGGTCTCCCATATGATTTTCAGTGCCTGGTAATTGTTTATGGACCAGTTTCCCCTGCAGTGCTGCTTATGTATGTATATATAACAGGAAAGGAGAACAGCAGCCTCTCTTGATGTAGTAGACAGTTGCTAAATAAATCTGTACTAGACAGGTACAGTGTCACCCTAAATGAGGCATAAATCATGAATCAAATTTTAGAAATAATGATACTGACTAGGGCAGTGTGGCAGTGTGGCATTGTGAATCTTTCATGAGAAAAAAAATACGTTTTGCAGTGTCTTGTTGCAGCTGTTTTAATAATACTGAAATTTTGTTCACTGAGGACTTCATGCCATTTGGATTGTTTTCATTGAAATGTGAAAGCAGTGTACTCATATCCAAGTGACATTAGATTTAGGGTTTTTTTCCTTTTTTTGAAAAACAAAGGTACTTAGTACACACCATAGGAATTGCTTATGACACTAGGATATCAAGCCATTTTTATGGAATTGCAAGAAAACATGATAAAACGCAATTTGCTATTAGTGCTGTTGGCAGTGCTTTGAACTGGTGAAAGAGATACATTCCTTATTATTCAGATGTACTTTGCTTTCTGTGTTAATATATGATAAATATACAATCAGTTCTATAAGTCCTTGAAAGATATGATATTCACTTCGGTATTTTAAAATTAAGTTTGATCCATCTTAAGTTTCAGCATGAGTTCTCATTGGCAGCATGACGTTAATAAATCATCAGAGCACCATTGATCAACTGACTTATTTAACACTGCACAAACAGCAAGAACTTATACTGGGCCACAAACCCCACTGCATGCCTTTGCCATTAAAAGAGGTAATAATTTCACACTGACAGGTTATTAAGTTCTCTCTAGCCCCAGAGTTAATATGAATTTGCTTCTGGGCAAAGAACAAGTCGGGTTGGGTCTGGTCCCAGATCAGGGTGAGCTGAGCTGTTCCAGGTGAGACAGTCACTGCTAGCTCTGTTCAGAGGCTCAGCTTCTCCACCTGAAAAATGGGGGAAATTATTCTGGTCCTTATAATGTAGTTACAGATTGACTGGGTCCCATTCCTTTCAATCCATTTTCTACTTCTGCTGTAGGATAGCATTTCCCAAGTGCTGTAATCCTTAACCAATTATCTTAGACGTCAGTCTGACTCGGCTCATTACATGTTTCTCTGCTCTCCATTCCCTGCTCATCTTTCTTTGATGTTGCATTTTCATATATTACATTCCCCACATACACTTGTAGGATTCAGCCTATATTGGCCTTATTATAACTTYTGCTATCTTCATGATGAACTGGCTCTGTTTTCTCATTGCATGTAATGAAAAGAAACCAATGTCAAATAGCAACCATTAATAGTATGAATTTCTCTATCTCACTAAACAGAAACACTCAGATTTTCACCTGAAAAATTTAGTAAAATTTTACCTAACACTGTCTCCTTCGAAACACCAGTATCTAAATTAGGTCTTAGATTAGAACAGTCATCAAGGCTCCCTCTTTCCTCTAGGAAAAAACAGAAATATTTGGAGAATGATTCAGCCTGTACAAGATGAATCCTTAAATACAAGGTGAAGGTGAGCAGCCTTGGACGCCTGGAGTCCTGACTTCGCGTCCTTTGCAGAAGGACCAGCTACATAGGCCATATTCTTCAGCCTGCCAAAAACGTAATGCAGAGGATATATGAAAAAGGGTCAGAAGATCGTGACTGCCGTGGAGAGGAAGAAGTCCCCACTATTTTTTCTGATATCAAAATTGTGGGCATTAAACGAAGGCAACATGCACAGCCTCAGAGGAGGCCACAGTGGTTCTGCACACGGCGTGTAGCCGAGCGTTACCTGCTGTGAGCCCGGATGCTGTAGGTACYGATCCTTTAGGGGGGTTCAGTGGGCAACTGGAGAAGTTCACGGAAGAGAAATACAGCAAGGACTGCTAATAGGAAGACTCTAAGATGCAAATTTTTGGAGGCTGGCAGAGTTTTCTGGGTAAATAACACTAAATGTTTGCTCCTTTCTTGTGCTAATTCCCAGGCATCCACTTTTGGTCACTATCAAGGACAACTGCGCTGAATGCACATCTTGCACAAGCTGGTAAGACACTTTTTATAGTCTTCAGTACCTAAGCTATCTGTCTAAGGCTGGTGGAGTGAATCTGTGCCTCCATTCACAATGTGTGGTTGTGGGTTCCCCGTAGAGGACAGTTTGTTCAGACCTGCTAATGGGCCTGCTCCTGTGAGCAGACTTGCACATAGGCATTAGCATTTGTTAAGGTAAAGATTCTAGCATAGCATTAAATTGAGTTTTAAACAAATGAGCTGATAGCAATGCCATCCAAATGATCACATTTCAGTTCAGCAAGACTGGATTTCTTTTCATTTGAGAGAGCTCTGATCTAATTTCATGTCTTCCCACCGGATTTTTATTTCTCCCAGTCGGCAGTGTAATGGGTTACATTCTGGTAAAACACACAAATATTTTCTAACTGCAAACCATCATGTTTCAGTGGTTTCAGCTTTACAGATTGCTATCTGCAACTGTTATTACTACACTATTGTAACCACCACTTTTTTCCAGATTGAATGCACTGCTATTTCAACTCTGATCCCGCGGATAGAGCGTGAACAGCACCTTTAGTAGGATGGCAAATGCTATCTGTTAAACCATGGCCATTTAAATGGTCATAGTTTCTTCGTATACATTAACTGCTGAAAAAAGAAAATAAGGTCTGATCTTTTACTAATGGATGAATTGTGTGAATTAGAATATTTAACCATTTTAAAGCATGGAGTGTGTGTGTGCCGAGTTGTTTGCGGGACTGAATTTCTAATAACTTTTTAAATTGGAGGTTGAATTCAGGTCCAAATGGGCAGATATTAATAACTATAGAAACCACTAATCACACGATGTGTCTTCAATATTTAATTCAGTCAGATATCCTTAAATAATTCAGTGATTTTTAATTAAAGAAAATAGGGTATTTAGCTGATTTTTTTAGGCCGGGGAATATTTATCAACATGATTCCGTGCCTTTACTCTTCTCAAATATCTTTTCTTTCCCTGTTTGGTATTTTATGACTTTTGGATTCTTTCTTAGTTACATATTTTTCTAAAAACAGGGACTTTGATTTGTAAATGTGAATGTGATCAATAAAAACCTGTGGCTTCAAAGTGTCCTTATTTATATTTAAATCCTTCCTCTCACCTGCTGTTTGTTGCTTTTTAGTTATGTCACCAATCCCACTGGAGCTCAAAAAATTTAGCCGGACCTCTCTAAACTCCCAGACATGTTCTTTTCCCATGTACTCTCCTGTCCCTGAAGTTTCTGATGTAAAACAGATTTAAGTTTGTGTAGAGCAGAGGTCAACATGAAAGCTTAAAACAAAACAAAAAAAGTGCTGGCATTCATCTTTCAGCTCTGGTTCTTATTATAACTCAAAGCTCTATTTTAGTAATTTAAAAATGGTAGTATTGTTCTACAACCATACCCTACCTTTCACTTTCATTGAATTTCTTAATGACTGTGATGCCCAGTTTAGATAAACTTCTAGACTAGCTGATGACCATTTGGATGAACTGCAGCCGGTTATGCCACAATGGTAAAATTGACAATTATTTTGAAAATTGAGCTCTGTGAAGTTTGCATTTATTTTGCTTTAGGTTATGGCCAAGAGCAAAGCTTTGAACCCATTTCTCCCACTCCTGAGTAGTTATTTGCACAGCCATGACTTTGGTGAGCCTTTGGTATGGGTAGTGGGAGTAGTGGCTTCATGAGATCACTTCAGTGATAGATTTCCTAAAAGTTTATTGCTAAGTACTTCAAATTTTTTAATTTTTTTTCTAACAGAACAGCTTTTTCAGTTCTGTAGCTTTGTAGTAACACATACCTTTCTGAGTRCCTCAGTAAATAATCGTGAATTAAGTGTTGAACGAAGATTAAATACTGCATGCTATGGCTCAATGTGTTAGTCCGTTTACCAGTGTTGTATATATGTACCCAGACTTGTGCATTTTTCAGTGCTTAATCAGATGGAAATAGCAATTGGAGGTGTAATTCAGTGTTGTGCTTAAGGTCATTAAACCCTGTGGTAATGGGTAAATCCAGACCCTGCTGTGGCCTTATAAGGCAATTTGGCAAAGAAACCAGTGCTATTTTACTGAGCCGATGAGAGTTGGACAAGGACTGCGTCCCCATTAAGGGACGAAGCCCCACTGTATGAATTTGCTGTATTTTAGCTTACATGGAACATGCCTAAGCTGACAAGGATCTATACAGAGCGCCTGCCAGCCTCTTCTCTTCTTCTAGGGAGAGGTATGTACCCTGAACAGCCCTAGACTGCTGCCTGGTGCACTCCAAGAGTGTTTGTCTTTCTGCTCTTCAGTTCAACATCCATCTTGAACGTAAATTTCTGTGGAAAAAATAATTTTTCCCCGGGAATTTCATTCACACAAAATGAATTCTGAGATGAGGTAGAAGGTAATGAAGGTATTCACTGTAGTAATTAATTATAAATCAGAATAGAAGGCCTAATATTATAAAGGTTTAGGCCTTATTCTGTAGTGGGTTGGCAATTAGATTGAAGTTACAAGGACATGAGAGGTATCTGCAACTTCATGGGAGCGCATAAAAGATTGTAGTCAGTATTCTGCCCATAGCAAAGTCTGAGACTAGCTCTCACCTGTGAATTTGGTATTAATTTAGCACCTCTTTTGCTTCTGGATAAATGTCACCACTCTTTCCTCAATGGTCATTTATTGGCCTTCTGGTAGAAATGGCTTCTTCATGGAAATGGAAGATGGGGTAGAATGCGGAGAGCAGATAAAAAGACACTGGTGAAATGGAGTCCTCTGAAAAAGTAGAGTGAGGGTTTTTTATGCCTGATAGCTAAAAAAACTATCATGGCTCTAGGGCCTTCAAATGTGTTTGATTCTTTTGTCTGCAGTAAGGAATTTGAGCTCTTTGAGCATTTTGGGGAAGGTCAGGTGGTTAATTTTGAAGTTGTTTGCCACAGCTGTGTAAATCTTAGAGAACCCCATGAGGCCTTGAATGCATAGTATAAACTCAGGAGATCTGAGGTGGACATTGTAAGAGGCAGGACTTTATCACAAGAAAGCTGTAGCTGGCGAGGAAGAGTCATTTGCAGATGATTCTGAGGTGGAAAGAAGGAAGGAGAGAATGATCTGGCATGACATTTGGATCTAGGATGCCATGGGGTATTCAAGCAACAGATATTCTTTAGAATCCACTGAAGATTTAAGATTATTTTAATACCTCTCATTCCTTTCACAAGAGCTCTGTAAAGCATGCCAAAATGTAGGAAATTTTAGAAATTTCAACAAATGCTATTGTTAACCCCAAAGTGCTTACAAATCATTAATTCAGTTCTGAAAAAGCTTTAAATGAAAATAACAGAAACAGTACATGCAATGCATATAGTAAAAGCTAATGTGTCACATTTTCAAGCCTTCTCTGATATTATTAAGGGTTACAAATGTTGTCTTTTTATTGTTAGACTTAATATATTGCATATCCTCCATTGTTACAGACAAACACTAAATAACTGAGACTTGCATATAATCTTGAGCTGGCAATATTGTCCAGATGGCAGTCTTTATCCTCCAAACTGTGGCAATCCATCTTCACCCTTGTTTCCATATTAATTACTCATCCGCATTATTGTATGCTGATTAAAGCTAAGAAACTAGAATTTCCAGGTCCTATTCCTAACCCTTTTGCACTATAATAATGAAACATGGTTTTCCTAATCTTGACAATTTTTTTTCATGATGAAGTCACCACAAAGATATTCTGATACTCTGTGGTTAAAGTTGGAGGTGATTACATTTAATCTTGTGTATGTTCAGTGGACTCTTGTTTGGCACATGTGGCAGGTTACCATGTGAAAATAGGTAAAGTTGAAGAACATGGTAAAAGGTAATTTCTTTCTTTCTTTTTTTTTTTTTTTTAGATATAGGAAATCTGCCATTTTTCAAAATCCAAAATTTCCTGCCTTTGCCTCCCTTGCTGTTGATGCCATTGGTATGGAGCATATTCTGCACAACTCTAGAAGTTAAGCTTTGTATTTCAATGGATTTGCAATTCTTCCTTCGGAAATACAAGATACAGCCCTGAAACTACTACAGGTCTTTGTCTGCGTGTTAGATCACATGGCCATTGAAAGAAATATTGTCTGAAGAAGGTTGTTATTAGGCTAAATTTCCATCAACATCAAGGGATCAGGTAAGAGTTCATGTGCTAGTGAAAGCTTTAGGACTCCTTATATTCAAGACACTGATGCATAAAAATTTTACAATGCATTGCATTTTGTTTACTGGAGAGTCAGATTCTGTCCCCTGTATTGTCCTTCCATAACTACTTCAGAAAAGTTCACCAAAATAAGTAGGGGTAATTACAGAGCATTGGCTGCTTCCACTCACAAGCAGGACCATGAAGATGGTATTATTTTCATTCAAATTATTTTTAATGTTTGAAAACCTGTATTATAATTACTTAAACCTCTTTTTTTTTTTTTTTTGTTTTACTGAAATCTGAGTTAAATAGGTGAAAAGTCTGTCTTCAGAATCTCAAGTTTCAAAAGAAACATAATTCTGGATTTTGGATCATCTGACTTCCTTTTCCAGTGATGTGTCAAGTCCAGTATTTCAGTGTGAAACACAGACTGCCATAATGCAATGTGTTTAACCACCTCAATGATGCATCAACTGGAAGGAGTTCCCAGAGATTCAGTTCACACATGCACACGCACACAAAAAAAATGAGGGAGAAACAGGGGAAGCGGAACATAAATCTTTTTCACATAGTTTGGCACAAATTTAATTATGAAGTATTTGTAAATGTTCAATCAATTAGACCACTCAATTGTTTAACTTTGAAGGCAGATTATCTTTTCCAAGAGAAAAGGTTCTCTTAACCAAGACCTTTTATGTTAACTGCTCCAGAAGGAAAATGCTACATTTGCCATAGGACATGAATAGAGATGCAGGAGAAAAGTGTATAATACTGTGGTGTCTTTGGCTGAATTTCAGGATTTTCACAGGAATGAGCTAGTTAAACATTAAACTCCCAAATTACTCACACACACATCCTCCCGCCCCCTCCCAAAAAAGCGCAACCCACTTTTTTCTTCCCATTAGTAATTATATTTCATAGAAATAGTCATCTAGTGACTTTATCATATTTAATGTTTATAGTGGCAATTCAATATTAATTGCAGGTAGATTCACATTTACAAGATGAAGAAACTGCATGAGGGCCCATTTATTTTTCCTTAATTTTCAAATACTTTTCCAGAGTCTCGCTTTCACACTTGTTTTACTTGTAACCTATTTAAGCTCAAAACCTGGCAATTCCCAAACAAGATAGCATACTCTTCATAAATTATCAACAATCACTTCACAAACGCTGGGAACCACCGTTGGGTGGCTTGAATGGCATCTGGGTGCCATGGAGGGAAGACTTGTAAATATGGAGATACAGAAAACTAAGAGTGAGATGGGAGGGAGATCAATACCAGGCGAGTACACACCATGCACTGTTGTATTTCTTGAGTATCACTTTCCAACTCTGTCATCAGGGGGAAAAAAAACTTGTATTAAACATTCTTTCCTGCCGCAGGGGCAGAGCATGCCTGTCGGAGAGCAGGAACACTGGTGGGTTTGGCAGCCCCACGATGGCACCAGAAGCACCAGCAGGGAGACGCTGGAGCTGGAGGTACGTCCTCTCTGCAGAAGGGAAACTCACAGGACAAATTCATTGCATACATTTTATGTGGACAAACCAGAGCTGTCTGCAGTCTGGGAGCAGATCGGAGCAGACCGTGAGTGGCTTGTGGTCCACTGATGAAACAACCAAAATACTGTTCAAAGAGAAAACTGATTGCATTTACTCTCTCCCCTGTTGAAGGCAGTCGCTGCGTTGGCTGCAGAAGGAGTTTGTCTGAGCCCTGAACATGTAGACCAAAACTAAATCATAACCAGAGTCTGTCTGAAGTCTTGTCTGCCAGCAATCACAACAGAAATGATGTCTGTCCAAGCGCTGCTGCTGCTGCTGAGTTAAGATGCATCRTAACAATGCGCTGCCTCACTAATTCTGACTGAATGCAGGAGTCTTGGCTGCCTGCTTGTGACTGCATGTAACCTTTTCAAAAGCACCCAAATATCTTAGGAGCCTGAATCTCGTTGAAAGTCAGATAGCCAAAGGGTGACTAACATAAACAATAGTCTAAATGCAGCAGGATTGCCTGGAATGGTCTCATAAATCTCAGAGCTCTCCTTCCACCCAAGTTTTGGCAGTTGTACTCTGTGGAAGTTGCATAGTGGCTGGCTGAGTGTTAAACAGTGTTTAGTTGGCCAAATCTGGCTGATTTTTGGAAGAGCCAGTGGCTGCTGATTTTTTTCAGCTTCCCATCGCCCCTCCTCGCCCATGCCTGTTGATCATATCTGGGACTTTGCACTGGCCACGTGATGTTGGTCTGTAGGTGTGTGGTGCTGCAAGTATGCACCATGTGCTACCCGAGGTGGTGGCGAGTGTGGAGCGTTCTCACAAAGCATGCAGCATGCAAGCTCTCTTTAGTTCAGTGAGGACTGGAGAGGTTTTTTTCCCTGTGGATCTTTTACATGCAAGTCAGGCTTCACATAGCCCACAGTCAGAAGAAAAAAAAAAGAAATCCTCCGCTACAGAGACAAATAGCAACATGTGGCTGGAAGATAACAGAAACGTACATGCAAGTGCAAAAATTAAATATGGAAATATGAAAATGAGGGAATTTTTTTTTTTTTAAGCAAAAGAACTGATTCACTTGTCATTGCTGGAAATTACATGGGGCTTTAGTTCCTTAGCAGCCCATCTCAGAAAAACAAAATAGAAAAAAAAAATGTCCATAGATAAGAAACACCATCACAGTACCCTATATTTTGGTTGGCTTTGGCAGTGGGAGCCTTTTGCAAAACTTTGCAGCCAGCCTGAAAAACAACAACAACAAAAAGATAAAGGCAGAAAAGCACATTAGAACAAAATGTGCAGAATGCAGATGTGCAGTCTTCCTGCCTTCCCCGCTCTGTCTCCAGTCTTGCTGCAATATCACACCATCCTGAGAAACACTGGATTTATTTTAAAAGACTGTTTCTTCATTTTCCACTGTCATTTTCCGCAGCTCCTCCCTCCCTCCGTGTCCCTTCTCCCTCTCTGTAGCCCACATCTTTGCCAGATATTTAATGTAAAAAAGATTACCTCAGCTTCTTGCAAGCTCTGCCCCTGCTCTGTGGTGGTTTAAACAGGCTGCCTGCTTGCTGCAAAAAAAATCGTGGTGCTCAGCAATGAGGCTGGTTGTCTCTGAGCCACATCACGCTGGAGTTTGCAGTTAAGAGCTGCCTCCAGGAGCAGCAGAGCAATAGAGATACAGACTCCAGTGTTAAAGATGCAGGCTGCTGGGATCACTCTGTTCCTTCTCCTGTTAATGAGTCAGTCTGTATTTACAAAGGAATAAAGTAAAAAAAAAAAAAAAAAAAAATCCTACAATTTTCATTAGTCCCCAAGAAATCAAGTTATTGAAGTATTCTTTGGTAGGCAAGAAAATGAGTTATCTAGGCTTCCTCTTCTTATGCAAGGATTTTGTATTCATTTTGCCCATATTGCATTTTAAAGTGCATGGGGCTGGGACTGTCTCTCACCAGGGGCCTTTGCTGTGTCAGGTACAATTAGAAACCAAGGCTAATTGGGGCCAATATTCCATTATATGTAGTACAGTGACAGGGAAATGAGCTTTCATTTTAAGATAACTGGTCCTGGCCCGTGTGTGGAAGCAGTCCTGACTTTGGAAACAAGCACCGGCCCATTTTGCACGTATAGACACCAAATTTTCAGGGTGCAAAAATGAGCAGTGACCTATTGAGTTTACTGACCAGAAGACATCCCAAAAACTGCAAGTACTCCAAGTCTGAGGCTGCATTGTTTGCCCTTCAAAATGCCAGAAAACACTTTAAAAAAAATATATTGTTTGATAGTTAAATAGCTTTAACATTACCCAGTAAAGGCAGCTATCCATTAAACAACCAATAAATAATCTAAAATCTAAAAATCAGTCCGATGCTATACAACCGGAGCGTCACAACAGCCCAGCTTTTATGGAGGGGAGCAGGGCTCTGAGGTGCACCAGGAAAGGCAGCAGATATGCTATTCATTCTTTAGCCATTAGAAATAATTAGGAAATCGTGGTCCCATTTCCTTCCCATCTGACTAATAACAAGTTGTGCCTCAGRGTGTGCTGTTATGAAGACTGGAGAAGGCAGGACTGTAGTTAAGCCTATAGTTGTACATGCCAGCGATGCTCAGGCCTTCAGAGCAAAGTGATCACYAGTGCACAGGGAAAAGAGCCTGGTCCTTTTTTGTGTGTGTTGTAATATCCAGACTCCAAATAAAACAGAACATGAGACAGCATTAATGTCCTTGGTGAGCAGAGGGTCCTTGCTAGTGCTCCCCTTGCTTGGCTGTTCTCACTATGTTACACTCCCACTTTTTTGTTTGGTGAAATTGCAAATAGTCCCAGCTTGCAGGGTGGTGTGACTGCAACATGGTGCACACAGAAGAGGCTTGTGCTCAACAGGTCAGTGCCTGACAGGCTTCCAGGATGATGTATCATGGTTAACAAGGTGCTCATGACCCTGAGCAATGGGTATATGAACACAGAAGGGAGTAATCAGAGACAGAGGATTACTTGCTTTTTTATATTTCACATCAGTCTAAAGAAAATAGGTTTTCCTTTCTCTTGACAGAGTAATATCAATCTCCAAATGAGGTAGGCATCCTTTTACTGCACCCCATTTGCTCTTCATTGTCACCCATGCACCCTGTTTCCACAATTTCTGCTCTATTTTGTGCAGATATTTACTATTCTTTACTTGTTTCCTCTACTTTGAGACCCTATTTTCTCTGCTTCCCTCTCTTTATGTTTGCTTTTTCCTTACAATGCTTCTCTTATCGAACTTTTTCTTCCACTTGAATAGCTCCTTTCCAATCATTTTTACTCTCTACAGAGTGCCTATAATTTTCCTGGGCTAGTAACAAACCTCTGATTGACCACKCTTCAGCTTTGAAGAGTGTCTTTTACCATCTCAGCCATACAGATTGTGTACTTTAACTTATCTTCATCTTCTTCTGACATACAGTTCCTCTAACCACTCCTCCTGGTTTCCACAGGTCAACTGGTCATATTCAGAGACCCTGGAAGCATAACCTGCTTTGAAGGTTCGTGCTACCTGCTCATTTCCTGAAGGGGAAACTGCCAAGTTTCGTCTCCTCCCTACCGCAGTTAACTCCAGGTATTCGTTCAATATTTTATGAGTCAGAAGGAGATTACAGRACACTATTTCTTGTCTTTAAAGGGTGCACAAAATGATCAATGTTTTTCATATTGCCTACTCCTGATTGGCTCCAGAGAGGTGGGAAAGTGAAGATACAGACACTTCCATAACTTCTTGGAAAATGTCAGTAATGAGAGAGGATTAGTCTGGTCCATCCTGCACCTCCCCATGATCCTATGAATGCAGTGAACAGATAAGCCTGGGTTACTGCAGGCACGGGAGTGGATCGTCCTTCCCTGGCTTAGCAAGGGCTTGGTGGAGACCTAGTAAATCAAAGTGCTGTGGACACTTTGAAACCAAAGACAAATCAGTCTCCTCCTTTAATATGCTGAGCATTCATCACCACATTTCAGATCACATGTTTCTTGGAGTGATTGCTTAAAGATGGCACAGATAAAAAGTAGAGGAGTCCAGTTCAGGTGTATAATGTACTCTTTGTATATGACTCCTCTTGTGGAATATAGGGAGGTTGTGAAAAACTGCACAAAATTAGCATGCAGTAGGTTAAATAAGTTCATACCTCATATATTAAATAAATAGCCGCTCTGCTAAAGAAATACATACACACGGAGTATATGTTAATGTTCAAAAAATATACAAATAGGAGGCAGTTTCATGTGCCTGTAAAGACTTTGTTGTCAATAGACCCACAGAATAATATCTGTTATTCCAGAAATGAGATCAGGGATCAAAAATGTTTTCACAGTTGCAAAAGTAATAGAGAAAAGACTGCAATCTCTGCCTGATTGCAGCAGTAACTCCTGGCCCCCACTTTCCCTTTTAATGGAGAGATGGGTGTTGCTGGGTGGGTAGAAGTATTTTCTGTTTTAATAATACAGTCTTTGATAACTTGTGGGAGGTCTTCAGTGGGAGTCTTCCATGGACACTATGACCAGAAGAGCTTTACCAGCTTTTATGAGAGCAAAATGGGCTTTGTGATGTTTACTCAGTTCTTTGCTCTTTTTTGGAAAATATTTGGAATTATCTATCATTTAAAAAACAAACAAACAAACAAAAAACCCAACAACAACCTCTTGCTCTCTAGTTCTTGCATTTTCAGGAAAAAAAAAAAAAAATCTGTCAATACAACGCAATGATGATTAAAGGTGAGGCATATTATTAGGAAAGCTGCAAGGTGAGAATTGCTATATTGTAACAGGGAAGTGGTCTATATATTGCAGCACCGTATCTCTGGCAGCAGCCAGGGTCTGAGGATTCAGTTGAAGATACAGAATTTGGTGACAGCAAATGAAGACTACACTGTTCCAGACCCAGGTCTCTTCTTTTTTGCCAGTAATTCAAGTTAACTATTGTTATGCTGGAGATCCTTGTATTATACAAACATCTGACTTCAATGTTTAATCTGTCGGACTTAATCTGACTTCAGTGAAATATCATGGTATTGCATATTAACACATTAAATATCCAAAGTGAGAAAAAAAGGGTTTCCTTTTATTGGTTTTGAATKTGCATCTCTCTTTTATCACTCCTTGTCCTTGTGTTACAAAACAAGGAGAACAGAAACACTAGATCTATATTACCCAAACCAGCCACGGTTTCACATACTTTTTATCATGTTCCAGAGGAAGCTGTACTATTGTTTTATACAATGCCAGTAGTACCACAGTACTTCAAACAGTTCTGTGAAATGCAATTCCTTCTATTCCTGCTGTTATCATTTCCTAGGACATTAGAAAAGATCCTGAGCCCAAAAGGTTGGATTAAGATCTTCACTTCTTCAACAGCTGAGGTCAGTGGCTCCTGTTATTTGGTTTGCACTACTTCTTACTCAGTCTGAGACAGGTTACAAATAGATTCCCCCAACCTAACAAGCAAGCAGGTCTTAAAGGCAGCTGTTTCTGCTGTTGTGCCCCTAATGACTGAGCCCTAAAGAAGGTAATTTCTTTTCTCTTATCCGTTACGTAGCATCAAAAACTGAATTCAAAATTTTCTGTAGTTTTAAGAGGTATTCCCTTAGTGCTGGGGTTTTTGAGTAAACTGTGAACCTGATACTACTCAGACCCTAATTACTGTAGGTCAGGCAMTTATTTCTTTCGACAAGAAACCCTTTTGTGTTATTAAAATACAAAAATGTCTAACTGACTGACTTCCATATAAAGGGGGAGGGGAAGGAGCCACACATAACTTGAGTTACTCGAGCATAAGGTATTTTTATTCAGTTGAGCCCTTTAGTTCAGATTAGGATCATAGCTTCCTTTGAATGTACAAGTTACTTTGAGTTCTTAGTTCAGTGTTGAAAAACTAACACTTCTAGACATCCCTGACAAGTTCAAATAAAAATCCATTAGGATCTTCTGAATTTAAATCTCACTGGAATGTTGAATTTACAAAAATGTCTGTCTACAGTGTATATGAATTTTACGGGAAAACAAGAATACAAGGCAGCATGGGAAAAGTCTTATTTGTATTTTGCGTCTTAATATTGTGAGAAGAAGAGGTGTATGATATAGCAAACAAATTTGTAATGGATTCTGAGGAAACGGTGGAAAGATTGTGCTTATCATGAAGAGTGGTATGTGCATTTTTTCTTCTTATATCAATGTGCAGTAAGAGGCAATTGCACCAGTGTCAGATTCTTTTGGAAGACTATTGATTGGTTTATTTATTTGTACATCTATGACAAGGGAAATATGAAGTATTTCTTTATAATTTAATAGTCATAATAATAAATGACACAGTTCTTACGCTTTTACTCCACTGGCTTTATAAAGAAGGCCAGTGTTTTAACAGATGGATAACTCAGAACTGACCAGGAAGCAAAAAAAAMCCCACCTCCTCTAAAACTAATACATCTCAAGGAGGCTGTAATTATTTCCTTCTCTGTGACTTACAGCAACATATTGAAAGTTAATAAAGAGAAATGTAACATTTACTGGGTAATAAGAGATTGTGGAAGGAAATAAACAAACCTAGGATATAGTGCATCTAAGTAAACACAAAGGTTGTAAAACCTTCAAACTCAAATATCAAGAGCACTGCAAATTAATGCTGCACACAATAGACCCTTTGGAAGCTAACTTAATCCACCCCCATGTATCTACATGAGGGCCATGCATAACAATGCATGAGCTGGATTTCCATTAGAGTTTCCTCTGCAGGCTGTCAGTTGTTTGAAGAAATAACAATTTCCTAGGCATGAAAGCTTTTTCAGAATGTTCCCACTGATGTGTAATAAAAGTGACTTTACTTTTTTTTCCTTCCCCCCTCTCCCTCGGCCCCTCCCCCCGAGATGTGACTTTCGGGGGGAAGAGGATGGACTTAGACCCTCGGCCCCCTACCAGTTTACCTTGCCTGGATTATCAGTGCAGGTGTTAAAATAATTGAAGGTGTGGTAGGAGATACAACCCCTAACAGCTTTTCCTATATGGAGATTACCTAGGTAGAGAATGCCAGAGTACCTGAAGAATAGGCATGTGAGTACCTTATTAACATAGCACCATTCAGCGGCAGCTGCATATCTGGAAAAAAAACCCTTTAAAGAGCCTATTCATCTATGTTAATGGGCCCATTGCACAGTACATTGTGTGGGAAATTAAGTCTCTGGCTGTGAACTTCCTGTGCTGTGCAAGCTGCCTTGACTCTTTTTTATTGCTTCAGTGTTATTATCTCCTCCTGGAAATAAAAACAATCATGTTCTCACATTTGAGAAGCCAAAACATTCCCAGATAACAAACTGGTTGAAAGTTTCTTTTGTTTCCCTTATTAAGTGAAAAAATATGTTTTGAAATTAAAGTAAACCCTAAATTAACATCAAAGCCCATCAAATTAGCTGAGCTGTCATAYGCATGACAATGTTGGGTTTTCTTTTTTTTTTCCCTTCCCCTGTAAAATACACAATTTAAATTGCTTTCCTATTTATTGTTCCTTCCTTGGAATTAATTTTTGCCACAAAATATGTTAATTTATTCAAATGAGACATGATTTTTGAATGCTTAACTGGCAAAAGAACTGCTTTCCTGCTGAAAGACTGAGGTAGAAAATAACATTTTTTTCAAGCATTTCTCCAAAATATAGCCCCTTTCCATTTTAGCACAGACTGGACCAATTCTCTAAAAGTAGATCTGGAAAAGTATACCAAAAAAAAGGAAATTTTGCTTATTCAATTAATTTTCAAGCTCTGTCATGAATTTGAGAGTAATATGTGATGTTATGCAGCCTATATCACCTTCAAGAAAGAATTATCATCAAATATYTAAAAAATTTTTCATCCTTTATGATCCAAATGCTGCACATTGCATCATCATCACCATTATCTTCATCATGCTGATAAAAGAAAGGGCTAMTGATCGATACTAAATGATTAGAACTCAATTAAGGAGGATCTTTTTGGTGTAAATTTTTTTTTTAATCTTGCCYCTTCCAGTCCTTCCGCATTTTCAAGTTAACTTAATATGTTCAACCATTTAACATGTTTAATGAGCAYACTGGAATATAAGTAAAATTGTCATTTAATGTGCTGTATTGCTTCCATGGTGCATGYTCAACTTCCCTTGGACAACACTAATATATAAAGAGCAGCTAAAAAAATCCAAACTCTTGCTGTTAGAAAATGAGAGTTCTTGATGTAAATTGCAATAGAATTTAGCTCTTCAGATAAGCAACTATCTAGRAGCACTGTAAAGATGGCTAGAAAAAGCTGAAGTAGAGCTGATTCACTCCAAACCAGTTACCAAGCAGTAGAGAGAGTGGAAGGAAACCAGTGTGGAAGGAGCCTCCTAATACGAATCATCATTTTATCCAGTCTGTTTGCACAGACTTCCCTTGCACCCATCCTGTTATTTTTCTTCAAAATTTTATCTGTGAACTGTTTGGGGCAGAGATGGTTTGGTACACAGAGTACCTTGCTCTGTTTTCTGTGCTTGATAGTGATCAACAGTGTTATCATAATGCGAATTATTGTTGATGCTGGTAGGGACGGCACTGAGTGCTCTTTGGGTATCTGCAAGTCTGACAAGTGGTAATACAGTAATATCAGAGAGGAAATCAATATTTCGTATTAGTTAATGATTTAATTATGGAAATCCTTCCCTTAATGCCATTTGTTAACTAAAGTCACCATAAACTGTATTCTGTTCAGCTCATCTTTCAGTGGCACTCTGAATTACACCTTCCTGACATTTAGATATTGGAATATTAAACAGATTTCTCTTTCTAGTCCAGTCCAACACTTTGTTCACAATGCAGGCCATCTGGGAATGTGTACCCATTAATGCTCTGGGAGGCACTGTTAAGAGTTTGCATATTTTAAAAAGTCAGAGAAAATTAGAACTGCAGGAAGACCAACACATGGCACACTCATTACATCAGTAGATTTGACATCATCAACATTATCACTTTTTTTTTCCAGTGGTATTTTGTATTGCATTTTTTTTTCCCTCTGCTTATACATTTATTTTTTTAGAATAACTTGCAACTTTTTTTTTTTTTTTTTTTTTAAAGACTGGCATTTTGCAGGTTTTATAGTGTGTTGTTGAGAGTTTAAAAATATACAGTGAAGTTCCAGGCTAGTCATTCTCATTTAGTCACTTTTACACAGCAATGTTATTTTTATATAGCAAGTGTGCTGTTGGCATTTCAAGAATTGCGGAGAGGCCAGTAATTTGGGCGCAAGCAAAAATTTTTTGAAACAGTTCCTGTAAAGATAATTCAGATTAATGGGCCATTTACAGTCTTGCTAACTTACTAACTGGCTATGTGCTCTAGGTAATCAGGGTGACATTACTGCCGGCACAAAAATGACATCTCGTCATCAGAAATTTTCTTCATTGGCACGGAAAATGCCAGGCACATCACCTCTGACTGTGTGGCCACCACATCTATTAACCTTATTGATTTGGAGTCATGCTGTGCCACACTGGAAAACTACTCCCTGCTGAAAGACTCAAGTGGATCAATCCTGAACCATGAACAAAAACTCAATAACAAAATGTAGTAGGCACCTTTCTCCATTAAGTATTCCTCAGAGTAAATCACATTAGAGAACACCACCATGAGGAACTTCCCTTGGGATTCTGTGATCTCCCAGAAACTAACAGCGAAAAATAGCAAAATAGGAAGGAAAAGATGTGCATATTGCTAAAGGTACTTCATATCACTTGATTTTGTTCTTAAATATCTTCCTAAAATGATATTTTAATTTTATACTGTAACTCAGTTCCCCTTTCTAAACTTTAAAAATCTGACTTGCTGTTTGTTTTTAATGATGATTGTCCCTGGTAAGTCATCCAGTGACAGACGACTCTGAAAAGGAAAGTTTTCTCTCCTTTATGAACCCTTCAGCATTTTCATGTATTTATCAGCATTTATTTTTGAGCGCCTCATTGTGATGGGGCTTGAAAATTAAACAAGCCATCTAACTCCTTTCAGCCTCATACAGTTAACAAAGAAGGCAACAAAAGGAGTTCCAGAGCTTCATATTTCCTGACAAAAGATAGAGGACTGCTGCAAGCCCCATTCATATTTAAATGTTCCTGGCTTTGGAATTAAAAGTCCATCTTTCATGTTACCATTTCCGTTCCTTACTTTTTTGTTGGTGTTTGCCAGCAATGAAAACTATGTCCCAAACATCAGTGTGACTCTTCAGTCTGCAGAACTGCAGAGTTGTTATAGAAAATATTCCTTGTCACAGAMAACTGAGGCTTTCTTAAATAGCAGTTGTGCATCATTATAGTTTTTAATTGTCTTGGAAAACTCATTTAGAACAAGAAAAGTGTGGGTACAACCACTCTGTCCATATGTGAGTAATAACTGGCTATAGCTGAGTAAGTTTGACTAAAGCCAGTGGGACCCCTCTCCTCAGGAAAGATTACTCACACAAGTAAGGGGTACAGGAAGGGACAAGATCATTTCTGTTGCTCAGCACTGTGACAACAGTATTTTTGCCCAAGGGTGTGATGTGAAAACTTGACAGCTAAGACCTACAGGCATAGGGTTTAATTTTGCATTGATTTTGGTGTTAATGAATAGAGCAAAGTTCATTAAAAATACTCTTTGCACTGTGTTCAGTCATGCCTAACATCTGTATATTTATCTATATTACAAATTTTAATATTTTATTTCAAAGAAAATTCTGGATTATGCAAAGAAGGGAAAAGAAAATGCAGTGATATATTAGAAAATACTACCACTTACTTGGAAAAAAGTGATTTCTCAAAGCCACAGAAAAGTCTGGAAAGTATTCTTTTTATTCCTTAGGAAATAACCCTGCGTTTCTAATTAATATCATGAAATTAAGGCCATTTATCTGAAAAACTGAAAAAAGATCTATATATGCTCCAAAGTTCAGTGTTTGTCCCTGAGCTCTAACATGGGATATACTATGTGAAAGTCTAACATGGGATATACCATATATCATCTCTATTTAGAGCCCCTAGGCAGGAAGTATGGATAAAAAAAATAATCAAAATTACTGTTTTTCTTTACTGAAAGCCCTCTAAGGAATTCATTGGAATGAGTTCTGTCTGCCCATCTAATTGATAATTATTTAATTAGCAATTTATAATGATAATGGGATTTTACCCCCCACCAGTCCATCTTGTCTGTAAGAAAAAGATAAGTAGACAACCTTATGTATTACTTTACCACTTTTGGCAGTTGGCACAAGATATTGTGGGCCAGCGTTGCGATTCCCTACAGTTAAACCATAAAAGCAATGTATTCATATATTTCCTTTGCCCACAGTGTTTCCTTTTCTCATTACCGTGGGTGACTGGCATTCTCACAATGTGTGTGGGTGCACAGGCTTGTTGTGTCACCATGGACAGTTCTAAGAGCAGCTTCATTAGTTCTTTTTACAACAAAAGCTAGGTTTTTTTTCCTGCCTTCTCTTTCTTTCCCTTAGTTGGCATGCGGGTTGAATTTTTCTTGGACCCCCTGCTTGACTTTTTTTTTAGAGCTCCTTTTGAACAGTGCAGCAGTGTGAACACTAGGAATTGTAACTGATAGACTGTTTGCAGGAGAACTCATGAAAGTTCTCTTTGTTCACTTCACATC
Source organism: Oceanodroma leucorhoa (assembly GCA_030449065.1). Lineage (NCBI taxonomy): Eukaryota > Metazoa > Chordata > Aves > Procellariiformes > Oceanodroma > Oceanodroma leucorhoa. Next base: position 4,638,029 of record JASVER010000036.1, read on the forward strand.
AACCAGGTTTATGCRGACCCTCCCCCACCTCAGCCAAACAGGGAAAAGGAAATCCACTTTTAATTATACATTGATGGGAATCACTGTATAGTGAAATTGCATCAAGTGGAGAATGCCCACTTTATACTCTTTTATCTAAGAATCCAAAAGAAGCACTGGGGTAAAAAAAATGGATATGCAAGCATAGACTCCCCAATATGTAGCCAGGCCTGACTAATTTAAATCAATTTGCCAACTCCATTTCCAGTCTTGATGAAAATTTTCAGCAGTATCTTTGCACTGTGAGAGTGTCTTGTCTTTAGGCTTAGAAGGTCTTATTTTTGAGACCTTACAAAAAATTTTTTCCCCAAACCTATGTTTTTTTAATGCAAAAAGGAAGATTTGCAAGTGTAAGGTATTTTCAAAATTTGAACTGATGATTTTCATGCTTTTTCACTTTTTYTTCCTCAGACAAGCATATTCAAGAAATTGTGTAGAAGAGTCCTAAGGGCAAAAAGAAAGGAGATCTATCTGGTGGCAGAATGAAAAGATTACACAACCTTGCGARAAATGTAAGTAAACAAGAGAAGCACTTAGTGTCATTCTGTGCTACTATGCCCAGTGAAACAAATGGAAAAATGTTCAACAGTACTACAGGGACCTCCGAGATTATAAATCATTTGAGTAATCTGCTAATAAATATGTAATGTTAATTTTCTTAGACTTTTTAAAATTAATATCACAAGATACCATTAATATAGTGACAACAATGTAGGATATTCAGCTTTACTGTGTCTACTATTAAAGTTTACTATGGTTATATTTGCATTCTGAGTCTTCTGGTACAGAAAGGAAATATTGGCAGTTTTCTTAAACATCTAGTCAGGAAAATAATTTTTTTGAAATTCTTTTTTTACATTCTTTCTTAAATTGCTTTGGCTTAGTTGTCCCAGTTCATTTATTTTACACAATTTAGGCAACTGTTTTTTTAATATTTCGTGAGAAAAAATGTTAACACCTGTGGAAGAAGTGTTGTGGAGACCAAAGAAAGAGCAGTCTACCTAGAAACAACTTATGATACTTACAAGTAGTCAAGAAAAATGTTAACTACGGACGTAATTAAGCGGAGTCATGTAAAGGGACTGGAGGAAAAAGGAAAAGATCTCCGGGGATGTTAGGAGGCATTTTGGCCTGYCAAATGAAAGAAGCTGGACGATGTTGATAAATCTCACCTCAAAGACAAAATTCTGATTACATCAAGGTCAAAGACAACAGTGCAATTCTGTCTTGCAGATGCACCAAGGATGCGTTGCACTGGTGATGGGCCCGTGTCTCAGGAAACACAATCTAGGCACTATGTCTAAGTAGAGCCTGAGAAAACTCTGTCCAATTTCCACCACCAATACTGACATACACTATTCTGCTGCATGATCGAGTCATAAATGTGTGACTAATAGTTCTTTTGTCCCCATTCAGATTGGGACTTCTTCTGTTCCTCTCCTATCTCACCACTGTCCCAGATTTTCTTCCAAGACTCCTTCAAAACTAAATTTCTTCCTCAGCAAAAGTTTGCAGAGGAGCAAAGCATGTGGGTGTAGCCAGGAAGGATGATGAGCTGAATGAGGCAGAGATTAAAAATTATGTTGGCTTAAAGGAACAGACTCGGAACTAGTCCCTGACTACTGTACTAGTTTAGAGTATCCAGTAAACAACAAAACAACAGCCTCATACCTGATAAACATCCGCTGAACTTCATTCCTTTCCTCACCTGCAGTTCCCTAAGTTATCTGCAGAAGTGTGCAGTGACAACTGAAGTTCTAAAAAGACCAGTTTTCCACAGCTTTTTTGGTTTATTTGTTTACCAGAGCCAAGAGCCCTCATGAGTTTCCAATTTGAACTTAAGTCTGAAACCAAGTTTGTGAGATTACATGAGTCAGTCCATCAAGGGTCTGCTATACCAAAATGGGAACAGCATAATTTTCCAGATGCTCATAGTTTCAAAGAAGTAATAAGGAAAACAGGAGATATTTAACAGCTAGACACTAATTCTTTTGGATTTTTTTTTGGCAAAACTAAGGTACCTTATGATGTTATACCACATGAGGCAATTTGAAAAGGTTCATTAATCCCCAGGGAGAGAAAGGAAGGAAGCTTAAAACACAAGATCCCAGTCAGATCCCAGGACTGAATCTAAAATTATTCAGAGTAGGCAGCAGGTCAGCTTCCAACCAAATGAGCTTTCACTGTGGCCAACCACTAAATGTCACAGAAGCGTGGGAATTAAGGCCAAAGTAGCTGTGGCAGGAGTAAATGTTCTTTTAGGCTGGGGAGGCTGAGCCCTGCAAAGGAGCCTCAAGAAAAAAACTACAGGGGAACAACTGATGCACAGCAGGAGTTGCCTGGAAGTGGTGCCTCTCTGCCCACTGTGAGGGAATCATCCAGGGAGAAAAARATGGGAATGAAACTGACTTGGGAAAAGGGTGAAGGGGGGGCCTGAGAATAAAAAGGTAGCTCAGAAATACGTTAAAAAGCAAACCTTAGGTTTGATTGTTCTGGTTTGCTTCCTTTATACATGGATACTGGAGGTTATTTAAGAGAGTCCTCAAAGACCAGTCTAACGTTTGCTGCTGAGAATAAAGCCACTGAGATGGATCATGTTCTCACAACGGAAGAGATTAAAAAAAAAATGTAGGAACATTTTCTTGTCATGACTGCGTTGTCTGGATTCTCTATAGCTCTCCTAGCAATAGACCAGGGCCACTCCTTGCCTTCAGTGATGTTACTCATTCATTTACTCTCTCATTCAGTTTAGAATCAGGACTTTTTTCTTTAAAGTTCAGAAAGATGTAGTTCAGCAAGTTTCCTTCTGTGGAGAACTTAGGAGCACTGTTTGAGAGAAAAGCCCTTGAGGCTGACGCGCTTTAGTTGGAGTTCTGCTGAACTGAATTTGCACATTAAGTATTGTACCTTGCTCTTGCGTGCTAAAGTGTCCCTTGTTTAAGACTACATGTATGTGTAAATAAAGGAAAATGGGATACAGCCTCAGGACTTAAGCCGTGTCATCTGTGAACAGGCCCTTTGGGCTGCGTGGGGAGCCAAGAATTGCTGGGTTGTGGATATGCAAGCCATATAGTCCTTTCTCAATGGTGTGCTCTGGCAACAGTGATTAGGAAGGCAGCCCCATACCACTAGAAAATTCACCATGCCAAACTTCCAACAGCTGGATTTTTCTAGGTTAAGCTTACTTTGGGACCAGGGCTAAGGTAAAGCAGATTTAACATATGTAAGATATAAGCCCCTAGGTTCTTCAATACTCTTAGGTCTCTCTGCAAGAGCATTCTGTTCCAAATAATGAAATATTATTATTAATAATGACGGGACGGATTTGTACTGCTTACTCATGTTGATGAAATACTGCACAAGAGCACGATCCTCACAAAGGTAAGGATGTGTAATTGGACTTCAGATTGATAAGTAACACTAACGATTAAAAGCTCATCTTGAGCACATGTCCTGAATACAATCACTTCAGTCTTTAGTGACACTTTTCAGGCAACCGTTGCCAGGTTTGTGGACATATAAATGAGATGAGAATTTGTCCACTTATGTTTCTATACTCTGCTTGGTTGCCTATAGCCGAGAAGGCTGACATCTATTAATGGAAAAACCTTTGACAATGACACGTCTCTTTTCACAAGAATCTGAATAGCAGTGACAGATCAGGAACCCCATTTTGATGCTCACTGTATATTTTTCTTTTCTCTTCAGTTCAGCCATACTCATTTCATTAAGTTGGGTCAGTTAGGTCAGGCAGCCTTATAATTATCTCCCAGGACCAAAGCTCTRGCTGAACTTTTAGTTCAGAACATTGTATCTTTGCCGGGACCTGGTGGGGTTATCCTTCATTTCACTTCAAAATTATGAGGACCAATTCTTCTGTGCTTCTCTATACTTTGTGTACCTGCCAAGTCCTCTCCTTCCATTCCTTCAGGTAGTCTCAGAAGTGACTGATTATAAATGCTGATCTGACTCTGTAAGCTTTCAGCAGCACACCTGAGGTTCCCGTTTTCTTTCATGGTGAACCGTTTTTCTTTCTTTCTTTGACTTTTTTGAGGAACTGATTCCAAAGATTTTATTCACAGTAGTTAACAGGTGTGAATTGGTGTTTGCTAGCATAAGTGTCGTGCTGGGTAGCCCTTTGTTCCCTTCCTGCTGCTTCCCTGCTCTATTATGGCAAAACTTACTTTAATAGGAGTTTTTTTAATGGTTTGTGCAGTGTGTATTTTTAAAGCATATTATGGAATAAAAGTGAATACCTATCAGAACAATGTGTTCCTATGAGCCTCTAACAATTGGGCAGATCCCTTGATTTCAATGGACACACTCCAGAATAAGGGACTTGTACCACCTGAGCAGGAGTGCTAGAATCTGGCCCTCAACAGATGCAGTTTTGTTTCCACCAGCATGTGCCAATTAAAATGATTCTGCTGTAATAAAATATCAGGTGACAGAAAAGGAACCGCCGTGAACTGAGGCAATACTGAAGAGTTAAGCGTCTTTTCAGCTGACACAGATCCCCTGCTCCATTGGTGATCAATGGTAATAATGGCATCCACTTTCCAAGGTAGTGCTGGGCTGCTGAGGGCTGATTCTGATGCCAGTGGCTGGTGTGAGTTGTTGAGGGATATTCAAAGACCATGTTGGATGGGCGGCAGGAAGATCTGAAGCCACCGGAGATGTGGAGCAGAAATAATAGGAGGAGTGGTAAGAATGACACCATTTCCAGAATGTCTGAATTAAGAAGGAAGGCGGGAGAGGCTGAGCTGTGTTTGAAATACTTTGTTAGCTCAGTACCAAGTAATTGTGCACCGTTTCAGCTACTAGTGCCTCGAAAATGAAAATGAACAACTGAAAATTTTAGTTCTAGAATTCTTAACGAGAGTCGTTTTAGACAGCAAACAAAAAAAGTGTTTCTTCTGATAAGTATTTTCCTTTAAACATGAATATATAAGCTGCTGAGTTAAGTCTCCAACTCATTACACCTGTTTCATGCCTTTGTAACATGACCCAACCTCCTGGACATTTCTCCTGATTTCCGTAATTTGAGCGGACACTGAATCCTGGGTTCATACTTAAAGGAATTCCTTATTTTAAAAAAACCCTAGAGATAAGAATGTCTATGCATTTTTTTCCCCTATTTCTCTTTATTCTGGGTAATGTTGCTTCTTTTCATAAGAACTGCAATGCTTCTATTTTCTGAGTCTTTCAGTAATTACAACTCAATTTCTGTGCTGGTAGCTGTGACACAATTTCAATATGATTTCAGTGTTACAGAATTTACAAGATTTTACTACTTTAATTGTGACATCAGCCCCTCACAGCTCAATTTCTTTCTCTGTTTTCCTGCTTGAGAGTTTTAATCCTAGGCTTATATTTTTTCATACATGTCCGCTTAAAAACTGATTGGGATGGGAGAAATCCAACATCAAACAGCACAAAAAAAAAAAAAAAAAAAAAGAAAAACAAAACAGAGAGGTTGTAAGAGCAAAGAAAAAATGCATATAAAAAAAGAGGAAACTTTGCTGCATCACCAGTGTGCCAGGGTACAGCACTCCTATACTCTTCAACCGTGTTTCCTTTTTTTCTCCCAAAATTCCACCTCTGTTAAGAGCTCTCAGGCTTCTTGTTTTCCCCATAGACTTTGTAACAAACCTTGCAAAATACCTGGTGCTGGCAGAGGCAGGATGAGATCTTGATAAAGAAAAGATTTATCCTTTGAAGGTGAGAGCTCTTCAAAATCGAAGCTCTTTGTGAACCTGCAGAGGTTCGTTCCCAGTAACCAGGAATCAAATCTAGAAGATCCATTTTGTAAAGTTAGGCATTGGAAATGATACACCAATTTAGCCAGTGGCTGGTGACATGAAAAGCCTGGCAGAAATGAGCTATAGCAGAAATGATTTTTGTTGAATGTGAAACATTTTGCAACAAAATCTTCCTATTTTTTTTAAGGAAGGTTTCCTTTTTCTCTAAAGTCCAATATGGATGCTGAAGGAGGAGGAATGTGGTCCTGCATCCCCTCCCCACATGCAGACTCACACTTGAACATCTAGAATCATTTTGCCTGGAATCAGACATTTTGACAGAAAGCATTTTCTCAAAAAGAGTCATATGATTGTTTTCAAATAGTTAGAAGAAAAATCAACATTTTGAAAGTTGATGCAAAGTAACTTATGTCCTTCAGATAGCTCTATTCATGTATTCTTTAGCTGTCAGAAGCAGAACTGTAGTTCAGCAATTACCTGCATTACATTCACATCTTCCTTTTTCTGTTAAATCATGCACACACATTTTCAGTTTATTAGCACTGGATAAGTGGCCAACTATGTCTAGAAGCCTTGTAATGTGTAAATTACCCTAGCCAGTTCTAAGAAGGGATATGTGTCCATGAAAGTGAATTACTCACAGATCACAAAAGAACCCACCTTTTCAAAATTATTTCAGATGGTCTAATTATCTGCAAAATGTAGGATTGGTTTTGTGCTGTTGAAATTTGTTAATATCCACCAAAAAAGCTCATGGCATTTTTGTATGCACAGCAGGAAAATCAGTATGGAACTGGAACTTGTTGTTAATAAAACTTGAAAAGCACAGCTTAAGGTCTTTGCTGAACTATAAATGGTTTAGGCCTCTCAAGCCTACATACTGTCTTAGGGTGAGAACATATGGAAAAGACACATGAAAAAGCAATTACAGAAAAATTTGGGTTCAGGGTATTGATGTTATTAATTAGAGATGAATAATGCTGATTCAAAAACTTGACACTCCAGAAATGGCAAAGCAAAGCAATCACTAACATGTCTGGAATTCATATTACCTGTCCAAGCAATTTTCTTTCTCCTTCTGTAAGTGCACAGTATTGTTCATTTCAATGAGATGTTACAGACAGACACTAGACACTCAATTCCCCCTTCTTCAGACAACTGGGATTTAAATATCCATTCAGTTCAGTAAATGGTATGTCTATCATGAAACTCCTTTTTAACTCGATGTCTACAGTTGCATACGCATGGTTGATATATGATTAATAGGCATTTTGCATCCTTCTGAGGAGCAGAAATGTGTACAGTTGTGGGATTTTTTTTTTAATTTGTGATACAGGCAGTGGATGACTGGCACTGAATAGGTATAAAAATTATAGCGCTACATAGGGAAGAAAAAAGGTCTTTTACAGAGGGTTAGATCAAAGACAATAAGGTTGGTGACATACTGAAAATTAGTATCTACTTCTGTCTTATATTAAGACTGGGTAAGTTTATCAATAAAAAAATGTTCCCTTGTTATCCACATACCTGTTTTGATTTCATTTTTCTTGAATTAAATTTAGTACTAATAGTAGGTGTATGCTGGGGGTGGTTTGTAAAGAAGAATACCCGAGTGTGGTATTGGGTAGGCGCGTTAAACCTGGTTTATTGTCTGTTCATACAATACAAGGAATGCAGCAGAGTCTGCTGAAAGTCCTGAAAGGAGTTCCTGGAGCTCGATGTTGAAAGTATAAATGAAGCATTTAAGTGACCTCAGGTCACAGCAGGAAAGATAAATTAAATTTTGGAACCAGCATTTAGCACTAGGACTATCAGGAGATTCTTCTCTTCCAGGTTCACTCTTACAGGATGTGAATATAAGAAGCTCTTTTGAACTGAAGAGTCAATAGAAGACATTCTGGAACAAATAGGAGAAAATCAACAGGATCTAATTATGAGGATCAGATGCTGTTTTTCCAGATAGAATTCAACGGGGAAATTGCTGAAATTTAACTTTGGTACCAGGTAAGTTAGTATGAACGCAGTTCCTATGAGAACAAATACAATCTTGTAGGAGCTCAATGAACAATGTGAGTTAAGATTGTGTGATCAAGATACTATATCTGGGTTTTCAAAAAGCCTTATAAAGGACTTCTGACCCAAAAGATCTTTAAGAAACTAAGTTCTTAAGAAATAAGAGAAAACGGCTTGGATTAATAACTGAATAAAAATAGGAGACAATAAGCAGGAATAAAATAACTATTTTCACAATGAAGAGAGATTGCTGATGGAGTCACAGAGGATTTGTGCAGTCTGTATATTCATAAATAACATTTATAAAGGGAGGGGGATGATTCAGAAGGTGCCACTGATATTTGCAGATAATACAAAATCATTTAAGGTTGATGGGTCTACAGCTGGCTGTGAAGGTTTGGAATAGGATTTCCTAGCCGAGTGGGGGACAAAATGGTATAGGACATTCAGGGTATGTTCCAGCTGCTTGAAAATAGACCTCTACAGACATTTGAGAGGGTACTTGACATAGCCATGTGATGGTGGCAGAAGTCAAACACACAGCCTGTCCTTGGCTGTGACATTAGATGTCTATGTTTGGGAAAGAGAATCCCATTCTTAGTGCCTGTTAATATATTGTAATACTTATGGAGAAAAATAACTTCAGGCCTACGCAAAAATGCCTTGCAAAATGTTCAAGTAAGAGGTCTTGGAGTCAAAATGTGTATGATTCTCTGAAAACATCAGTAGTGGTCAAAATTGCAAATTGATTGTTAAGCATTATTAGCAAAAAAAGAGGAAAAAAATTAAATTACTGTGGTCCTGCATAAACCTGCTATAAAACTACAGCATCATGAATACTGTGTTCAGTATTGATCTTCCTATCCCCAAAAAGATACAGGAGAACTGGGAAAGGATTACAAGGGAGACAATGGAATTGCTTGTCTTTGGGTTTGAGTAGATTAGGACTCTTACTTTGCAAAAGCAACATCAGAAAAGCGATAAGGCAGAAAACTATGAAAAACCATGAATGATATCAGAATGCGAACAAGGAATCATCATTCACTATTTCTCACAGCATGAGATGCAAGGCTCCCACAGGAAATGAGCCTTTTAGATTTAAAATGGAGAAAATGCTACCAGTTGTGGACTTCACTTCTACGGAAAACTATGGAGGTTAAAAGTATAGATGGGCTGAAAAAGCAGCAAGGTAGAATCGTGTAGTGGTTCTTAAACAAGATGACCTGGAGGCAATGCTGAGCTTGGTAAGTTTGTGAGTCAGTAATAGCCAGAGTGCAGGAGGAGAAACTGAAGGAAAAATCACTTTATGCATGCCACTGTCTCTGCTTTTCTCTAGGTGATCACCAGTGCTGGAGCCAAGAAACAGAGTTATGGAAAATGTGGTCTAGCCAGCATGACTGATTCTGCACTTTTATTATGAGATCTCTCCCCTTGATCTGTAGTGCATTGGCTTCTCTGTAGCTTAAGAACATGGAGCAAATATTCAGGGTCTCTTCTTCCACATATGTACCACTGAAAGCCAAGAATAAATTTTAAAAAAACAGAATATGTTAAGAGAAATAAAAGAACCCTTCAGAAGGCTCCCCCCAAAAAATTCAGTGTCTCATATTTGGCTATATTAACTTTGAATCATAGAACATACATAATGCACCTTATACTGATAGTTCTGACTGCAGAAACAGCCTTAAATCATCACTGAGTTAGAGATACTACTGGAAGAGAACAGCTTTTGAGCAGTTACAGAAACTTTACACAAGCGTTTAGGACAGCAGCTAGGTAAGGGAAATGCTGGAGAATGTAGGTGCACATGCTGCATTCAAACGTGCAGAAGTTAGTTAAGAGAGTAGGGGTAACACCACTATGGGGAGAACAGAAACACAGGAAAAACAATTCCAAAGGTCAAAATCTTCATGGATTTTAATGACCAGAGCTACTAGTGGTTGATTCTATAACTCCTATTTCTGGTTGGCACCTGAAACCCCCATGCAAAAACACTTCCACGCTGCTCTGAAGTGTTGTGCTTGCCCCTTTTATAGGTCCTCCACAGCCTTTTCCATCCAAGCAAGAGTACCTAAAGCTCGTTCATACTCTCATAAAGCAGTTATGCCCAATTCAGGTATATTCCAGAATGCACTGGAGGAAACATCTATGCAATCTGGCTCACTGAGTGAGCTCTACAGGGTTTGTGTCAAATCAAATGCCAGTAGAAAGATTTTATGAGAAGTCATCTTTCTCTGACATGCCTGCTAGATGTTTCCTGCCATCTGGGATGGTTCTGAGCTTTTGCCTGTCCAGGTAAATGTATTGCTCTTTGCAAGGACGTGACATCAACTGACAGCCTTTAGAGATGCAGCTCTGTTTTAGCCACAGGGTACACATGAACAGTGTTCAACTTAGAAATTGTTACAACTCGAGGTAATGTAATGGTTATAGCCAAAATCCTAATGTGAACCATAAACAAGCAAGTAATAAAGTAGGGTCCTAATATTTGATATGACTATTTTCTAAAATCGTGATTAATTTCTACTGTAGTATTTGCTGATCTCTTTACTAATAAATCTCAGTAAATGTGTTTTAAATTTGCAGACAGTTGTGCATGTGTATATATATATACACATTTATATACATACATGTGTATATATATGTATACCTACACACACACACATACACACAGATTTTTTTATATGTAGACACAGATATAAAATAAATTTCCTGAGCAAGGGAAGGATGAGTCAAAGGCACACCTGATGCTCTTGTGATTGTGCTTGGATCCCCACAGCGATGAAGCTGGATCTCCCTCTCAAAGGGAGCTTTGGGTGCACACTGGGAGAGCTGCTACCGTAACTGTTGCTAGTGCTGCAGGAATATTGTCTGCTGACAAACCCTTTGCCATTTTTGGCACTCGGGCTTTGCTGGGTTGCTGGTTTTCAATCTCTGTGAAAAGCTAGGAGCAAAGAAAGGCACAATATGGCAGCAACATGCAGCATGCTTGTGGTGAACTATGAAATAGTTATAACAGGTAAAACTGAATGGTTTGGTATCACAAGGAGGGCAGAAGAGACTGTACTGGGACAAGTGCTAAGGAGCACCAGGGATGCACTTAAATAGGCAGGGCAGTCCCTGAAATATATGATAAAGTCTATCCTTTATTCTATTTTTGTGGAAGACTTTTTTGCCCAGCCTAGACAAGAAAATGAATGCCACTAATGGGAAGGTACAGTTATTTCTCACTCAAGTTATTTCTTTACTAGGTAATTACTGGACCAACAAGCTGATGTGCCTCAAACCAGAAGGACTAACGTGTGGGACTGTATGCCTTAGCAGATAAATTACAACCGCAGACAGTAAGAAATAATAAAAGCCTGACAAGGAATGAAGGTGGGGGAAGGACAGTTTAGCAAGAAAAGGTACATCTTGGCACTTCATAAGGACAGTGATACACAGAATTGGCAAAAGTCGAGCAGAGTCAGACCTTGCAAACCAAATTAAACAGATGGCAAAAGCTTTCTTAGTCATATGAAGGGAAAATAATCAAAAGAATCGCTGTGCACAGAGGGTAGAATAAAAATTAAAGATAATCTAGGTGTGACCCAAAAACTAAATTAAGACTTTGAGAATAAAAAGAAGATCAAAMTGGCAAAATGGGATTAAGTGAAACATGAATTTGTTTTTTAAAAAAAACATGCAGATAAGCTTGTTATCTCACCCCCTTTATTTTAATGACAACTTGATTGTTGAGATAAAGCAAATGCAGTAGATTCAACCTTTCTGCTCTTCATAAAGTGTTTGATATATTACTACATGGGGAATTAGTAGTTAAATTGGAAAAGGTAAGGACAAGTATCAGGACTTTAAGATAAGTAAAGAAGTGACTGAATGGGAAACGAGAGTGAGTTATGTTGAAAGGATTTCTCTCTCTCCCTGGAGGAAAGTTACTAGTGGAGTTCCTTTAGGATTGGTCTGGGGATTAATTTTATTTAATATTTTCCTTAATGACCTAGGCAGAAAAAGTAGGAGTGTACTAATTAATTTGCTGATGATACAAAACTGGGAGATGTCATGAATACAGAGGAGGATTGGAATATTATACAGGAAGAATTAAATGACCTTGAAGACTGGGGTAATAGAAATGGGATGGAATTTAAGGTCATGCACTGTAAGGTCATGCACTTAGGGACTAATGAAAAGTATCTGCTATGAACTGTAGGCTCATCAGTGGGAAATGACAGAGAGAAAAACCACCTAGTTGTAACAGTCAGTCACAGAATTACTATGAACTACCAGTGCACTTAGACCACGGAAAAGGAAAATGCAATGTAAAGATATATTGAGGAAAATATTTTTAATGAAGCAAGGAGAGTATTCATGCCATTGACCAAGGTGCTTGTTAGATATCACCTGAAATTCTGAATCCCTATGGCTGGGGTGCAAATGTATTTTATTTTTTTTTAAACAGGTGCAAAGAGTGACTAGTATGGTGATCAGAGGAAAGGATGGCCTGTCTGAAAAAAAGCTGTGCCCAGCAAAACAGAGGTTGAAAGGGGATGCAATTGCTGTCTATAAATATACGATGAGGTAAACACTGGGGAGAAACGAAAGCTCTTGAATTCACATGATAATTTTGACATGAGAACAAATGGACATAAATTGGCTATGAATAAATTTGGACGAGAAACGGAGAAAAGCTTTCTAGACACCAGAGCCATAAGTACAGGAGTGTGGGAGCAAACACAGAGCTGGATAGGTTTATTAACTGGGTTTATGTGATGTGATTCATGTGCTGGCACATGTTTGAACTTGATGACTCCTGGTCAGCCCTATGCCCTATTTTTCAGGCAATCTTGCTTCACAGTCCTTTGCTTGGCTTATTATATTTTCTTGGTTGTACTTGTGGATATATTTTATAACATAACCTTCTTGATATAATACAAATATTACATGATATCTTTACTTTATCTATCCTCTACTTTCCTGAGAGGCAAACAGCAACAACAGCCCATATCTTGCAACAACCATAACAATGGAATGAAACAGAAATAAAACTGCTGTTTCTTTACAACAAATTTGTTGTATTGCAGCAAAACATCTAAAATTGGAATAAAGTAGTTCAGAAAACAAACACCTTGAGTTACATCCACTGAAAAAACACATTCAGACTTAAGAACAATTTCACTGAAAGACAGTCTCTGGTTTTTGTCCTTTTTTTTCCCATTCTGTATATTTATAGACATTTTTGGAAGTTCCTCGAGTACTTTCCAGATTTAAAGTTTACTCAGTACATAGACCAAACAGTTTTCATGATGACCCATTACAATTGTTACTAAGTTCTTATGTTCATGCAGTTTCTTSTCAGACAAGAATTACACTTGCAATATTGATAGGAATTTTTTTCTGTGAGGGCTACAGATTCTAATGTTTTATAACAATAAGTTGATTTGTTTCTCAGAATATAAATATTCTCTTTTCTTAACCAGACCACAATTGTTAGGTTATAATTCCTCAGTTTTATTGCATTGCTATAAACAAGAATAATTGGGGGCAGATGAGGGGGAAGCCCTCAGTTCTCTCTCTGTTGAGTGACATGGCTTAATCATAATGAATGGAAATAGTCCCAAGGATATGTACTGTATTTGTGGTGTAAAATCAAAATAGTCATATTGTGTCTTTAATGCTGTCTCAAATGGATACTCTCATTATTGCGTTCTGAGAAATTCTCTACCCTAGTATGTCTCAAATCTCATTCTAATCATTATAAATTAGCAATGCAGAGGCTGAAAAGCAGCAGCAGCACACTCTGATACTGAGTAAATAACGACAACCCTGTGTTTCCCAGGAGAGGGTCCTTCCTTTACAATAAACCAGTAAATTGAACAGGTTTCTCACTATCTGATTGAGGACTTACAACTGTTAAAAGTTTAAGATTATTTGCAATGACTACTGCATCTGACAAATATTGAGTTACAATACTTATCCTGTGTAACCAACAGCTTATTCCTTTTTGTCATGTGCTGTTGTGTTGTGTTTCATCAACTTCGGAGACAATGATGCAAAATAATGCAATGTGACACCATGAAATAAAATAAGATGTGACATAACACATTAGAAATTTAAAGAATGAAAAGCTTCAGTCAACTCAGGAAGTAGGAACCCTGTCCAAATTTATTGTGACAAGTAAGAACAGTGCAAACACTAAACACTGTTTTCAAACCAGAGGGCACCATTGTTTTTTGACCACCCAAATTGCTTGCAGATACTGCCGTCATCTTTATTTTTAGTTTAATTTAATGGGCGCAGAGCTGGGAGCTTTTTCAGTTTGGGTGGTGGTTTTGTTGTTTTGGGGTTTTCCTCTCCCCTTCCCCCAGCCTGGCATTAGTATTTAAATGTCTAAATTGGCATCTGAATGACTTGGCGTGATTGTCGGCAACTTTCCATTCCAAACAAACCGTTCCTTGACATTTCAAAAAGATGCATTGCTAACATGCTTCCAAGGATTTTGTAAAAATCCAATTCTGTGAACACAGGCTCAAAATGGGTGAACAAAAAAGCATCTGTGTTAGCAGAAAAGAAGTGTTTTCAGTTCATATCTAGGGTATGCTAATTGAAAATCTAGAAACAGGCTGCTTTCCTGTAGAGTACTAAAATGAATTGGAATATGAAACAACTCTCTTAAATTTGAATGCTCCAGACTTTTCTCCCTCACATTTTCACTGTCATCTATTCATATCTGTCTGGTGATATTTAGGTCTGCATTAATGGATTAAAGTCCACATTGATCTCAGTTGGAAAATATGAGTTGCTGTTGCTGATCACCCTACGCTATTGCCAAAGCCTTCTCCTTTGCTAGTAAAGTCAGATTCTATTGAAGTCTATCCCAAATAGTCATCTGTATAAACAATGATATGTGATTCTAAACTTCAAGCACATTTTCTGACCAGCTGTACTAACCATTTTTATGTAAGTTTTATTTAAGGGCAGCACTACCATGCCGTGAAGTCAGACAATGAAGAGATTAAAACTATTTTTTTTAAAGCCATTTTAGGGCCTGGATGGCTCATTTGATTGAACACTGGCCTTTCATCACAGGGAAAAGCAGCTCATATCTAGCCTCAACCATTGTGTTCAGAAGTAATCTTTATGCGATGCTTATAAAATGTTTATAATGAAATGTGTACAGGGATTCTTGGTTTACTTGTCAGTACAGTGAAGAAGAACAGGGAGCTGTCAACTAGTGTATATGCAGGTGAAAATTAAGTCTCCTGAAAGGGATTTTAAAAAGTGCAAAACTCATACAAACACCTAGCTAAATGAGTAATAGACAGGTGACTGCTAAAAAACACATCTTCMCTGGCAAATCAAAATTAAATAGTACAGTAAACCCTTCTAAATCAGTAAGTGCTGTAAAAATTTATGTGGAGATTTATTTTTGTGCACAAAAGGATAAAATCTAATGTTCATTGAGATGGGTGAAGAAATAAATGAATTAAATATATGTTCTTCTGTGCTGCTCCTGCCACTTTTGAAAGAATAATTATTCTGGACCAGGTCCTTAGCTGAATGACACATCTGATTAGCTCCAATAGGGGGATTTTGTGGTAAATCACATAGTAATATATAACTATATATATAWMWMTATATATATATAATTATATATATATATAACTATATAACTATTTTTCAGATCTAGATCTGTCATTAATTGAGTTCTGTGTATTACATCAGCTGAGAAAATGGCTCAAAAATATTCATCTACATTTTAACATGAATTGGGATCCAACTGTAGCAGAAAAAAAGTTCTGTAATGAATGTAAGGCTGCTTGAGCAGCTTTCTAGACTTCATTGCCCTCAGGTAGAATAAAATTTGATACTGATGTGATTTAAAGCCAGCTTTTAATGTATTTAGGTAACTAGCCACAGTTCATTTGAAATCTAGCCTGTAA
Organism: Oceanodroma leucorhoa; assembly: GCA_030449065.1. Classification (NCBI taxonomy): domain Eukaryota; kingdom Metazoa; phylum Chordata; class Aves; order Procellariiformes; genus Oceanodroma; species Oceanodroma leucorhoa. The sequence goes on from JASVER010000036.1 coordinate 4,653,780, forward strand.
GTGTTATTGTTAATTTAAAGAATTATTCACAATCATATGATCACAATACTGAATTTTCAGTACACCCAGAAAAACAATTCCCAGGGAAGCAGTCTTCCAACTTTCTGTATTTTTTAGCTGTAGTCAAAGAGCAACTTAATTAATGTTTTTCAAAATCTGGTTAGAATTAAATTATTACTTTTTTCTTCTTATAGGCTTAATGATTATTATGAACTTGGCAAGTTAAAACTGAATATCAAAAATTGATAGGCTTTCTGTGAGCTAATTGTTGGATGACATATTGAAATTAATAAGCTCCTTTAAAAGTACAAGAACTTAGTTTCAAGTTTCATGGAATAGCCAAATTATTGTCAACCAATGGGATTCCACATATATACATATAAACATATGTATATGAGCATATATAATGCATTCACACTAGACAGATAACATTTATAATGTAGGCTCAGCTTTAGCTGGTGATGGAAAAAACAGGTTTCTGGGGCTGTACCTGTTACTCCATCCTATGATATGGGTGCAGATGCACTGCAGAGAACCTCCCCATTCCTGTGCTCTGCTTGTTCTGCACCCTCCAGAGCAGAGGAGGGACCCCAGGGGTGGGTTAGCGATGGGCGAAGAGCCATGGACTTCATCCTTAGTCAGTGACCTTCAGAGCTGACTGCTTGCATTTACCAAAGTACTAGTAGCACTTTTCTTCTGTACAGGGAAGTTATTTGGGAGGCTGCAAACCTCTTCCTACCCCCCTGGGATGGTTTGGCTTCAGACTGTGCCTTCCAAAGAGCAACTTGCAACTGGCATGGCCTACTGCTTATATTGTAATTTATGAACTCAGCGGTGAGTAAAATTGTTGTGTATTCTCTATTCTTGCAGTTTCCAAGTGCAAGTTCCTCTGTAATAGCCTGCCAGTTGAATGAAGGTAATGGTTTGGGGTAAGGAGAGCTATGCCCATTTATTCCTTGGTTTCTCTGCTACAACTGCCAAGAAGAGAACAAATTGTAGTGGTGTCTTTTGTGATGTGGACATCTGCCCACTGAATCTGGRTAAGCCCACCAACGTGTTCCATGTAAGTCACCAGACAACCATCACATGGTAATGACGTTCAGTCACCAAAGACCTGCCCAGATTTGAACCTCTGACCCAGAGGTGAAAGGTTTTCTATAACTCAGTGTTCCCCTGAGCTCACCAGTACCTCACCAGTTTACACTTCCATGAATACAGTCAGAAAAGAATAAAAACACTTTGCAGACAATACTGATTTTATGCACCAGATTATGGAATCCRTTTTTCCACTGTTTTCTGCTACTTCAATGCCATCAGCACAAATACAAGTTGTATAGCCAATATTAAAATGATCTACACTAGCTCTTGGTAGAAACCGTTGATTTTTTTTATTTTTTAACGTGTACCTCTTCACTGCTGGCTTCTGCAAAAAAGCTGCCTTGCAATTTGTAAAGATAACTAGAAGATACAGAGCTAGCTGTTGTATGGGGTGGAGGATCCGTTTCTTAATACGTGCCTGTACTGGAATTAGAACTAGAGCAGGAAAGGTCTATGAATTGCGTGGCATTTTGAAGCAAACAGGAAACTGAATGGCAAGTGTTGTTTTCACATACACCAGTATAAATATGGATCAACTGGTCTTTGAAAGCAGTGCAAATGCTGATAAAATAGCAGAATCTGACCCACCAGTTTAAGCACTCCTTTTACAGGTGTTACTTTGGCATATCCATGTGTTTTTAGTAACAGCTTCAAACCACACAGTGGATGTGAAAGAAGTCACTAGTACTTTAGGCCATGCTAATATTGCTAATATTTAGAAATGTGTTTTAAGTTCAAAATCAAAGGATGGCATGGGTTTTTCTCTTATCCTTTCATGAATTAGAGGTTCCAAACAGGAAATCAGATATTAGGAAACAGAACTTCTTCCCTCCCAGCTTGAACAGCCAGGAGTTCTGAGAAAGCAATATGCAACCACTGCTGCTTTCAAAGTATCTCTATAGCTTCAGGTCCCGCAAAGGCAAACAACCTCTTGACCTCACACTGTCATTGATGGGAAGAAGTTATATGTTTTGCCATATCACAGATTATTACAGCATGCAAGGTAAAGATATTCAGCAGGAAAAAAATAAGAAAGAATGAAAGAAATCCTAAATTCTAAATTGTGAAACCACCCACACTACTGCATATTGTTTTAAAATCCTCAATTAGGGCTCAGTGTAGGGAACTGAAAGGCTGAACAAAAATATTTTTAAATCCACATAGTGTTATTTTCTGTAAAATAGCAAGGAGATTTTTAAGTTATTAAGCTTTTTGCATTCTCATGTGAGTACTCTGCCTTGGTATACAAATGAAGGGAAAATAAAAATCAAATAATAACTGATCTTTGCCGTGGTGTCCAGATGAGAACCATGTTCTGTGCAGAAGTGATGGGCATGTAAGCCCTTCGTATCAGGAGATCTGTCTGGCACTCATCAGGCAGTGTTACTTGATCACAGCTGGATAAAAATGCACACCCAGGGCAAATCTGTAAACACCAGCTTAATCTGCATGGGAAAAGTTACTGTCATCTCCTCCGACAGAAAAAGCCTCCAGGACACATTCCAGCAGTAACAGTCACTTCAGTTTGTTACAAATGTTGTCAGATTTAGACACAAAACCATTATAGATGTCAAAAAGCTACAACTGAAAAAATAAATGTATTTCTTTTTAGGTATTTTATTTTAGAAAAWATAGGAAAGTCAGTAGTTTTATCACTATGACCAAAAGAGTGTGCATGTTGCAGGGGGGGAATCCCTATCATACAGCACTAGCTAACAAGCTATGTTTTAGACTGTAATTCACAGTTCTCTAACATAGCTTCTTTTTTACATCAGGACATCTTAAAGAGATTTTTCTTTAGGGGAGAGATTGTAATTTGGGTAATATTTTGCAAAAGTCTTTTTGCATAAATTAAGAACAACTCTGTCTTTAGGTCATGCCAAAACCTACTTTTGGCTTCTTATGCCTCTATCAATGGTCATATTTGCAATTGCAAGACCAGAGCCCATTACTCTTGGAATCAGCCCTGGAAAACACCTGGAATCACTTCATCATCAGAATAGCCATAAACTAATGGAAAACAAAGGGCTTTAATCAACTCTAGACAGTTTAACTAAAATAATGCAGTTAGAGATTCATAGCTTGCTTGTCCTTTTCAAGCAGATATTCCCATTTCCTTCAGAGAGATTATGCATATGTGGGGAAAAAAAAAAAAAAAGCAGGGCTTGGGACTTGATTCAGCTATCCAGGACTGGCAATGGGAAACTTTGGTTTAAATTTAATGTGAGCTGAACCAGACCAATGTGAAAATCCTAATGCTACAAAATCCCTCTCCAGCCTCTGACAATCTTCCCTTCTACCCTCCCATGCCCACACTCATGCGTAACAGAGCCGCAGAATGACTGGTTTCTGCAATGTGTTAAATAGGAGGAAAGGAAACATTCAGAAGAAAACTAGGTATTTGGGGCTTTCTTCAACCCAAGATTAATGTCAAGAGATTTTTCTTAGCATTAGTGTCAGTGCTAGCCAGGAAAAATGATCCCATTAAAGGGCCCCTCATGAATAATTCATGAGGCCCAATTTAGTGTTAGTACTGAGGGTGAGAGATAAACAGGTGATAGAATTTGTAGGGAAACCTTCGTGCTTGGCATGGTATTTTGGTGGTGTTTTTTTTTTTTTAATCTGTATATGTATTAGAGGAAGGAGACATAACATGTTTTTTAAAACTCGTGTTACTGTTCAACTTTGAGTTGAGGATCTATGTGATCTGTATTTCCAAATCATTAGTGATGAGCTATTCCCCCTAAGTGCATTAAAGTAGAAAGCTCCATAGACAAGCTGGTAATTTAGGCGCTGTGTTTGGCAACAGGATTCCTCACTTCTTTGCTGTTCTCTTCTAAATCCATTGTGAGTATGGAAGAATAGTTACTGAAGGTAGCAATTAAGGGTTTTTTTTCTCCCCAAATTAAAAGTTACATTTTTGSAATAATTGCAGTAGTTGAATAATTTATGTCCATTTAAATGGAATAGCACTTAGCACTGATGTTTACTGAAAACCTTTTGTGTTTAGAGTAAAAAGGTGAAAAAAGTGGTGTGGAAGAGGTACGGGGAGGCCTGTGAGCATGAGATTATTATTGTGCCTGCGCAAATCGTCAGACCAACCTACAATTGACTTCGTTAAATTATAGCACGAGTAGGTATATTCCAGCCAAATAGAAGTTACTAGAGACAGTGCTGGGGCTGGCTGAGCCATCTCAGCTGGTCACACGGAAAACTCCTAGTAAGGCTGTAGCAAGGAGCCTTTCATTTAAGCAGTATGTCCTGCTGCTGATCATGCATTTAGAAAACCGAAAGGAAGTGATGCACAGTAGCTAAAGGTGACTGGGTGTTGTGCCTTTTCCATGCTGCCCCTTGTAAAGCCAGGCACAATTAAAATCTTTGTGTCCATGTTGTGCCATTGCTCTGCAAGCCTCTTTCTTTCTGACTAAGCTAATCATGGGGAAATGGCTACCAGCCACTCAGTGGTTTTGTTTTATACTGTATATTTTGCACTGCTCACTTTTAGTTAGAAACACCAACAGAAAGAGGAACTGAAAATCCCTGGCAACTCTGAATGGAGAAAAGGAGAGACAGCTTACTATGCATGTGCTTGCTGGGCCTGGCAATGTGATTGTTTTCATTTTATTATACTGATTTTTGCATTCAGCCATAGGATGTGATTCTGATTTGCACCAGTATAATTCCATTGCTACTTCCAAGTTGCAAGGAAGGCAGGTGAGATCAGCATCCGTCCTCCTGGGTTTATTCTGATATATATTCACTGAAGATTGAATTCTAAGAAAATGCCACTAGGATTTTGCTCTAAATAGAAATTATGTCATTGTACTTGCGGCCTCTATTGCCAAGATCTGTGAGCTGTCAATCCCAGATGCTCATTCCCATGCAGTGGCTACAGTTTGCATGGTTGAGCTGGTTTAATCCAAAACTAGGATGTCTCCACCAGTGAGTGATTGGCCTAGAGGCATGAAGTGACAGGACAGTACTTCAAAATTAATTTACTTAAGTGATGTTGCTGGTCTTTCTAGAGTGGTCACCTCTGTGGGACATTGGTTTTGTAAGCTAAATGCACATTTCTCAGTGTATAATAATCACTATCCCCTTAAGCCCCATAGGGCGACATAAATCTACTTTAAAAAAATTCTGTAGTGACATGTCCATGCACATGGTAGTTCAAGTTCCTATGGTAAAAACACCATCGACTCTCCAAGTTTCTGTTCTTGAAAACAACACCAATCTATTGAGTCTGTAGTAAAAAAGTTCTATTTTTGTAACTGTGAAATTTCTGTTTTACACCCAAAGTGGATAAAAAATGAAAACGAAATGCATTTTTGTGATCYAGATGTTGAGGTAAATAATGATAAAGCACACAGAGAATAGGTTTAAAGCATCAGGCTGAAAATGTATTAACCTAATTTTAGAATTCCATGCCCCAATCAAACAGTCCCAGGGTCCCAGCTATGGAAGATATGGCTTCATGCTGATGCCAAGAGATGGTTTTCTTTCTACGTGTGCTCTTCAAGTCACCTGGGGGATTCAGCTCACTGCTCAGCAGGAGTAAGGATAGGGATAAAGGATTCCTTKTTCTTCACTAGGCTTAAAAGGTTTCTCCTGCTGAAAGGATCATGGTAGAATATCACTGGGGCCCCAAACTTGAGTTTACTTGGGGATCTACTCTATGGATTTGTTGAGAAGATAAAATCGTGATGATGACACACAGTTATGCTCCTGCCCCATGCTCCTGCAAGTCCCCATAGTCTTATACCTTTACCCTAAGGAAAGAGGGAGGAGCAAGTGTGGTCAGTGAGGTTCCTTCCTTCAGGCTGGTAAGTACAAGGTCTTGCAAGAAGAGAGTAGGCAAGATCCAATTTTCACTGCAGGGATGGTCTGTCTCCCTCCCTCCATCCCTCCAAGACATTACAGGCTGCTGGGAATATATTTGCTTGCTTCTTTGGTGAAGCAGAGGAGTGGGAAGGGTGGCATTCTGATATACTGGCATTTGGGCATTCCTTTCTCTTCTATAAGATGTCTGTGTAGCACAGCTGTACAAAATATGTGTGTGTAAATATATATTGGCTTGTTTGGATAGTTGATAGCTACGTAAAGCATATACTATGTGTGTTTTTTCAGGTATCAAAAATATGCACTTTTGCAAGTTTGGGAGCATCTGTGTTTTCTGTTGCATTTTTTGAGGTGCTAGATAAACATTATTCTTCTGTAAAAACACTTCTACCTTGGATTATACTTCGCACCAATTTACATTGTAATATTACTGACACTGCCATTTAATTTGCCTAGTTGCCTATGGTCTAAGTGTAGGTAATTTACAAACCTTTAACAATGTTCAGCTTTCCTAAATGGTAGGGAGAACTGCAATTACACTTAAAATGCACTGGTGCACTATGTGTCAGCAAAAAAGGACCTACAAAAGACATAATTACAATGTAATTGCCCACAAGTTCATGAAGTAAACATACATTATTAGAAGGCACTCATCTATTCAATTTAAGTGACATTACAGATAACATATTGCATAAATAGGAAGCCATTTTGTGACTAGTTAGTATAATAATAGGAGTTGAAATTAAAATGTGGTATATGTATTCCTAAGAGCACTTCAAGCTTGGCATCTGCTCTATAGTGGCTTGCATTATGCTCCATTTCCAGTTTTAAACATTTCAATATTCTCTAAAGATATACACCAATAAATAATGACACTATTAGGTACCTYCTAAAAAAAAAAGTTTCAAACAAATGTTTAGGCCGCCTGAGGCCATTTTTATCCAAGGAAAATCTCAGAAGCAGGAAATGGTCAGAGACAGCAGGGAAAATTTTCAGGAGTTGTTTTTGATGAGCAAAATTGTCCAAAACTATGCAAAATTCAAGCTCTATTTCATTTTTGGTCATTTGAACATCACTGTAATAAAAACAGTGTGACTGCAGTCTACACCCCATTCCAGATGTACATTCAAAGGTAACCACCAAAGATGCAATACCAGCATCCTCTTGCCTCTGCTTGGCGAGGCCTGGATATGTATGGGGGCCAGTGGTTATCCCACATCGCACCAGGCACAGRAACTAAGGTGTCTGCAAACTTTCATCTTGGAGGACAAAACTGCATCCTGAATTGCACATTCTAGAGAATTTGGCCTTGTACCTTTTTAATAAATAGCAGTTGAATATCTATGTAGATTAGATTTGGTCACTGGAAGTTAATGGTCTCTCTGGATCAAATCCCCTCTGAACTGTCCCCTTGTGTCTGACAATTTCTAGTAGGATAGGCTTTGCAGGGATTTAGGGCAAATAACTGGCTTATTCTCACAAAATCTCTGGAACACCCGTTCCTCACATGATGACACCATATCCTCCTGAATCATTTTGTTGTTTTTCCTGCTTGCTAAGGAAGCAGTGTGTATCCCCTGTTCCCGGTCCCTTCATGAAGCAGCTCAGCTCTTCATGCAGCGCCCTGGAGAAGCATCAGGCTCGGTCTCAACAAGGAGGTAGAGCCAGAATTGTGAGTTTGGGGCCTGCATTGTTACCAAAAGCAAAGTTGTCCCCTGAGATTATGCTTGTGTTGTTAACGACCTAATTAGTGTAAAAAAMCACTTTATTGTTTAAAAAAAAAWATATATATTTATTATTAAGCTCTTGTTATGTTCTGTGTTCTTCCAGTGAAAAACACAGTTCGGTCTGAAAGTCAGACAAATATCTTAAGGCTGCTGGAGCCAGCTATTTAATGTTTTACTTTTCTTGTGTGACCTTATAAGCAGTCTGACACAGTGTAGGTCCAGAGTAGATTGTTTACTTTTAATTTGCTCATAACAGCCTTCCTTGCCAACTTTTACAAACAATGTGATATCATAGATTTTTACTTGGGATTTCACTCTGTTGAACAGAGCTCAGATTTTTTTTTTCTTTTACCTCTTTCACTAGATAAATATAATAGTGGATTACAAACTTGTTAAGTATTTCCTTTTGGAAAACATTGTCTGATACTTGATATTGTACCAGGGCTCAACCTAAATTGGTTTAATTCCTTGTACCTGCTGTGTAGTTAGATGAGATCAACTAGACAGACCTTTCCCATTGGTTAAAGGTCAAAAATAGCCTAAAGACATGTTGTTTACAGCACATCATATTGAGAAATATACTTTTTGTAGAAGGCATGACCATATTTTCATTAGTGGTGATAAAAGAGCTTAAACAGCTCTGTGGACATAATTACAGAGGATTATTTTTAATCACAAGCCTATTTTTAAGAAAATGTAGAAGAATAAAATTCACCAGAGAATACTTTCATTATTATTTTACTACAGTTATTACTAGGTTATATAAAATGTTGTTTTATTTCCCAGTGTTTGAGTACATTTGAGAAACTGCTGACTTCAGAGTAAGAGTCATATTCTGATGACTTTTATATTACTGTAAATAACTTTACTGATGTCTGGGCCTATGCAAAATTATAATGGAGTCCCTAATGGCTGAAATGATGACTGGCCTTGTTTCTTCTCATTTTCATTATTGTTAGATGGCAAGATGGAAACTGATCAGTTTATTTAAACTTTTCAAATTATTTCATCCTTGCAAAAAGAATGAAATTATTAACAAATTTTTTAATGCTTTGTTAAGGTAATTTTGTAAATGTTTTATGGTCTTTGCTTTGCAGAACTGAATGGCAAACAGATTAAGTGCATCTTCTCAAAAAGTATGAGTTTTTAAAAAGCTCAAGTTAAAAAAAACACAAGCAAGATTAAGAAATGTAAAGGCTGGGTTGCTGGGCTTTTTTTTGGATGATGGCTTGAATTTTACACTGACCTATAATAGTTGGGATTCAGCGGTCACCAAAATATTGATATCATCATATTTTCAGATATTGATATTACTCTTTACTTTTTTTTAGGAAAAGTTCTCAAAATTCTTTGCTTATCAAGAATGCACAGCAAGCACTTTTGTATTTACTATATATAGTTTCCTAGGAAAAGTCTTATTTCTGTGATATTTTCTACAAAAGAGAGACTACAGGTTTTTCACCTTTCTTTCTTTTATACTGGAGCTCAAAATCTCAGTATTTTACTTGAAAATAGTTTGGATGGACCTACCAAAACAATTGAGAGTTTTCTTGAAGCATTTAAGCTGGAAAATGGCTTTTTTATTAAGCTAAAATGTTTCATGTTGACAATTTCAAAACAAGCCAATAATACTTTTTATTTCAGAAGTCACGTTCGTTGGTAGGTGACTACTTCGTTAAGCYGACCTTTCATTCTGATGGGGGAACCAGAAAAGGCTCAAGACCCAGATGTAACCATTATTTCTTTAAAATTGGGGSTTGCATAAACCTAGATTTTTAAATAGTGTGCTTATGTTAACTAGAATTTATAGAAATGATGGAAGCTATTCACATGCTGTGGTTCAAGGGACCTGGATTTAGAAGCCTGTSTTCTTTCTATAGTTGGGGAAGACACAGGCATCTCCAGGGAAGGATTCATCAAAATTAATTACAGGATTAATTAATTAATTACAGGGGAAAGGGCTGCTAGAATGGACCATGTCAAACAGTGTATTACTAGTAGAGTGAGAGTTATTTCTGTAAGATACAAACAAGATGAAGGTTTTGCAGTGAGGTATTAGTTATATGGTAGGTAGCATGTCAATGATGAGTTTGACAGATAATAACATATAAAGTCCAGATGCAACATTTGAAGTAAAAATGGACACGAATTTTCCAAAAATAAAGACATTGTTTGTGGTATTGACATCCTCCCAACAGTCATATCTGTTCACACAAGTCATGTCTGAGAAGAGGGAATAACATTTTCAGTTTTACATGACTTGACATCTTCAGAAGACTAAACAGGGGAAGATCTGGTAATTCTGTAATTTACAACATTAGATAATTWAAGCACTGAAGAGGAGGGAAAAAAAACAACAAAATGATGATGAAGAGTGACTTTCAGACATTTGTGATTGCACATTTGCCTCATGTGAAATTCCCTGAGTTTTCATAAAAGCTATGTGCTCCAGCCCTGAAAAGCCTGATTTTATTACAGAGAGCTCTCAACTCCAATGATCTCCAGCCAGCTACTTGACAAAACGCCCTTACGTGCTCACCTTTGATGTGCTTTGGCAAATCGTGATTAGCTAACTTTTTGATGCATTTGTTGGTACTGGAAGCTACCAATGTCCTGAGATGTGAAACCAAAGTCAATGGTAATGTCAGCTAGCATACAATTTTTGAATATTCTTGATGATATCTTAAATTCACTGTTGTRCTTAATTGTTCTTGGTTTACCTTTTTAAACAACTGTTTAACAAAAAAATATTTTAAAACAGTGCTTAAATGGAATGAGTGGATCTTAAACATTCAGCAGGTGGAGAGTACATGTCTAACATGGACAGCAGAGTCCATGTTTGTATTTTATATGACAAGAAGCAGTAACTTGGTAATTAAGTAAATATTGTAATAAGTATGGCTCTGACATCCACTTGAAGCTTATAACTCCCCAGGGAACAGATGCTTAATTTGTGGCCATGATAATAACAACCTAATGAACCTCCCATCTTACTGGATAGCTTAATAAACTTCAAAGAAAACAAAACAAGAATCTATGAGTAAAAGTACATCCTTAGCTTTTCATTAAACAAAATGAGCATGAGTCAAGGCCCAGCATGGCTTCCAAAGTTAAAGCTACCAACTACAAAGCAAATGTATGCAGAGAAATKTACAACAAAAGACATAGCTTTTAAACCTCCAGTTGAGTTTCCATAAATGTTGCTTACAAAAGCTACCATTCTCTATGTTAACAAAAAGTTGTGGATATGTTCTTCACTAAATCCTCTTTCCCCATATAATCCACCTTGTGCACTTTATCTCAAGTGTGTTTTATCTGATCTAATCCTGGGCTCATTCATTCTCAGATAGAAGCAACAGGATTATTTCACACTTAAACTAGGCCCAATCTTTCTGTGCGTCCATAAGAGGACACCTGGGTAATGAGAAATTATCTATGGAACAAAAGATTAAGCAGGTGCTAGGAAAAAAATAATTCTTTCAAATACAGCAATTTTTAAGGAAAATAGAAAACATTTTTATTCAGAAAAATGTTCATAGGAGGCACTACATGTTAAAAGGAATGAGCTTACACCATATTTAGTACCAATATTACTYGGTACAAGTTTTATTAGAAAAAAACAAATTCTGTTTCAGTCACCCTAAAACGACATTGATTTCCCTGGAGTTAGTCTGGATTTTAATGGGTGTAAAGTGTGCAGCATAGGATATATCAGAGYATTAGTTTTAACCACGTCGAAGAGACCAGTTTATAGCCAGTCATATCTTTCTTCCTTGTTCTACCAGCCCTTACTTTAGCACACTTTCAGTTAGGGGGAGGAGGAGGAGGGAGGCTWCGTGGCTCGGTAAATTAGGTTCAGAGGTTTTTTGCCTTTGCAGTAGTGGGCAAGACAACTCAGAAATAAAATCATAGCCCTCTCCTCCCCCCCGCAAAGTTGTGGGACGTGGATTAGTATGAAYCAAGTTCAGTCTCCTTTGCTTGACTCAGCAGAAACTTTAAATAAAAAATCTATATACGCATATATATCGATATCTATTTCATCTATATCTATATCTATATATCTATATATCTATGTCTTGTATGTCCCCTTTGGCTTTTCGAGACCACAGGATCACCTCAAATATTGTCTTCTATCTGTTTCCGGTGTATATCAGACTCTTGATGTGAAGGTGTGAAGGCAGAGCAACAATTTTCTGTTTTAAATTAGTGGACCAGTTCCTTAGGAGACATRAACTGGTATAGTATGTAATTATTTTCCAATCATTCCCTCTCTCCTTTTTGTCATCAGCCTCCTCATGGACCAATGTACAACAGCGGAGGATTTGTCCCTTAATTCCATGGACACAGTGGGACCGTGGACTGATGGCTTGACTTTCTGAGTGATGGTCCTTTGAGTTTTCTTCTCTCCAAAGAAATACAACAGAAGTACAGTATGTAAGTAGTTTCACAGGGTTCAGATGAATACATTACTGAATTATTACACTGGAGATTGAAAACAGATACACATTAAAAAGAAAAAGAAAAAAAAAAAAGAGTGGATGTGATCTAAATCCTCAGGTCTTAGGATACAGACTAATCTTCTGCTTAACTGGCTAATAGGGAAGAAATGTCCAGTAGGTTATCATACAGCTGCACAGTAGAGGTTTTGTTCTTTTTTCCTTTGTAATATCCGGTACTACATGATGTCAGTCACAGAACAAAGGATTGAATGGTCAACAGATGCAGGATTTTTATAGTCTGTGTCTTGCTCAGGTGTAAAGATGAATCTGGAGTTTACACTGGGCTTGAAGTTTGGGAAGGAAGGGTCCTGGTGCTGTGAGTTTTCAGTTTCCCTGAGTGTAGCCAGGGAAGTGAGAGCGCTCAGCACCTTCTAAGGTACGGATCTATGGCCTGATAGTAGAAAGCAAGACTACCGGATCCGGAAGTGTGTTTTCCTAAAGCACTCAGAAAAAATGGTCTAGCTTTAGCATTTTAAGCTATTACTTAACCCACRATGCATGCTTTGTAGAAGCAGTGATGCCTTAGGAATACAAAGCTTCAGTGTGAAATTCTATTATCAAAGCTAAAGTGTTGTACTGAGAACTGAAGTGAAAAGCTATAAATGCCTTCTCTTTTGAATCGTTTACAAATGCAGTTATATTCATTCTCAAGGTTTGCAAGCCAATCTCAAACTGGCTTCTAAGTGAATCTGTATGAGTAATCATTTTTTTTCAGTGTATTTCCAGATAGGTTGAAAAAATTTAAATAAATAAATGTATCACTACATGGAAAAAGTCAATTGTGGCTTAAAAGTTTGTTCCAAACAAGAACTTTGAACCTTTAAATACTTTAAGAAACACAAAAATGAAATCAATTGACTATTTGTTTGTGAAAATATTGAAAAGTTTCCATAGGAAAATGATTTATTTTTTTTTCCCTGAGCATGTAGAGGCATTTTTCTAAGTGGAATAATTCCCAAATTAATGAAAATTAATTAACTGAGAATGGTTGCTAAAATTTTGATTTCTTCTGTGTGGGACAGCTCATTTATGCACTATTTTATCTAACAATTTGATGGAGCATATCCTCCCMCAGATACGCTTCTGGTAAGATCCTGTAGATTTATTGAAAGGTAAATGCAAACACATAGAAAGGCAAAATCAGAATAATACTACACTGGTGAATGACAGTATGAAAATAATACTCATTTCTCCCAATAAGCATTTGGCAGTATGGAAACAGATCCTTTTACTTTCAATAAGGTTTTTGCTCACCGTCTTGGTCTCCTCTGCTCCTCCCAGCTGGTGGGACAATTCCAGCACGCTGACTAAAAGGGTGGAGGGTGGRAAAATAGAGTAAATAAATAAATATCCAAATCTCAGTAATGTACAATTATTAGGTTTTTTAGAAATGACTGAACATGGAGCAGCAATTCTCTGTCACGTACAGGAATTCCTCTAACCAAGGACACATGCAGATTGATTTAATGAATTATCCTTCTCAACAGTGGGAGCAGTAATTCAGCACCTGCAGTTTAGGGTTATTTAACCCAGGATGTGTTACCCAGGACATGTACAGAAAAAAGTTCATAACAGTTTTTTTGACTTGTCATCCAGCAGCAATTAACAGAAATGCAAACAAAGTTAGGGCGGTTGACTAGGTAAAATTAAATTTTAAATTAATTTCATGTGTACAATTTCATATTCATTTCAAAATTTGTAACAGTTTGATCTTACTAAAAAAAATTAAATATCAGTAGACTTGAAGATCTCCACGCTTTCAAAACTATATTTTTAAGACAATTTTTGCTTTTTACCAATCTCACAGTAAAACATTTGTCAATTTAAAGGATGCTTATTAAACTTACTTATGTGGGTATTTACATTTCTTTATGATAAAATGTTACTTCCAATAGAGCTATGCTCTTAAATAAACCTTAATTTGTATGTACAAGATATGTGACTGTAAGACTTTAGGCACAAAAATAAACACTGAAATGACATGACATTCAAGCAAATCAGTTAACTTTCCTGGCTTCTTTCATAAAGTTCTAAAAATAAATATAGTAATTGAGAAGAAAACGTTTCATGGAACAAAGATCACCCTTAAGTACTCAAGACTCAACAGAAACAAAATCTGTTTGCTGAGGGTTGTAATTTGTGTATCGGTTGCTTTTCTCTTTTAACTGAATAATGCAGCAATAATGACTGCTTCTCTTGAAACAATGAAACTGTTTTAAAGCTGATAATCCTTTACAGTGTGGTTGGGAAAAAAAAATAATCCTTTGAAACAGTAATTCAGAATCATCACGACAAACTGATATTGTCAGACTTAATTTTTGATTATTAAAATTTATTTTCTCTTTTTTCTGTGTAACAGCCCTCCACCCATGCAAGGACCCCTACTTATTGTTTGGATGTGCAATTTAAGAAATAAAAAAATRTCATGCAAAGTGATACAGGGATAAATAAGACAGAGATGTGCATATCTGTATATATATATAAAAAATATATTTATATATGCACATATATACACCTATATGCTATACCCTATCTATTTTTATACTACGCTGTTTGCTCTTCTGACCAATAGAYAGTGGTAATTATCTGTGTATAGGTACATGTATGAGAAAGGGAGAACAGATGTCCATGATTATGTAAGTTATGGTAATTAACAGTACATAAATGAAACAAGTTTGTTTTTGTTGATGTGTCACTTGCACACTGCTCCTCTTGAGCATTGGGTTACATCCTGTACACGATCGCCTTATTGTCTACTGTCATAAAAATTCCAGTTTTGTTTCTGAGCAGTCACAGAATGGGACTTGCCAGCTGTCATGGAAAATGTATTCAGTTTCATTTCCACTTAATTTATCTAATCTTAATTCTATTATTATTTTATTACAATTATTTAAGTGCTTGGGGCAACAATCTAAAGTAAAAACAAATAAACAGTAGGAGTTCCAGATAATTTGTAAGTGATCTGAAAGGTCTAATGGAAACAACATCATTATTGCAGTTTTATTTTTTGAAAGGTTAATATTATAGAAGCTTCATCATTGCTGTTATAGTTAACAGTCTGTCAACACTGACATGTTAAATTCCTGCTTCACGAGATTAATGGCTAAACTATAAAAACTCACTCTGGACAGGGAAAAAAACAAGTTGTGAAATAGTGTTTAGATGTTCAAAACSTTGTAACTGCAGGCCTCATATCACCTTCATTTTCAGCACTATCAACTTGAAACACAGAAGAGCATCCAAGCCCATGATTAAGTCCATTTCTGTTCTGCTCAACGCTTTCATGCGAAGGCACCTGCTAGCTTCCTTGACTGCAATGAAATCTGAACACAGGCTTAAAGATCTGAGAGTCCAAGTGTTGCATTGAACTGAGATGAACTTGCGGTTTGCTGTCCTGGGCTCAGCTGCTCATCTCCCCTCACCTTCTTCAGCAAAAACCGTGAGTAGCTGCATTCAAAGCAGCGCATAGCAATCATCTGCCTGGCATTCGAAGCATGGGTTTGTTGGGTTTTATGCTTAATCATAACCTTTAGCTTCCATTTAACCTCCAAATCCAGCCACAGTTTCTCTCACAAATGTGACAGCCGCCCTGTCTACTGAGTCTGTGTAATCACAGAGTCCTCATTACCACTCATTTTACTTCTCCGTCACCCTCCTTGCCTTGCCTTGATCCTCCGCATAACATGGCTGGTTTAGGGTGYCTTGCAGAGTGATTTGGGCTCTCGCTTTCTCTTTCTAATGCAATGAGTTATTTATTTCTGATGTTYCAATCTTGTTTTAAGATCTTTTTTTCTCTTTTTCCTTCTTTTCTTACTCAGCCTTTAGACAGCATGACACAGGTTTCACTGTGTTTATGCAGCTAAACTACATAAAAATATATAAAGGAGCTAGTAAGTCAACTCATTCAAACTTAAGAAATTACTAATGCACGACTTTAACCCTGTTCTAGAAATTTCAGGTAAGAAGTATGAAACTATTAAATTCAAGTTTTCCATGGGTCACATAATCACATAGTGTTCTAAGTTCATCTGCTGTCTAATAAGACATTTGATTTTACTAGGAAATTACTGTAAAGTATCCTGGGCCTGATCTAACCATCACCGAAGCTGATGGAAGGTTTTCTATCAATACAATGTAAGGGGGATCAATTCCTAATTATCACCATACACATAAAAATGAATGGTTGAATCTGGGGCAACGAGAATTCAAAAGGAGGGTTTTGAATTACTCAACTTCTAACTTTTGGGAATTTCAGCAGCATTCAGCATTTCTTTAAAAGAAATTTGGATTTAACTGGAGATAAGCAGCTGCAGATAGCGTTACTTGTCTAAGATGATTCCTTTCTCCATCTGAGAGGAGCCGTTACAACGCGAGAAAGGAAGACAAAATTCCGGAGTGACGACTCCAAAAGTCATTTATTTAGAAACTGAAACTTGACTTTGTTTTCTTGCAGAAACCAAATGTGTTAGTTTGGTTTGGATACAGTATATTGACAAAGGGTGGGTTGTTTTTCCTTTTTATCTAAACTTGATTGTGGAGATAGAGAAAAATAATCTGCCCTGAGAGCAAACAATGATCCAAACTCATTGTTTGCTTGAAATGGCTGACCTTGCTAGGAAGCTCTATCTGCACAAATGATCGTGCCTCCAGAAGTAGTTAGGAAATCCTGGCAAGTGACTCGATGCCTGTGCGAGCAGATGCAAGGCTCTTTGTTYGCTCTCTGATCCAGAAGCTGTGCAGCCCTGGTAGGTGAGCAGTGTGCCTGGGAAGTCTACTCTGCAAAGCCTGGCCCACGTCTTCTACTGAAGTTCTTCTGAGGGGAACCGATATTCTCTCTCTCCAAAGGGAATAGGGAAAGGCACAATGAGACAACATCCATGCCCCCAGTGGTGGCACAGCCTGCCGCCCCGGGAGTCACGTTACTCTTAGGAGTTTGCCTCAGCACAGCACCCGGGCAAGTGGGAGCTGTGCTGATGGTCACCCTGTCCATGGGGCTGGAGCTTTCATCTCCAACCCCATTTTCGCACGATGGACGATACTTTCCCTTCTCTCGTTGGCATTAGAAAGCTGTGAGGCTGTGACACAGAAATCACCCTGTAGCTGGCTATTAAGAAAGTTTAGCAAATTGACTGCTGCTAAAATAAGAGATATGAAAGTACCATCTGCAGTTCAGTCACACGGGGCAAATCTCACAGGCCTTACGCAGTCAGAACACCCATGGAGTGCGCACAGCGGGAGCTGACCCGCAAGATAATAGGGATGCATACTGAATGAATCGCAAGTAACACCTGGCCTTTATCTGGAAAATTACCATTTTTTTAGGCCAATCTTCAAAGCTGAACATTTCTTTAGGACTCTGGAGCCATTGAGGAGGCAGACAAAAGGAAGAGAGTCATGGAGAGACATGTAAAAGCTGTAGACCCAGCAGAAAGGGCGGAAGGGTATGGAAGAAGGCTGGGGGAACAGGAGTTAAAACTTCAGTATAAAATTCCAGTTCTTCCTGCGCGGATCAGTTTTTCCAAGGGTGAAAGGAAAATGAATTTCCCAATGCATTTAAGTGATTTCATTACGCAATTACATGCTTGCCTAAACTTTAGCCACATACTGTTACCCATCCTTGCAAGTAATCAGTTTTTGGTTTTGTGTTTTACAACACGTACTTACAACACGTAAACATAAAATACATTCATGTCTGTGTGTGCAAAGAGATACATTCATCAAACTCTTTGCACTATTTCTCATTCTAGAGGTAGCGAAGGCATCATTTCTGGGTAAACATACATACCGTAGAGGAAGAATGATTAATCTCTAGAAATATCCAACACATATTTACTACATATATCTAATTAAGAGAAAATGTCACTCTTCTACATTAGCACTCAAGTTTCCAAACAGATGCTAAACTTGTAAYACTCAGGTGCGAAAGAAACAATTGCACAGCTCAACTGGAAGAGTGTATGCAGAATACTTGGCAGTTGCATTCTCACAGATATCTCGCTCTAGTCTCAGGCTGATACAGCATAATATATGAGTAGGTTGAAGTTGGTAGAACTACTTAAATGTTTAAAATTTCTCACTTTCTCAAATGCTGACTTTTCTAGATCAGGCTCTTGTGAATAATCAGGCCCGCAACTTCTTGGACTTTTCTTTGGATGATCAGGTCATAAAAATGAGAATGCCRTCTTTGTAGAGACTTAGCAGTCACAAACTGCAAGCTGATCATCAGCCTAATTGCATGTCATCCTTTCCTAAATCAGATTAGTCACAAATTGTTATCAATTGAGCACTAAAATCCTGACGTCGTTTGAAAATATACAAGTTTTCATGAAGGTTATCTTGGAGGCACARTAAAAAAACCAAACATGCCAGCTTTTAATATATCCGGTGACACTGCCTAACAGCTAAGAGAAAACATCAGGGGAATTTCTGTGTAAAGTTACAATCTTTTCAAGAATAAGTCAACTAGCTGACCTACAGCACTGGAATCTGCTGTCGTTGCCAGCAGCCACCCTCAATATTTTTGCCTCGTTTTGTCTTCACTAGCTCACAGCTCTGTGCCAGCTATTAGTATTTTGAGTAAATTATTCAGTTTTGATTCGCATAGGCAGGGAAAAATCCTTCTCATCTGCTGGTGGCACCAGGTCTACCCAGACTGAGTTTTTCTGTGCAGTCTGGTGTGAGCTGTAGAGGTTACATCAGCCTCCAGGTTGGACCATTAGTCTTAGAAAACCTCTACAAGCATTTCATGGATAACAGGGTGCTACTGTCCCAGGAGAGCAAGTCTGTGCATGTGTATTTACTGAACTTTGTACAATATTCTTAAGTTTAGTGCAAAGCAAGGAGCCAAAGCCACRGTCTGTTAGCATCCCAGTGACATGCCATGTTAAATCAGGCAGCTACTGCAGCGCTTTCCGTGCAGTGCTGTAATCACACCTGCATGTTATATGTTTGCAGAGGTACTTCTTGAGACACCAAGTATATAATATGTCCTAGTACATAACAGGTTCAGGTGTATAATATGTCTTGGCTCAACAAATAATTTCTGGTTTACGTTTCTGTTCATCTGTCTCTTCTACTACCAGAATTTATTTTTCCCCGTATTAGTCTCGGTCTATAATTAAAGGACTAGATTCTCTATTCCTTTTCTGAGCACCTGCTTCTTGTTTTGAAATGTAGGGTAAGTGATAGTGTATATTTTTTTCCTGAGGGGAAAATCCTTTACTCCTAGAGCACAAATAAGGTTGTTTATATTTGCCTCAAGTGCCAGAACTTAGCATACTTATGCTCTAGTTATCCAGCTGACATTCTGTATTTATTAGATTTTTAGTACGGTATGTGGCATTATAATCAATGCATTATTGACAAAAGCACTTGAATCACACACTGTTTATTTAATTTACTACACTGACTCTCATTTAGTAAACTTAATACATACACTGTGTTTTCCTAACACATTCAGATACATTATTCAGAAAGGGCACATGGATTGCACAACAAACCACTATAAGGTCTCAGTTATGTCACAAGCCTTTCTGCAAACTGTTGATCATTAACCTATTCTCTGCTGCAAACCTAGCTTGCTACACGTGTGTTGGGCAGTAATTTGTGAAGTTTGGCCATAGTTATACAGCATTTTTAATGTCTGCTAAAGTCATAACACAAGAAGCATTTTATTATAACCTGCAGGCACCATAAATACTAAATCTCCAACATTTTTATAACCAGTTATATCAAAGGCAATCTGATTGTCACTCTTTTGCACATAGGATTCTCCCATTAGTAAGCAGTCTTATATTACAGGCATAAAACACTGTTAAGCATTTTAGCTCTGCCAGACTAGCTGCAGCTGTGTCACATTTGTGTTTCCTTATTTTATGTGTGCCAGTTATCTAGATTAAAGTTGGAATAGCATAGCACTCCACTAGATGACAGGCTTGGTTTAAAGCCAGACCACTTAGTGATGCTTATCAAACAATTTTCAGCTACATACAGTAGCATAATTCAAAAACCCGAGAAGAGTCTAAATTATCAGGCTTGCCATGAGAGATCATTTCTTTTTTGGATGGAAAATTAAAATATTCCCCTCACAAATACGTGGAGTCTTCCTAGTCAGAGGCATAAGTGAAATAATCTAATTTCATTTTTTCTACTTGGTTTTGAATGAATGTGTGACCCTCATGGTTTTGAACATACACAATCTTACCCAGTCATTTGGGGCCCAAGATGGAAAATGTGTCAAATCAGTGGCCCATGAACTTCAGAAAGTTCTGCTTTCAAAATCTCATTTTTCTGTTGTTCTTATGCTCATTTAGTCTTTTTTTTGCTTGGTTGTGGTTTCTAAGCTATTAATGACTGATTCAACTCCAGCTGATGGGCTGCCCCAAGGCAGCTATGCATTAACTTGCAACCCCATTAGATACAAGTTCACCTTGAGCTTCCCATCGGTTAAGGTGGGACAACCTGTGCTTGTAGGTCATCACGTGTATTTGCAGGAAGAGTGTGATTGCTGATTCTGACATGTCCTTGAGAGAGGATGCCTCCTGAGAGGCAGAGGGGGAGTTTTTCCTGTACTCTGCTGAGTGTTTGGACTGGTATCATGACTGGCCTTCTGCGTGGGCTGTTATAGCAAGGAAAACCTGGCTTCACCATCCAATGCCTACTTTACCTGGTCCAAGGAACTTGTTTAAAGTAAGATCACTTTTTGCATTAGAAAAGCAAATGAAGTAAATTATGTGGAAGACAGACTGGAACTATGCTCTGAACCTACAGGTTTGTCTGTTGCTGCTGTGGAAAAAATTGAGGCCTGTCCCCTGTACAGAGAAACAGGCCAACAGCCTGACTGCAACACTGCCACCTCTGCCACAGCTTGGGACGCATGGAGTGACCCAAGCTGTGCTTACAGCTGACTTCTTGCACACTGAGGAATGACCGTTAACTTGCGTTAACTTCAGAGAGAGAGAGACAAGGCTCATTGCCTGACCCTACTGAGGGAGAGGGAGAGAAACTGGGCTGCTCACTTGCTTCACCGATACCATGATTTGAGAGAGAAAGCTCTAAGTTAGCAACCCCATTTCTCTTCACTCTTTTTGAGCAAAGTACCTCTTCTACCACACTGTAGTTTATAATAAACAAGATATAAACCACAGCAAAAACAGCTAGCATTTAGTAAAAGTCCAGAAACGAATGAAGTTAAGAAATGCCAGGTAACTTGAGCATCTGTAGCATTAACGTTACAACTGGAACCTTCCTGTGATAAAAGCAAAGAAGCAAAATGCATCCTGATGCTCAGAAAGGTTAAAGAGCTAACGGTATGATCTTTGCAAAGTCTGATTCATTCATTAGTCTCTTCTCAGAAAAATAAGAAAACATAATCACCCATCCTTTAGGCTTACGTTGTGTGCATTTATATTTTAATGTCTGTTAAAAATGTCCTGCACATTTCCCTTAGCAATATCTGTCAGTGTTTTAATATTACAGGGCCTGATTATTCATTTTCTGGAGTCAGTCTAAATTTTCYCACTGATATGAGTGACAGCAGAATCTGGCCACTAATTTTTAGAGGATTGAAGCCATCCTCAGAACAGCATATGCTCTGCTCTCCACTTTCTTTGATGACTTCTAACATTCTTTTGATGTGGACTCCAAAAAAGACATTTTCATCTTTGGATAGATGTGTTTTAAAAGATGAAAAACATCGAATAGCAGAGTAAGAACATTCTGTGTTTCAGGCCACAATCCCATTCAAACCAAAACTTGCTAATAACTATTAGATGAAAGAGAAGAGAATGTAGAAGAATAAAAACGTTGGGCAAACAAAATGAACAACTAAACAGACACTCTTCAAACTCATGGAAATACCATACTGTTTGGATCATGAGTATAGGCACACATGATATGCACTGACATAGCATAAAAATGTCACTTACACCCTGGTGTCTGTCTACAATTATGAGCAGGATATTCAAGCAGAGGTCTTGTTGTGAGCACCCTGCTTCTGCTTTTCTGCACTCTGCGGAAAGAGTAGTTAAGAAAAATGGATAGGAGGGTAAATGCCATTTATAAATACAGAAGGCCAGTGCTCTGGCATGCTGATGGTGGAGGGAGGGGTAAAGGCATGTCAGGATTAATTCACTTAGGATTCACTTCCTCAATGCTATGATGAGAATAAACTCTGATGAAGTCTGGATTAAAAAATAAATCCTGTGGCTAGAGAATTGTGGAAGATGCTTGGCAATCCTGCAAGGTGCTGAGCAGTTGCAGCTCTGGTTGACTTCATGGAATGTAGTTGATAGAACAGTTGATGGAATGTAATCACATTGTTTAAAGTAGTATGCTGGAAAGGTGCCCCAATGTTACAATGATATGGGTAGTGTGAAAGCTGGGAAAGAATAGGATAGGATAGAACAGAACAGAATAGAGAAGAACAGAACGGAGTAAAATTTCCTTTCAGAGGTTGGGGTCTCAATAACAGCTCTGAACTGACTTGAATTTCTTTTTTTTTTTTCCCCCTCTGTCTTAGTGATTAATTATTATAAAATATTCTTTAAGAGCTGTGACATCTGTTAAATGTAATTACTTTCTCTTCTAWGTGTAAATCAAGGTCTTTCTTAAAAAAAAGAGGCAGTTTATACTTAAATTAACTACTTTTATCTGCAATTTGCAAGTTAAGGTGTATGTAAAGCCTGTGGCTATACTAAAGGCTCAATTGTGCCTCCTAGGCACACTGTTAATTAAAGGGTGATGTGGATTTGTACCACTCTGAGGGGAACTCTGGAAGGGATTATACCTTAGAGAGGCACAATGCCTCCAGTGCACCACAGCATGCAAGTGAAATGCACACGCTGTGCACCACTCGCATTGATGTTGCTCAGCATCTCTGTGGGCCCATCTCTCTCCCACACCTCCTCATCCACTTTTGCTGGGGTTCCCACCTCGGGGGCACCGGGAAGATGCAGTCCTGGCACTCCTGACCAACTCCTGCATGCCAAGGGAGAGGAGGTGCTGACACCCTTATCGCTGCTGATAACTATTCAGAGGCTGGATACAACCTGGCCAAGGATAAACAGAAATTGCCATGTGTCATTCCCTAGATATAGTTTCTCTTTTTATTCATTGACAGGTCTTTTAGACTCTGATAGTGTGTGATGCTTGACAGCTTCTTACATCTTACCTGAGCCCATCCTACACAGCTGATTTTGAATAATTCTATATCCAGCATCTGATTTTGTTCTCCTTGATATTTTTCATCAGGGATCATTTTTCCCTAGGGTAGCTCTCTTGACACCAATGAAGTTTTAGATATGATTTACCCCTGTGCAAACAAGATCAGCATCAGACCCATAGACCTTTGGTTTAAAATATCGACTGTATCCAAAGGACATATTCCAATATCTATGTAAATAATGCTTGTGATTAATTTAATGCACATTTAAGGGTTTTTCAAGACCATATTGCTCACTGGATTAAATGTACATTTTGGTAATACATTATTGTTATTGTACATCCAATAGATCTAATTCAGCCCAGGGTGATTTTTTATGACCAAGTAATAGACCACTGAAAATAGGATTTATTATAGAAATGCCAAGACATTCTTATTTATAGTATAATAGTACAAATTGCCACCATAATAAATACTCTTCAGTTATCAGATCATCAGTCTTTTATAGTAACACTGACAAATGATCCCATAGGTGGTATGATATTACTAATGTAATGTATTAACTTTCAATTTTAAATTGGTTATTGAATCTGGAACAACTGTACATTATATGATGCAGTTCAAGTAGGACTTGTGAACTAAATTTGCATATCTGTACAGCAAAATGTGACTACACATAGTGCTTTAGACTATCCATATATACAACGTGAAAACAGTATCACTCTCAGTCCACAATCCAACACAGATCTGTAGATCGCATCCACTTAGAGGAAACTGTTAGCAAGGAGTGACGAAAAGAAAATTTAAAAATCATGCCAAAAATTTTTGGTAAGTCACTGGCATTATTGGTCCCAAGAGCAGCAGGTCAGTTGTTAAGAGTTGATGAAAATAAAGAAAATAGAAGAATAGAATGAAAAAAAAAATTAAATTCAGCTGTTGAGAGTTCTTTCCTTACCAGCAGGTGTTTGTTTCATAAGAAGCTGTTTACAGTTACTATACAAGAAACAACATTTAATTATGTACATTTGATCTGAAAAAAGTGCAGAACCAAGGTCCTTTGTAGAGATTCTACATTTGTATGAAGTAAAATAAAATAAGCAGGCAGAATTAAGAAAATGTTGTAAAAGTAAGCTTTGTAAGAAGTATTTATTTGAATAATGAGATTGGCAAGTCTACTAATATAAGAAATATACACTTAGCAACTTTTCATAGCTTAGATCTGTAGTACTCAGCAGATACATTTTTTTTATCCTCAGTTCAGTCTCATATTTCAGTACTAGAAATCCAAATAACTTAAATCATTATTAGTCTCAGAATGAGCAAGTGTCCGGTACTATTTAATTTTATAAATTTTATGCTTCAACACCACCAGTAATTAATTCAGAATTTTAACTGCTCTTTTAATACATCAAGGCTTGATTGGAAATAAATGAAAATGCTCTGTTTGTCTTTCTGGTCAGTTGGATAACGTTTATTTTATTTAAGAGAAATTTAGCACATTCTTTCCAGCAGCCAGTTAAGTGTGGTCATTGTTGGTGCCAATGCACTATAGAGATTTTAAAGGAAGTTAATAGTTTAGACAGTTAATTGGAAAAAAGTAGTAATCACAATGGGATGTGGCGAGGATTTTTTCTATGTCTTTCTTATGTAATGGCTTTTACTGACAAGATATACTCAGCACAAGAAACATTTTTCCATAATGGAGAAAATCTAGTTTCCTGCTCTTGTCTTACTCTGCCTCCCAGCACCCAGCCTCACAAGTCAACTAGAGCAGCTAACTGGCTGATCAAGCTTAGGACAGCTGGCTATTGCCCCCAGACCACGTTATAGCATGGAAAAATTCATTCTGGGTCTCAATYAACAGTCTCTTCCCTGCCTGTCTGTCCACTCCCATCCAGCTAATATGGTCTCTTTTCTTCAGAAATTCCTGCACTTGAAGACACAGCTTTATCCCAGGTGGAGATTCCAGTGCTTTTACACTCTCCACCTGAAAAACATTTAGATACTAAAAATATATAGCCAAACAGATATTTCTGCAGTCCTTTCTACTCACATTTGGCCAGCAGAGAGTATCTGTAATTTTATTAATTTACATTGACACAACTCTAGACTGGAGGGAGTCTAGACTGGGGATTAAGTGTTCGCAGCAAAGCATCAGTTGTACTCATTAATAGGCAGTAAAAGAAGTTGTTTAYGTCTGTCTATCTGTCTTTATTTTTTCTTAACAGAAAGCATCCCTATTTATCCCAGCTACCATCCTACCATCTCACACATTCATAAATAGTCATCTAAAGTGTAATACCCTTCAGTCCCCCATGGGAATGTTCTCTCTTCAGCTCATCTAAACTAACTCTACAAYTACAGAATACAGCAACTTAAAGTCCAGTTCAGCAGCCCTTGTCTCGTCAAAGCTTTTGCCCAAACGAAATCTTAGGTGGCTGATGGACCAGCAGTTGCTATGAAAATTAATAATCTGGAATTACCCAGGGCACCAATAAGAGTCTGAAACAACCTCTAATTCCCATTCTCTGTTGTCTACGTAACAGAATTTGTCACCAAGGCTTCATTTTGACATGGAACTTTTGATCTAGGGACAAAAAATAATTCATCACTGATTTACACCTGCAGTTACTTTTGGAGATGTAATTATATCCGCTATCCCAAAGCCAGAGGCCAAGTCAAAAATCATTCTAAGAATCAGATGCTAAATGGATGGTTGTGATGTAAAGGCCTCGAACAGCTGCCCATGCTCAGTTCACTCTTGATCCCAAGCCCATTGAAGTCACTGTGAATCTTTCCTTTGACGTCAATGGGCTTCAGATCAGGTCGTGAGCAATTTTTTAAAAACCTCAGACAAATCAAAACCATTTCCTTTGGAATGAGACTGTTCACACCCCTTGGTGAAGACTATTTCCTTTCCAAACACAGCTTTCATACCAGAGTCATGTCAGCTGAATTTCTATTTTTACCAAAAGCTGCATTTTTTAAAGAAGCAGGAAGCATATTTTTTACTTATATTTCATCTATTAGCAGCTAAGCTGTTTTTTGTTCAAACTTTCAAAAATATCCCCAGCTGGGCAGGCCAGACCTACAACCAAAAATGGGCAACATTTTAGAAAGTTACGGCCATTTAAAAAAACTTTTTTAAAATGGAAACTCCTTGCAGATTTAGCCATAACAGTCACCACATTTTATGTGGTGAGGGGCCGTCCCTACAGACTGCAGCCAGTAGACTCCAGTAGATCATTTAATCTTATAAAATATATGACACTATAACAGATGTTACAACTTGTATAACAGAACTAATATAACATTCAACCTTATACAAAACACTGCACTAAACACTGTATAAATTGATTTAGAAATGTTTCCAAAACGCAAAGTAAATTATAAGGTATAGACCTGGGGAGAGTAGATCCACCTGCCAGGCACCATTTCTGTATAACAGTTTCCTGAAAGTGATGGGGACACTCTTGGATAATTTTGTCGTGGAAAGCGATCCTCGTGATGACCAAGAGGAGAGTGAAGTATTCCCCCTTCATTGAAGACTGTGAGAGTGGTGAATCTGCCTGGAAAGAACAAGTCTGAAAAGACATGTTCAGAGATACCATGTTGATATGCAGAAGAGGCCAAGCAGAGTACAGTGATTTGAATCTATTCCTCTGTGTAAGTAGGTCTCCCATAAAGTTTTGCACAGGTCCATTACTGACCAGTGGGCTGTGGAAATTCCCTGGGAGACATTCTGTCCCTTGCTGAATGCCACAGAAGTAGCCATTTCTCCAGCTGCAAGAAATGTCAATCTTGCTGCCAAATGCGCTCCTGCAGGGACACCATGGGATGCCATGCACCATACAGTCTCCCGGATCAGTGTCTGAGATTGAATTTGGATCCATGTATTTTGTGTACAGTTTTTTCTGTTCCACCTAAATACTTATTTCACCATTTCTATGTTGTTTCATCAGCACAATAACTCTGACAGACTTAACTGTTAAGAATAGCGTGTGCCAGTGTTTAAGTATATCATCCTTTCAAGGGATAAGGGCATAAGATCTCTCTGTTTCTTGACCTGAAATAACTTTTTATGGTGATGGAGAGACTATCTCAATTAGATTAGGTGAGTTACCACAGAAAAAAATCAAATTAGATGAGCTGTGTTTTTTTTTACTCAAGCATGGGCATGACAACCCCACCTCAGTAATGGCCATCTCCTGTTTAATGTGTGATTGCAACTTTAGTCTGGGAAACAGCACTCTCTAAATGCTGCTTCCTGAAGAATCTTCTAGGGACAGTTCTCACCAAGTTCACCGCTGTGTTTCTGTTGTGTTGGGCCTCCATTCCTTGTAAGAACATCTGTGTAAAACAGATGGATAAGGTGATTTTCATCTGCAGTCTCCCCCCATCATTTTCTGAGTATGCTGAAAAGACATACCTCTTAGGGGCCCCAGATCTGTGATTGATTTTGATGCAGGCGCAAAAGCACATGTTTTGCAGAGGAAGAATGTAGATCTTGTGGGATAACTTACAATGCACAGTAGTCTTGAGTAGAAGTTAAGTAAGTAAGATAAAGCCAGAAGATGATTCCCTGGAGCCTGCTATTAGAGGAATAGTCCAAGCTATATAGTAGACAATCCTGGGATAAAGCAGAAGAACTGTGTGCAGAAAGACAACCTAAGAAACCTCTCCCAGAATGAAAACAGCAGCTGAGAAGCCTGACTGAAAACCATTGTCAACTACTGCTTCTGGACTGCATCGCTTTCTTCTCCTACGGTAATGAAAGACTTACTCAGAGGAAAATTTATTGTTCAAAAAGGGCTTGTTCTAGCACTTTAAAGGGAGGCAGTAGAAGTGACAGGGATGACTAGATTCCCATAATATGTGAAATTGTCCCCAAAATATGTACTGTGCCTCCCATGAAAAACAAGCAGGCCAGGAAGTATAAAATAAGCCTTGAAGGCAGTGCAGGGGGTCATAAGTTTTTTTGGTGTGAGGGTCTTAGTGTCCTCAGCTGATGTCAATTTAAAGAGACAAATGATTACACCAGAGGCAGAAAAAATAATGTGGTGTTATTCCCTGAGGTATCAATATCTCATCAGCCACATTTTTTTCTTTTTTTTGAGTTAAGCAACAAAAAAAAAAAAAAAAGGAGTTGGGGGGAAGCCAAAAAACAACCAAAAAACCCCAAACCAAAACCACCACAGCTCCTCTGAGTATGAATTTAGCCAACTGGTTGCCTGGCTTTATTGCGTGTTTTTAATCCCACGAAAAAACCCAGCTTGCCTATCCAGCTAATTGAGACCGTGCTTGTATCATGTCAGTTCAGGAATCCTAAAGAAAAGGGCTATAAATACACACAAAAAGAAAAGGAAGAAATAGGCAGTCATCTGTGGGTTTAAGAATTTCCCTAGCAGATACCGGATTCCCAGTTCTAACTCATTTCTTAAACAGCACTGGTGAACATCAAAGAGTACAGCACGGAGCATGCTAAGTCCCAATTACACACCTCAAAAGTAAATGTTACCTCAATGGAAAGTCTTCAGAAATTCTAAATGAAATAAAGGCCAAGATGCCCAAATGCTCCCTGAAAAATGTAGACACTTTCTTTATTGATAATGATTGCTTCATTAAAATACATAGTTGTTAATATACAAAACTACATCGCTTGGTGAAAAATTGTTTTAGAAATGTGTTAGAGCACATATGGATATTACTACTCTTTGCAAGATATCAGGAAAAGCAGTGTCAAATAATTAATTTCAGTGCATTTCTATTGTTTTTTAACAAGCCGTCTTTAGAGACAGGAAATCTTTTCTGAACACAGCTCGTGTTTCAAAGGAGAAATAGAGTTAGTACAAATAATTGGTGTGCGTTGAAGTTGGAGGAGCATGAGTTGTTATATTAAAAAAAAGAAGTCTTTAAAAGCTGTGTAAACTCTCTGTAGCTAAATACAAGTTCAAAGAGTTATGTCTTTCACATCATTTAGCAAAAAATCATGGCAACAATCGTCTTTGATTGTTGGGGTTGTTTTTTTTCTTCCCACAGTAATGAACAGATTTTTCTCTAACACCTTAATCCAGTGCAAGGAAACAAACCTAGCAGTGTGACCATAAAATTAATTCAAATAAGTAATGAATACGGAAATAGGCATAATGAGTGGCCTTTAATTTCAGTTCTACATCCTCCCTAACCTTCACGCCTGTGCTCACATGCRTATTCCTGCAAGTATATCCAGTGTCCAGTGAACTGGCTATGGCAGATGAATGAAAATATTGAAGTACCTTCTATAGTCACCAGCACACCCAATGTTACTTTAATGGAAAGACTTTCACAGAAAAACTGCTATGGTATGGTAGATATGCCAATACACTACCTAGGGTAATATATATCAAATATATAGAAGTGTGTGTGTATGCTTTATTAAGCCTTTTCATCAAGCTGCCAACAAACAAGGTTTTGTGCCCTTTACTCCATAGGGTATTGATGTTTAGCTCATGTTTCACCTAGTCCTTCCTCTAAGATTGCCAGCAGTTCTGTTTTTCTTCTAAGAAATGAACATAAACCAGGATTGATAAAGTGTGCTAAGCCTCTTTTACTATTATTTGGATTCTAGTCTGGACGCATTGCAACTGGAAGTTTCTAGGTGTAGGAGATGTGGCAGTACTGAAACACATAGCAGATATTCATGCTGAATATCTTCATTGATAGCATAAAGTCTAATTTTGCAAGGCCAAATAATTGAAAGAAGGCTTCATTTTATCATGTAATAAAAATAATCATTATGTTTTCATTTTTCCAACTTTGTCAGAATTACAAAGTGTTTTTAACTTGCTCTTCATTGCTCTCAAATTCCCTTCCTCTCACTGCTTTTCTGTTATGTTATATTTTTCTTGATTTTGTTTTCCATAGCATTTCTTAATTTATTTGTCTCTTTCAACCCATGACCATAATACCTTTCCTCATTGTAATGGGTTTCTCTACTTTTTTTTTTCCCTTTCTTTTCTTTTTTCAATAGTTCTGTCCACTAAAATTCTATAATTTACTTTTGAAAAGAATGGGGGATTGTACAAGTGAAGGGGGAGAATTTACATTAGAATTCATATTAAAAACAACAGCTGAGCTTAACTGTAAACACCATGATCTAAAATCCTTCAGCCACTTATTAAGACCTTTTCTTTTAAATAAGCACCTATGAGTAATGCCCTTTAATGAGAACGGCTGTCCTATGTTAACACTCCTTTCTGTTGTGAAAAATAGCAGAAAGACGTCTGGCTTTGCCCACATTGGCAGCCCTTAGCTGCCAGACCTGAGCTTAGGTGCTGCCTGCACCCAGTACCAAAAGAGACAAGGAGAGGAGTCAACAGCTGAGATTGCAGGGCAAGCACTCAGCAATAGCTGTGAGCCCCACTAAAGAAAATATTTAGATGTAAAATAAAACATTTGACTATAAAAGTTTTTTTGATATTCCTGCTTGATTAAGCAGTCATTATGCCTGCCGAGGGCTCTTATACATCTCAGTCAGGTGTGGTTGATCAAATATGGGCAGAAGCAGGTTTGGATACAGGATTAGTCAAACTTATAAACCTTTACATCAAGATAGGTAGCAGCCAAAGCAGTACTGAAGTTAAAACACAGAAATCACACAGCAGGGAGGCAATGCACAATAAAATGTGAGGAGCTCTGAAGTGTATGTTCTTCTCGTCACCCCTGGTTTGGGGGTTTTTTTTGCATGCTTTTGATCATTTCTAAAATAGTTGAGAACTGCCAGTTAATGCTGAATCCAGATAAATGGCAGCAGTTCCTACATGTCTTTGAACACATGGAATGATAAAGGTTGCTCTAGGTACAGACTTTTGTGGGGGGTTTTGCTACCATAAGGGCTAATGTTTTACTTTTTTTCTCCAGGAAATCTTGGATTGTGGACCACAACTCATTAGTCATTCCTTGTGGCTCAATATCACCTTCAGCATGATCCAAACCACAAATGTGAGTCACTAATTATCTTTCCTTTGTTTCATTAGAACAAAGCATTTTCACGGGTTTTATTATTTTTAAGTTTTTATTACTTGTTTTATCAGGTGCACAAAAAGCAAAATTTGTTCGTCATTGATACCTGAACATAATGTACATTTTTTTTTTTGTTGCTATGTCAATTTTTCTATAACACAGAATTATCTGCTCTGTGATGCYATAATGTCTCTTACTGTTTTACAGTAAATCACCAGTTTCAGGACAGTCAGAATGTCAGGAAAACTTGTTTTCAAAGTTGCACTAAAAAGGATTCTTCAGCTCAGACTTAATAGGATAGCCTTGTGCCTAGATGATATCAGCATTTTTTGCTATTAGCAATTTTAAGAAATTTTCTCTTAGTACAGTGGTACTAGACTAGTACAGACTACTTTTAGATTTCAGGTTACTTGGTTCAAACTGCAGTATGTGGAACTTTTCACAAACTGCAGTGCACTCAGCCCCCAAAAAAGCTGATTTAATACAGCTTTATGGGTCACTGCTGTTAAAAAAGATTATTTTCAAAATGTCTCTTTAAAGCCCTCTTATTTCTTAAGACTGTTTTAACATTCCTTGCACCAAGAATACCAAGACAAACTGATACACTCCCTTGTAGTTAGAATTGATTCAGGGAATATACACAATATTTCTGCATTGTAATCCTACAACAAATCCCCCAAATTATCTGCATGCATGGAGAGCTCTAGATTTACCTACTTTAGTTCCTGTGAGCCTAAACAAAGAATCCACATCAGTACTTCCATATTTCTGCCCAGGATTTCCCAAACACAAATATGTGTTCACATAGCCTTAAARTATTTGAGGTATGCACAGTAAATCCATTACTTTCATAACATGTCAGACGTACTTGTGAATGTGCAGAAGAACTGGACACCACCTGCTAAAGTAGCTGTTTTGCCTCCTGGAAAATACAGATACACTGTGAGTGTCAGAACCGCCTGGCAGGGCAATCCAGCGCTTCCTGGAGTCATCTTAAGACTTAAGGCTGCACCACTGTCCCACAGGACAGTGAACCTGCTCTTCCCAGCACAGTGCTCATACAGCACACTTACACAGGCTGCCATACACCTAGGAAAGAGAATGCCTCCTCAACACCACCGTGCACTGCATTTCTGGGCTGAAGAGCAGCAACAGGAAAACCCCATGGCAGCTGGAAAACCCCATGGCAGCTGGAAACCCCCTGGCAATGCAAACTCACGCGTGTGCAGCCTTCCGCAATTCCCATAGCAATGATGGAGCTATGCTGGTCAGAGTAAGGCTAGGATCTGACCCAGCCTCTTTTCCTCTCGAGAGAAGACTTTGGTCTTTGGAATTGGGTGTTACTGTAGATCAACAAACAGAACCAACAAAGGGTAGAACATGCATTAGCCTAAAGATAATAACAAACACATCAAGAAACCCAAGAACAAATTAAGCCAATAGAAACAAGCAAAGCAAGAACATCTACATCTACATTTGGGGAAAGATAATATTTACAACAGATGTTCAGCTTCTTGTCCATTTTCTGCAATTCCACATTTCAGGAGACAAACACTGCTTTGGCAATGTTACTGTACATGTTTAATGCAAGGTATTTAGAAAGCTTGTCTGCACTTTAAAAGTTGACATTCATGTTGGGGGGAGGGGAATAAAAAAGAAAAGAAAAAAAAAGAAAAAGAAGAAGAAAAACGTAGGTAAGATGAAGGTGTTGGAGTTGGCTCTGTTTATTCAATTCTACATGCGAATGTTGCTGGTGCGCTTCTTCAACCTGGACGCACTGACACGTACAGACAATCAGGCACATTGAGCTCAGCAGCAGGGGACAGGGGAAGCAGCTGAGCCAGGGAGGAGACAAATTCAGGGCAGGTCTCAGGATGGCAGGGGAGAGTGTGTCAGGAATAGGGATTTTACATCCTAGGAAGGATATTTCGTTCTTTCAGGAGACTTCTACGTTATAATCCAAAAATGGGATGTTACGCACACAAGGTTTAATTGCTGTATTTCAGCCCCAAAAAAGTAATGCGCAATGCAAATTTCAAAAAACTATGTCCCTTGTTCTTATTGGACAGCTCTGGTAAAAGTGTGCATGAAGAATGTAACGTATCTTCGTTATATTAATATACAGTGTAAAGAAATAGCTTTAGAGTTCAGGACACAAATGGAGCTTTAGATTAGCTGTCAACAATGTCATATCCATGTTAATAATGCCCTATTCATGCCTGGGGCTGACAGTCTTTCTTATTTTTATTCACAAATTCCATTTAATAACAGCAATAAGTCACTCTAGACAGTGCATTTCTAAGGGATTTTTGCACTTCTCAGGTGGTTAAAGTCACTTGACCTTCGGCCTCATGCCTTAAAAACTCCCTAAGAGATGTGCTAAATTGCCCAGAAATACATTGCCTGTCATGTCTTGTTGCTTAATTAAGGGCCAACCTAGATGGCCTATAAGGACTGCCCTTAAGTAATTACTAATTGATCTCCTACTCAAGAAAAATGAATAAATTCCACAGCAGCCACACTGTCACATGGCATTTACTCAAATTCATATTCCTCCAATAGAGAATGAAAACCACGCAGCGAACGGGTGGATTGAGGGCAGAAACATCTTTAGAGCAGCTAAGCCTCACTACCAGAGTTTGTCATGTCTTATTGGCTGTCGCCACTGCTCCCAGCCCTTCGCTTGCATTGAGACAAAATATATTGCTTGAAAATCGGGGCTTTTAGAAACTAAGAAATATCTAGAATTTTCTATCTGGATTTACCTACTTTAAAAGATACTTAATCTTTGGTACAAATAGCCAACTAAGGAATCTCAGTGAGAGTGATAAATTGTCACCTGATGAAAGCAAAATAATTATAGCCTACCAAAACAACCAGAGGAAACACATTTCAAAGCTCTTTTCTGAAGAAAGGAGGTAAGATTTAGGTTGGCATAGGAGAGGTTCTTGCAGCTGCTGTTACCCAAATTGTTTATCAGAGTGCATGAAACAGACTTCCTGGACTTGTTGCATTTTCTGCCTAAAGCTCCAAATGGTCCAAAAAAGTGCTGATGTATTCTGGTTGTACAAGATGATGAGAATGCTTTGGGCTGCCTCAGAAATCTTGACTATGCATAGGAAGATGTTTTCAGATATGAGCAATATGAATACGGTGCTCTTAAGAAATGTATGGATGACAACATTTATTAACCTATTACCCTCAGTAAGAGTGCATTTATATATTAACCTATCCAAGCAGTTTCTACATACTGACTTATCACACCTACGTTAGTGGTTTACACATCTCAAAATTACCCAGAGTAAAAAGGACCCACCTCTGAAACATTTCCCTTAGACACACTCGATGAAATCAGGACTCACTGGAGTCAAAGATAACATTTCTGTTGACTTCAGTGAGGCCAAGATTTTAGTCTGGTAGACATGAATAGTACAAAATTGCATAAAATTTGTGAAACACTCTGATACATGATAATGTATGGCACAGGAGGATAAGTTGATTTTTTTGGTGCCTTGTATGAAAAGCTGCAGTGGCTCCATGCTTCAACCACTGCTTTATGCAGGGCTCCCCCCACTCCTCTGAAACCACATGAGGGGAAGAGCAGCATTTGCAYTGATGGAGGAGAAACAGGGAATCTGAACTCCGGAAAGACACTCTGATCACTGCAGTGGCACTAACACTGATGGCATAACACTAGGAACCATATTAAGATAACTGTCTCGCTTATTAAATGCTTAACTGCTTTATCTTCCATATCTTTTATATGTTAAATGTTGAGGAGTCAGGGTATGTAAAACTGCAAACATTATGGGTAGCTGGGACCTGTCACATAAATATACCTTCTTGTCATTACGATTACATAACTGATCGCTATTATTTGATTTCAACACATTGTACTAATTGTTTTAAAATATCAAGAGACTGATAAATGAAATAAATGTGCTAATCAACAGCCATTCCTTAAGCCTGTTTGAAACAGGGATAAATAACGAGCCATGAAAGGCTGCTTGCCCCTACCTGAATAGAACCAAAGGATTGAAAAGCGCAGTCAAATCCGACAATCAGTCCTCTGGGTACTTTGTGTAAAAATTACATCCTGTCCTATTTCTGCAGTTGACGCAATTCTGGAATAATTTGAGCCAGTTTGAGTAAGCTGGCTACCAACAAGATGTGTAAACATATGCAATGTAAGCAAATTTTTTGCGATATAACATTTTTACAGCTACTCGTGGGCAGCAATGAACTGCCATTTCTAGTGGTGTTTTTTTCCAGAACCTCAGAGCTCAACTAGAGGTTTATCACGTTAACATCATCTTACCAAACATCAATATTCATGAATCACTTCAATGTAGCAGGAAAGCATATTCCTTTAAAAATAAGGGAATAGTAATACTGGTAATTCTGATTCCTGGATGTGCCTAGTTTCTTGCAGCTGAAAAGATCTTTGCTGTCATCCTGYTC
Organism: Oceanodroma leucorhoa; assembly: GCA_030449065.1. NCBI lineage: Eukaryota > Metazoa > Chordata > Aves > Procellariiformes > Oceanodroma > Oceanodroma leucorhoa. The sequence goes on from JASVER010000036.1 coordinate 4,689,566, forward strand.
TGCAATGATTTTTGTGTTTTTCTATAACATTTTTCTCCCTACACATGTGGGTTTTATATCCTCTTCATGTTGGTATAGCATGAAGTCTTATGTGGAATTTAGAGGATCTGAACTAAATGTAGCTAAAAGGAACTTTTGGATGAACTGCCTGGGATTTGTTCAGATCTGTTAAAGTAATGGGGGAAAGCACAAAAGGATAAAGAAAAGAAAGGCCTTAATCTTTGTTCCATGAGTGATAAAGCAGCATCACATGGGTGAAAATTGGCCTGACCTTCACCCACATGATGCTGCTTCTGCCTCAGCCACTCTTTCTTTGCTCTGATTAAGTGAAGATAGCCTCTTTCTCTGCAAGGAAAAGTCAAAGAACAAAAAGAAAAAAAATCCTGTCTTAACTATAAAAGGTTTATTTTTTTAATCACAGTTGGGCTCATACAAGCCAGTTTCTAATCTTATTTTTTTAAGCTAAAAAAGTGCCTTTTTAGAATTTCTTTGGCTCAGTTTCTTTAGCCCCCACCCCCACCCCGAACCTCGGGGCCTAGATCTTAACTTGATTCCCTTGGATGTGCTTTGTTGCTCATCTTCACTTTTACATGATAGCTGTTTGACTTAAATGGGTTGTTCGCCAAAGGATTGCCCCTTGGGGAATGGAAAAACTGGAGGGAGGGAGAGGAAAAGCAGCACTCAGCTGGCTTAAATGGCATGTACAGTATATCTATTGGCAGGGTATTGCCAATGCTCCGAGGAAACTTCCAGTGCTCATCCTTTACCACTGGATGCCATACGCCAACTGAGACATGGTTTTATGTATCAGGTTATCCATGTTCATATAGGCAAGAGAACTTTACTGCCACACTGCTATCAAACAGCTCCTGTGACTAATATTTTTAACAGCATGATATTTAAAATTTGACAAGGATATAATAATTCATTCTCCAGATAGTCAACATTCTTGGAGAGCTGGTAATGTCTTCAAAGGGGGCCCATTGAAATTAGTCTCTTTTTTAATGGCTACTATGTAACTAATTTTTGGTTACACTATTGCAACAGGATCAAAACATATTTTTAATTGGGCGTTGATCTACTAAAAATCAGTTAAACAGTTATGTAGGTGTGTGTATGTATGTATGTATCTGGCTGAGAAACCTGGCTGAGATCCCGTGAATTATTGGCTAAGTCCACAGGCTAGCTTCAATTTCCACTGGTCATTTTTTCCCTCGGGAGCTAAGAATATATGATGCTGTGCAACATAATGGAATGTCACTGTAATGTGTAATCTGTTATTGTATTACATAGCTGAGGTAGGGAATGAGGAAAGGCCTCTCCAGCTTACCTACAAAACACAGGCATCAGATAGCTTTAGCTGGAAACACTCTGTATCTTACTTAGACTCGCTATATTACAAAATGGCAAATTACTTAATAAGTTCACAGTAGTTTCTAAAATTGAAATCAGACATGGATATTAGTATGCTTTGTGTAAGTCCAGTGTGACTACTGCTGATTAATTAGTGTTGGAAATAAAAAACACCAATTCACTCAGTTTAGAAGTTTTGCAGCAGCTATAATTTATTAAAACATGCTTAAAATAATACTGCTTCTAATTTTGATATGAGACTACACTGATACTAACAACATCTCTTCCTCTTTGGCAGTGGTTTCAGAAGCATCAGCATGAGTTGTTTTCTGGCCTGGAGAGGTATTATCTAGCTATACATCCTCGCATGCACAGCTGAATCAATTGATTATTTTTTAGTGATATAGCTGAGATTTGCAAGACCTAGTTTTTGAGTGTGTAATAATACTGGTCACACCATCTAAGAATATGTTCCATTTGTTTTCCTGAGTAAATGCCACTATTGTGCCCACAGAGAGTACCACACAAAATGTTGTGGTTGTAAATATGTTCAGCAACAGTTAGAATTTGGACTCTGATTCAAAGCCCATTGAAGTCAATGAAAAGACTCCTATTGACTTTAGCGTGCTTTGGCTCCGGCACTTGATTCTTTATTTAGAACTTCTAATGATTATTCAGTGGAAAAGGCAATACTGTGAGCTTTGGGTGCTGCATTCCTCTTGCTAAAAATAAAATTAAATCTATATGGAAAGAATTTTTTAGAGGAAAAAATTGTAATTTTTATAGCAAGTTTAAATTACTCTGCTATTTAATACATATGTACATCAACACACACACATTTACAAACATTTATAGGGAATCATACATGCTTGCATAATATGTACAAACGCACACTCTCTCACACACACCCTCCATGCTCATACAAATCATATTAAGAATTTCAGATATAAACCTCTAGGGATTGATACATTGGCCGAAACAGAAGTGTCCAGTGGCATCCATGGTGCTGCATGGTATCTGTGACACCCACGAGGGACTGGCAAATATGACAGAGGGTCTGTAAGAGTCATATTTTCTTCTGAATTGGCAGTAGGCCTGGTGGCATCCTCAAGCCTTGCCAAATGGCATCAGGGTCCTGGTTTGAGACAACTAAAGGGAACCCTTAGCTTCAGTAGTTAATTACCAATAATGGATTATCAAGGTTCCGTACGTTTTCTCCATAGTCATCTTACAGAATTGTTTTTAAGCTCAGAATTTGGCAAAACAACTGGTTTTAATTTTGTGGCTTGAATCATTATTTCATTAACAAGAGGACAGCATTCATGATGGCATATAAAATATTGACGCAATAGGCTAAATTTAAAAAGATGGAACATACTGAAAACCACATTAAAAAAACAAGAATGTGTTTTTATTTAAACCACTAAAAATACTTTTAAAATACATTTTTGGCTGAATTGTCTGGTTCTCTCAGTGTTTCTCAGTGCTACGGCGTTGCTTTCACACGCCCATGAAAGCTCACATTGGGCATACGTGGTACCACCCTCACCAGTAAGGAGGGGAGGTAGTGTGGTAAGTTACCTTCACCTGGTAGTTAGTAGCTATTGACAGGACTAATCTGAAGCCTTCATCACCATCAGAAGCTAATGATGACTAGTACTTTCATTTATTTAAGAGTCTGAGACAGCCATCATATCTTACTGAAAATGCACGTTTCTACATATTAAATTGCTCTATATACAGCATGTTTTGTATGACTTTTTCAGTTCATGGCAGCTGCCTCAAACAAGCTTGAAAGGCTCTATTATGGTCTATTGGGTCAAAAATGGCTTTTTTTTTAAGTGCCGAAGTACTTAGTTACAGTGAATCGGTAACACAATATCCACACCATAATATGCATATTGTGCATGACAAAAGGCGAATAATTTGTAATCCCCATTTAAAATAAAAGCATAAATACCTACTGTATTCAGCATATCTGAAATGTTCTACCAGTACATATTTAAAAGGAACTCAACGTGTTTGTGTGAAAGACCAAAATGGTCTGTACTTTATTTATGCAACTTATTGAACAAAAGTAAGATTTATAGCTCTTTTTGAATTTTTGTTTATTCCTGCTTCAGTATTAACATGTAATCACTATTGAAATGTAGCTTAGGAAATTCACAAGTGAAAATCTACATGCAAATAACAGGAAAAAAGGGAGGAGAATCTATATTAAGTCTATCACACTTGTGATCCCCCACTGCGACATAAGTTCAGATCAGAAAGATGTCTCATCCTTCTTGGAGGGCCCATTTCTGGCTCTGTCATTCACACTAGGAGTCCCTTCTCCTTGGAGAAGACAAGAACAAATTGAAGAATAATGCAAGACTCTACAAGTGTCAGAAATTAGGTTATGATTATTTCATTGCTGTATCTCTTTGCCGCACAAATTCAGTCCCTCTAACTTTTTATAACCTTTTTTGTATAGTCCTTCCTTTTGTAAGAGAAGAAAACTTCTTTAGGCAGGGGGAAGCTTTGGCAGGCGGAGAAGAAACCTGTCCAATGTCACCACCAGATGTGGGTAATGCTAGTGACTGCTGTACTGTGTGACCACTGTCCTCCCTGTCCTTCGTACAGTCCTTATTTGCCTTACTCTGCCTGCTGTTTCTCACAGATTTTTGCTGATAACATATATAAATATCATCCTCCCTCCTGTTATAATTGTTTAGTGATCCGCATGTAGTATACATAATATGGGGACTTGCGTTCATTTGCAAAGCCTGAAGATATTGTTCATTATGTTTTATGTGCCAGAATAGATAAAAATTATTCCCAGAAGGGTACATGTTTAAACTGGCAAAGAAAAATGATTGACATCTACCATAAGTACTTTTGTCAAAGCTTTGGCATGTTATCAGTTTGCAAAACTATTCTAATGAACAGTGTCCATACTCACCAGATGTGCTATCAAGAATATGCCAGATACTTGTAAAATTCTGCTGCAGTCTTAATGCCAAATGTGTAAAATACACACAAGTTAGGCTACAAATGCTGCTAGATAAATTTGGTTGGATAAAGAGTTGAGCCTAAAGGGTCAAAGAATGTAAATAATTCTAGGCAGGCGCCTACCCTCCTGGCTAGTTTCAGAAAATGTGGATTATTATCTCTATGCTCAAACACTAAATTGCCTTGTATAAATTTGCAACTTTAATATTGATGCAGGCAGAAGTAGAAAATGCTTAATTAAAATAAGGCTTTTTCTCTCTATGTGAGAAATAAAAAAAACAGTATTGAATATTCCTGTTTGTTTATCCTTTTATTCCCAAATGCCCATTCCTAGTTCATAAACATTATTGTTTTCAGAGGGTACAAGAACAAGAACTAAATCAAAGTCTGTCATGAACACATTTGACAGAGGATTTAGTTCTTGCAGGCTCTTAAGACACCAAGAGCTTGGCAAAGGTTTTTAGCAATGCCTTTTACTCCTGGTTTTGAAAGAAATACCTACAGAGAGCTTGCTAAATTCCCCAGCGCATGGTAGGCCTGTGCTTAGGCTGGGTTCACGTCTGCTCTGACTACCTGAAGTCAGCAAAGCAGGTAGAGGATATTGGTGAATGGGATCTTGGTGTAGGTTTCTCCTCTGACTTTTTCGGGTATTCAAAGTAGGGAATCTTTTTCCCCAGCCACTTATCATGGCATTCAGATATGCATTTATGAACTTCTAAGGCTCTAACTATTAAACACCAAGTAAATTATTTTAATTAACTAATTAATATCAAATATTTTGTTAAAGTTTAATTCTTTTTTGGGGCTGTGTTCCTGTTGGGACTAATATGTTAGTAACAGAACATCAGACTTTTGTTTGTCTTTGTTCCAGGAAGCAGATAACACATGTTTGTGGATTCAGGTAAGAGCTGTTACACAAATTGGGGATATTTTTATTTCATTTCCTTGACTTGCTTGAATGGTCTCAAAAATTGGCCCAAGAAAATATACCTATTTATTTAGTGATATTTATTTGCAGTGATTGCTCCCACACTGTCCCTCACAAAGTAAAACTAAAGAAGATCATGGTTTTTGTTGTGGACACTGTCCCCTATTCCACCTGCCATAATACTCGTTAAAAAGGGTCCCTATTCCCTCTCTGGACTTCGGAAAAGTCCCTGCTGCCCTGGGATTAGGGTATGAACCCCACTGCTACAGACGTCTAAAAGCATTATTTGTGCATTGTACTAAAATATTCACTGCCCATGATTTCAGGTGTCCCCAGGTACTCCCAGGTATGTGGAATGGTTATTATTTGACTGGTCTCTCCCCACTTGTCCCTGCCATGGGAGGGAGATCCTCCCTTATGGCCTGGGAGGCTCAGTGACAGCTCTTCTTCCACCAGCTTCACTTCTTCCTACCAGCTCTTTCTCAGGCTTACTGTGCATTCATACAGAGTAATATTTTCAGAGTGTAAGTGAATAAAAAACCCATATTTTATTAGGATGTGTGTCAAAACTACAAACACAGAGGTAGGTATATATGCATGCTAATCATTTCTAGTTATGCATGAAGTTAATTTACAGAAGGAGATTTACATTATTTTAATGGCATTCTCTACAAATAAGATTCAGTGATTTCAGTTTGGTATTGATGCCTTTTTATGTTTTGCTTGTTTTGAGATAAGTATTAATTTGCTTTATCAATAGTATGAAAAATTAATGGAGCTCTTATTAAGGTTAAAAGCACCTCAGAGAAGTCATCACTTGTCAGCTTTTGTTTTATTACTATGATTACAACAAAGTTGTGTTGTTATCACTGGCAAAATAATTATTCCCTTTTCCCTGGCAGGTTTCAGGTTGCTTTCCTGCTCTTGCTCCTGGAGAGGAGCATTTGGAAGCTGTCCTTCAGAGTTACAGAGAAGCGCTTGCAGAGCAGCAGAGAGGTAGGAATGGTACCTGTCTGTCCTCTGTGCCTGGCATATCTGGGGCACCCCAGCCCCTTCCTCAGCCCCTGGGCACGCAGGGACTTGTACACTATGCCAGCTCCTAGGCTCCCTGGGGCAGTTCTGACAGGCACCCATCGCCCCACACACTGCGGCTCCTCCTTCCCCTGGCATGGGACACCACCAACCCTGGCTGTCCTTGGCCCCATCTCTTCCTAAGCTCAGCTGGACTCCGTTCACTGGCCTAAAACAGTGGAATAAATCTCACAATTTTTCCCTCAAGAGATCTAATCCTTCAGATTTCATGAAGGCAATTTTCCTGTTGATTTCAACAGAAGTTGTATCTGAAGGCAAATAGCAGGATAATACCCATTTGAAATATAAGTGGACAGCAGCATCAGATCAGATGGGTAGTGAGAAGAGACTGAAAGGAAAATGATGACGGGGCAAAAATATCCCAACATCTTCAACCTTTTCATTTCAGAGTGTTTGTTAAGCAATGAAGAGGGTCTCTCTTTGGTTAATGCAATTTAGCCATAATTCTTTGGAAAGGAGAAAGGATCCTTTCACAGCTGTATCAACAATATCTGCTCTTTTTAAAAAAATAGCAGCTGACTTGACATGTCAAGCATCACATATTTGGCCATGAAAGCAACGTATAAGCCATGCTGGCCAGTAGCACAGACTTGGAACAATGCCACTGAAAAGTTGGTCTGTAAACTGATGCTACCTTATTTCCTGGATTCTAGGAGGGCTTGCTGAGATTTAACAGCAATGCAGAACTACCACATTCCTGGTAGATATTTCTTTTCTTGTTACATGAGATCCATGCATGAAGTGAAAAAGAGCAAATGAACATCAGGTTTACATCACCAGTGATATGTGAATGATTGATCACCCATTAAATCACATACAGAGCTGGTAACAGCACACGGGGTAGCGTTAAAGTAAAATGTTTGATATTCTTTACTCTAATTAAACATGGAAATAATATGATGCAGTCTGTATTGTAAATGTTATTGCAGATTATAGACCTAGAGGAGAGGTGTTATGCCACCTTTATAGCCTCCAGTTCCTGGAGACTGTGACTTAGAGCTGCCTCAGGGCTGCCCTAAATTACACCAGTTGGTAATGACTCCCAAAGGGCTGCTATGCATCCAGTGGTTGCTGGAGTGTAAAGTACTTTGGCTATGCCAGCAGCCCATCATTTCACAATGGAGGCTGAGAGCAGCTGGCATAGTGCTTGCAGGAAATCCCCAAGTAGTGGTTTAAGACATTTTTCTAACACTTTTTGTCATGAGAGTGATATAAAATAAAGGCCAGATTTCACAAACACACAGGGGCTTTTTCTTTTTTATTTAAGCATCTGTAGTCGTGTCCTGATAAACTTCAAGATGAGGGTTTCTATAGGATTTCAGAGCAGGTATCAACCTAATATTGCTTCAACTTGGCAATATTCCAGATCTCTGTCCTGGCCCTGATTCCCTGCTTGGTAACACTGCCTGTGCAGCGTAGCACTGCCGGCTGTCAAAGGCATACTCCTGATTTACATCTGTGTTAGCAAAAGGAGAACTGGATTCCCCCTTGTATGTGCAAGTTTTTCAGTTCAGGCTCATATTCCACCCTTCCCTGGAGCTGCCAAATATACCAGTTAAATTTGCATGTATAGATCTTTTGAGTACATGTATATGTAGCTCATTCAAAAACTCAGCCAATTCAGGCAAAGTGAGTGGTGTATGCACTGTTTTTTCTGTACAGTGTGCGGGTGGGCCAACCATTCTTACACAAATATCTTCAAAAAGTGAGCTATGAAATTATTACTTAATATTAGCAATTTGGAGGATTTGATTTTGATGTATCTTCAGGATGCTCTTAAGTGAACATCCTGAAGACAATGACTGCTGGCAGCAGAAACTCATGACTCTCAGACTAAGCTAATGCAGTCCAAAACTCAACTGGTGACAGTGTTTTCAAGCCTCTGAGGCAACAAGCCACCACTTATGATCTTACTAAATATCCTATGAAACATAGGGAAAAATAAAGTAATTGACCGAGTGCAAAAAAGTGCAAACCCTATGGGCACCATAGGATTGGTGTAGTTCTCAGATAAATTTAGCAGGGAGAGGTAATCATCAGTTCTGTACTAAAGCTATCTTTAGAAAAAATGTCCATGAGCCCAAATAACATCAAGGAGAAAGATGATTTTGTGGAWAGGTGAAATATTCCTGGATGTGAATTCATAAAGGACTGACTTACAGTTTAAGTGGAGAAAGGTGAGCGTGCCTACAAGGACTGAACTGTAACCTTCCTAAAGGGAAGAAAACATACCATCCTCTTCACTTCCACCGAGTCTCTCCTTTGAGCTAGTGCTGGCTAACAGGCCTGCGTAGGGTGGCAAAGGGTCAAAAGGAGGATGGATGAAAGAAGTTAACACTGCATTTTGTCTCTTCCCTAACTTCTGTGAAGGGGAGGAGAGATGGTCCAGCACTTCTGTTCTCTTCCTGCAAGGTTCAGAAAGTTGTGAGGAAACGTCTTTAGTGCCTTGTACATATTCACAGATGGACACATGATGAATTTCCAAAAGAAATTGAGGAAAGTGGATCAGAAAATCATAGAATGAATAATAATAAAATGGTCAGAAAGGGGGATCATCTGGCCCATCGTTTTGCCTGAAGGCAGGATTGTCTTCAGCTAGTAAATTCTAATAGCCTTCTGTCACTTTATTTTTTTATTAAATTATTTTTAATAGTAGTAGCACCTGTTACTATCCTCTAAGCAATCCATTGCAGTGCTTAGGTACTATTTCTGCACCCTGGAATGATATCGTTAGGCTAGAACTAACATGAGCCAAATACTGGTGGTCCGTCACAGCCTTAATATGCTTCCTTCTTTCACTAGATCCTTTCTGGAGTTTGGAAAGAAGCCTAACTAAAATTAAATGGCTTGTACCCTACATATCAAAGAATCCCGGCCAAAATTTCTCTTCACTTTAACAGTGTAAACTTGGCATAACTACTTGGAAGGCAAAGATTTTACTCCACATTTCCACTGAAGCTGGAATACAGTACCTGAAGACAGGAAACTCTTTTGCTATAATGTAAAACCAACAGATTTTTGTCTCCTGTGTACTTTTAAAATTTGTTCTTGAAGGCAGAAAGGCAAGGATGGATAAATATATAATTAAAGAAAGATAAAGCAGGGACAATAATGAACAAATACCATTATTTTTGCCATAGTTCTTGAAGAAATCTAAGGTAGAGGTGTAGAAAATCAGTTACAGTGATGCACTTCACTTAGCATGGGAGTTCATGCAGTGCAAAGAGCTTAATGTGTGCAGCTGAGCTGGGCCTAATGGGCATCAGTTGTTATCTGTGGAAATGGAGTATGTTAGAGGCAGCCTGACTACTGTACCCATCTGTGATGGCTAGTGGGATTTTCAACACGCTCGTGACCTTTTCTTACTCATTTTGCTGAATTTTCATCCAATAAAAGCCATCATCTGACCAGTCCACCCAACTCTGTATTGTGCAGTCTAAGCCCATTGGTGAGGGTTTAGTGAGAAGCAGGAGGGAGAAGAGGGGGAGTCTGAAAACATAAAGCTGGGGCTGGGGAGTGAGGGGAGCTGATGAAAGACCTATGCACCCAAGCAGCACCCACATTTTTATCTGACTTTTTATATACGCTTTTATACATATATGTATGCATATATACATATAGCACTTTCTACACGTTTCTTATTTCTCTCCCAAATAACCAGAAACTGCTGTAAATCTGCTAGCAGGCTAGCAGAGACCTTTGCATGCTGCCTTACACCACACAGAGTGAAAACCCTCTCCCGCCGCGCCTTTCGGCTCCACCTGTCCCACAACAGTACCACGCATACTGCAACACCCCTGCAGTCAAAGCCGCATGAGAATAACCCCACCAGTATACCACCAGCCGCTTTAGCTCTTGCCAGTTTTGCAGACTGATTTATAGTTAATATCCCCCAGCACCTTCATGGCCCTTTTAGGACATCAAGCATAGGAAAGCAGATCTTGTTCTCACCAGCTCTCTGGAGCTCTGTCCTGCCTGAGAAGGTTTAAATGTGGGGAAGAAGGCTCCCTATATTTTCTTGCCCCACTGCACACGCGTATAAAGGCCAAACAGAGTGTAAACTCATCTCTCTGGAGCCAGGAAGACTTTTAAGGACTTATCTCTAGAAGCAAACATTCTACTTAGAAAGAAACACTGTGAAGCCTACCATAATTCATCATAAATTTGCAGTTTCTTAAGGAAAGCAATTATATACCTGATCTAAATGGATTCAGTTTAATAAGAATCTTATTTATTAATTATATGCCTTATAAAATTCCTGGCACATGAGGAAGCTATGAGTAACTAAGTACGGAAGTTCACATAGCAAAAACTTATTATGTGTTATTGCTGTTCCCTGCTTATTTTGATGGTTGCATGCTGGGTATGTTTGCACAAAAAGTGAATTTAACAGAATTTAACAGAAATGTTAGTGACTTCATTTTCATTGAACAGCAAAATACTACTCTGCAACGTTTAAGTATGGATAGCTGGATGGCGTAAAAGTCACAAATACTAAGTGGTATTCCTCCATAGAGCTGCAACAGTGGTGCAGTAGCCTGACAACTCTGATTTTCAGAATCCTGACAAGTTATGAAGGCTTTGATCAAACATGAAAAGAAATACAGTTTTGCTCCAGACCATTTAGAACAAAAGCATTGTTTGCTTTTTTTTTCCTTTTTTTTTTTTTTTTAAATGGTGGGTTTCTTATCAAACAAGATCAGCTTCAATCTTAGTTAGGTCAACATTTGACATTGCGAATGCATAAGTGGCTTTGTGCAAAGGCAGACTATTTTTCAATGAAAATCAGCTCTATCTTATAGATGAAAATGGATTCTAAAGGCTGAAGTTCAACCAACAAAACTCAAATCAATTGCAATTTTAATGACATGTAACCAAATGGAATACCTATAGTAGGCTGAATCCTGACATAGGTGAGCAGAAGAGCAGGAGCAAGATCCAGGAGGCAAATTTGGAGTCTTGGGGGGTTAAAGAGAACACTTTTCCAAAAGCACAAGTATGCAGAATTTAATTGGATAGCTTCTTTCCTCCAGGAGGGAAGATCTGTGTTTGGAAATGCTGATTTCGGGGTGGGGAGGGACACAACACAACATTTTGGGGGGATTGTGGGAAGAACTGTTTGCCAGTCTGAGTAAAGGAAAGATGCTGTTTATTTTCCCAGGAGTCCGGCAAAAGGCTACTTGGAAAGTGCAGTGATTTTTGACAAATTGTCAAAATCTTTGAGGTGGCTCTGATGCTGTCAGAGCATTTTTCTCTCACCTCACACAAAGCTTTTCAACTCCTCCTATTTTAACAATCCTAACAATAAAAAATCATCGGATATTCTTTTGCTATTTTAAATGGCTATTGTTCCACTGTATTTAATCATTAAGGAACCAGAAGGGACGCATTTCATTGAAAAATGTTCATTTGACCCTCTGTAAACAGCAACTTGAAGCATTTTAACAGGCTCTTCAAACTGTTTGGGCAGAAATAAAGCAGCATCTGGTTTGAAGCACGCTTTCATATTGCATTGTTTATGTTGATAGCTTAAGTTCTTTGCTCTGCATTGTTATTTATGACAATTGAATGTAGAACATTTTTGATTCAACAGAGTGCTTTCGTTCTACAGCATGGGAATAAAGCAATCAAAGCTGAGGTGACTTGACTGATTTCGTTTAGAAGGTGGATTCCAGCAGGCCTATTAGTGTTGAAGTTGAAGGGAGGGGGAAGGAAAGGATGGAGCAGGTAACTAAGGGATACAAATTTAAAAGGGTGAGAAATCTGGGAAAGAATCCTGCTGATGGTATGGACTACATGAGAAATTTCCAGGAGTCACTAAAGCCATGGGAAGAAATTGCAGGAATCTGTCCAAACAAAAAGGCAAGAATTCTATATAGATGTTTCTTTTCTTTTTTTTTTTTTTTTTGCTGGGGAACTTGCAAGAAAACATTGATTCTTCAATCCTCTTGTCCCCTAAGACAATAAAAAATACAAAAATACATACATGTTTTTAAAAGATGTTCATTGTGTTTCCTATATTATTTCAGAGTTAAAAACAAACCAAATTATGCTTCTTATAAACGTAAAAAGAGTCAAATGCCAAAGCAACCAGGGTTAATTTCTGCAATGCAGCATTACAGTGAGAAATAAATAACCAGAAATAACATGGGGTTGTACCAGTAGTAGCAGAACTGCCCCATGGCTGAGGAAGTTCTTAAAAAGGCTTATCAAAACACTGTTTCAGCCAGACATTACCTATATATTACATATATGTATATACATTTAATAATATATAATTATCCAAAAATATATCAACCCAGGTATTAAATATATAAATAAATTAATTAATGGAACCCTTAATGCTGATCTTATGGTAAATGTAAAAAAGGAACAATGAACTGCTTAAGAGCAAAGTTTATTCTTTTTAAAAACAAGTTAAAAGTATCTATTTGGTTAGAAGTGAGTGCAGCAGAAGTATTCGTGTTCTAAGGAAATCTGTTTTCTAAATATTCTAGAGAGGCTTTATGGGACAGAAACAGGTTTAGAAACTCTAATAAGCATTACATATTTCCAAAGCAGCTGAGGAAGTAATTTATAATTATGATTCTGACTTTTCTGTTTAATTTATTCTGTCCTATGTTTCTATTTACTGCATAAGGTGCTGATTTTGAAGACAGACCAGCTAGCTTAATTTGATTTCAGAGCTATTCCCCATAGATCATCCACTAGGACTGAGGTACTATAACAGCAAGTAGAAGCCTGACTAGCCCTAGTGATTGCTCCAAGGCTATATGTTATTTTCCTAAAGACTCTTATTAGACTTTCTGGTTTCAGCCATGTTCAGCAATTCAATATCAGCAGTATTCCAGTCAAAGGACTATAATACAATTAAATATTTTTTCCTGTTGTAATGCTGTTATATATGGTAGCATCTTCAACTTGTGGTTTGACAGAGGTTTTTAGTCAGGGTGAATTAAGCACTGTATGCCTTTTTTGCCTGTTTGCCCCTCAAGACTTCGGCTCTCTGCTATTTAGTTCCTCTCAGGCTGTTTTCCTTTCATTTGCCTTATTAGTAGGTAGGTCAGTAGCTGATGCCACCTACTGTGGGCATCTACAGGCTTTTCTTTTGTTTCCTTTTTTCCTAAAGCTTGAGAAGTTGCCACTTTCTTTAGCAGTGATTCACAAAAGATATTAAAAAATCATTTAAATCTCTTCGGATTAGAAAAAAAACATACACTACACCTTACTTTACGGGTATGTATGCACCTTTCTTTATAAGCAAGTATAATCCCAGTGCCTCATCCAAATATCTTAAGCTGACAAAGGTAACTAAAAATCCGAATGTGTTACAGATATATGACATATTAATTAACATCTTTCCATTTTCAGAGCTCTTTTCATCTATAATAGTCTGGTGATTGTTTTTTTTCTTTCCTCTACTCAGAAACCCCTGGAAGCTGGGGAAGGTCAGACCTTGGCTGCGATGTTAAGATAGAGGGACAAATTGGCATCCATATATCAGATCTGCATTGCCTCCCTTGAGCATTTTCCAAGAATTTGACCAAATGCAGAAGTACTTCTGGGTCATGCTTAGCTGTAGAGGAGTGTGAGGCAGTGTGTACATGTGCATGTGTACACATCTCAGTAGGAGTAAATAAATTGTTGTAAGAAAAAGCCGTTGGTATGGAAAAGAAAAAAAGGGTTAGTATTAAATCTGTTCTCAAATGCTGGAATGATCAGGCAGGTCCTGCATGTTTCTTTTTACTTTACAGTCTAAGGTAAGTAAGAGTTTTCTGATACTCTACCATTCTTGTCTTTAGTGCTCTGCTTTCATTATATCCTTCCCTTTCAGTCAATCATTGGCTTTGAGAATGGTCCCACTAATGCTCTTTTTCTATGTTACATCCTTTTCCCTACCAGCTACTATCTTGTAACATCCTCTGAGTTTAAATTTGAACCTTTCTTGCCCAGCTGGCTTTCTTCTACTCTTGGGCACATTATGCAGATATTACTCTCTGTACAGGTCCTCTGTTATCCTGCTTACCTTTTGAGTTGCCCTGTATCTGTCCCTTCTATGCAATATTCTTTAGTCACGCAATTTGTTTCTTTGCTTCTATTGTAGACCCTGTTTTGTCTATTCTTACACCTAGTTTCTGCTGACTGCCATTGCTTCAGTGCCTGTGTTGATATAGATGCATCTACAGAGTATAATGAATAAACTGTTGCAGATTTAACAGTGAGTATTTTGGGACATACATCACACATTTGTCTTCTCTGCTATTTAGAAGGAGGTCATTGGCTCCAAAGGGTTAGTAGTACTAAATCTATACCGGCATATTGATCTCTGAAGTTCATAGACAAGTTTCTGAGCTTAAATCACTGATGCAAAATCTGGAGTAGGAGGTCTCCAGATAACAATTTCAAGAAATTTTTTGGTGAGAATAGCTCCATGAACTGAATTTGCTGGTGCTGGAACCACAAGGAACTCCACACCTAATTCATTATGTTGAATTTATAGAGTGATTGTGACCATTTCAAGTCTGTACAATCATGTTCCCTCTTCATTTTGCTGGTTTTCTTGCACTACAAGCTCTGGAAAACAGCTGGACCATTCAGTATAGATGCCCAGTGCTGTGTGGCCTCTGGAAGGCTTTCACAGRCATAACCACCTGCTCTGTAGTCAAACATAACTAGCCAAGCAGCTACTCTGCTGCACGACAAAACCACCTGCAGAAGCAATTGTTTATGCCACAAAACCAGGTCTACAGCACAAAATAGTGCTCACACAAAACTAAGAAGTATGCATATTCCAAGCTATACTAGTAGGCAAAAACTACATCATCTGCACAGAAATTGGAAAGGAATGATGAATACCCCTGTAGTACAACACAAATCAGTTCCTTTAATACCTTGTTTACAAGGCACCATTCACCGGGCTGCATTCTCTCCTTCCCCTTCCTAAGTGTAGCTGCATTCAAAATACATGGCTGCAGAACCACCACAGTTGCTAGTATACCGGTATAAACAAAATTGCCCCAGCCTGCAGAGGTTTTTGGCTAATATATGTCCACAGATGTGTAAGATACACTTGGTCATGTGTATCTGAGTATAAACATATGTGTAAGCATATATGCAACCAACTCAGTTGCGGTATAGCAAAACTACATCTCCTGTCCTGTCTGTGTTTTATTTCTTTATAAACGTCAGAGGTTCTTCTCCCCATTTTATGCCTCTCATATTAAGGGTCTTAAACCATTTTTTTCTTCCTTTATCATCTCTTCTTATAGCGTATATAACGTTCTTGTCTTTTTGAACATTCCAGGAGGCTCCTTTTTTTTTTAAGCAGTGTCTGGTCTCCCAATTACTCACAAATATAACAATTCAGATATCTCTGTTACTTCCTTGCATATCACTTTAACATTTCTGTTTGAAACAAAACCAAGAATGAAAACTCTCCAAACAGTGAATTAACCTTGACATGTAGACGTTTTTTCATGACGTTTTCACTTTGGGGACTGTATTTGTAGAGCTTTTTTCGTCATACTCCATTTCATACAAATTTTGCTAAATTTAAAATTTTCAAAAATTATCATGTTTCATTTACTAATGAACAGAATAGCCATATTTTCAAAAGCATTTATGCAATAAAACTATGTGTTCAGCTGATTCTGAATTTTCCACGAGGCATTTATTTTGGCTTTCGGAAACCTTGTCTTCTGGCTTCCAGCAAAGTTCTTAAGTAAGTATCTAAATCATTGCTGATGGCTGGAACTGAGGACCCAAAATCCTCATTTAGAGAGCTTTACTCGCAAATTCTGAGCACCATCAAGCACCTTATCATTTTCAATGTGGTATTCATGTCAACAAGAGGCCAATGGTGCTTGTTGTGAAGATAGATAGGGGATTGAACTGAAATGCAGAGAATAGAAAAGTTGTGCATCTGATTCACTGTGAAAAGTTGACTCAGTGAAAATGAAATTTAACTGGCAATACACAGTTCTGTTCTGGCTTATTAGCACAAACACTAAAGACTACTATCCTGTTTCTACCAGTACAGCAATAATTTGGATAGTAGGTGTTTGCATTTCTTGGTTTTGGAATCTGGACAGCTGCTATTGCCAGATCCTGCCTTCTTGCATTGCCTTTGATGCTGGAAAAAATAACAACCACAGCATGTTTAATATTACTGTCTTATAAACTTAAGGTGGAAAATCACTTAAAATTAATTCTGAATTTTCATTAATAAGCTTAATAATCTCTTAAGAAGTTTTTGGCAAAGCAACCAATAAGAACGAAAGGATTACAAGCTTTAGATTTTAATGAAAATTGGTTGTTTATGGTATTTCTCGTTCTGCCACAATCCATCTTCAAAAGAATGTGTATTAAGATTTCTGTGCCTAGAATCACAAAATCAAAGTATCATACTTGCATTAGTCATGTAGGCTTTGAATTGGACTAGTCAGATGAACAGTTTTAAATGTGCATATTTGATTTTGTTGGCCATTTTCCCCTTTGTTTATAGGCAGCACAGATTTTTAGGAAGGAATTCAGTGGCCAGCTGCCCAAATTAAAGAATAGTGAAAAGATCAAAGTAGTGCATATTGCTACTGTGGTAGTTATTAGCATTTGTGATACCTTATTCTCATGACAGAACAGAAAGTGGCGTAACATCAATCTTGTTTTGTTACAAAAAATAATAAAAAGGGGAATTGGTACAAGTACAGCTGTTTTCATTATAATCTTAAGAAAGTAATGTCAGAGTCCTCTTCAGGGGCTGTAATGAAAGGACCTTTGAAGAGCTAGTGTATTCTTCTGTTAGTCACAAAGGTACTGTACGCAGTAATTCCTTTTCTTAAGAAATGGCTGTTCCGTTAGACCAACAGGAACTGATCACGAGGGTCCCACTATTGCTGAGATGGGGTCATGTAGAGTGGAAATATGAGCTCTATAACCCTTGACCTCTTTCCCTCTTTATTTCGATTCCTTTAACAATGCATGGTTGGCAGACAAAAACAATGGAAAGTTCCAATCTCTTTTGTTTGGCTTGGGAAAAACTCAAGCCAGCTCAGTTTTGTTTTTACCTAAAAGTATGTCTGGGTTTCAATTAAAAGGAGCTACTTTAAGTTTGCTAGTCTGTGAAACTTTGAAAAAAGCCATTGTTGCCCATCCATGATCTAAGCAACAATGAGATACAGATTCTCACAGTGTGTCACAGTAAAACTACGTCTCATTTCTAACCGTAGAGGCTAAGAAAGGATGGACTGCTGGCAAGCTGGATTTTTTAAAAACTACATACCCATTCATGTCTAATTATTAAACCATTACTTTTAAAAGAGGACATAATATATTAGAAATTCTGTGTCAAGGAAATACTGGCAAAATGAAGAACCACAAACAGCACAGTCGCAAGCACTGGTGCAACTTGGGAGCTTAGCACATGATGCCCTCACCCACCGTCCCTTACAGAAACGTTGCATGTTTTATTGTAGTGGGAAGTATGATTATCTGAAAAGTTAAAAGTAGTTGATTCAGGACTCCTAAAAAATTAAAAATTGAATTTATATTATAAATTAAGATTAATGACACCTATTTCTGATCTGCTCAGAGTCTTATGCACACATGCACTCATTTTGCAGGTCTGGACTCCTGTGGAGACAAATATTTAACTTCATATTTTCTCTAATTTAAGGTTTGGTAAAATTTCTATCTTTTAAAATTCTTTTACAACAACTCAGTGTCTTCTTCATAACATACCTAGGTACACGAAASAGTGATTTCTCTTACAAACATCTCCTCATTGTCAGCTGGTAAAGAATGGGTCCCTGCCAGCTCACCGAGTTTCTGCATTTGAAGGAACCTTGCATGACATCATAGCAAAATTCAGCTGCCAGTCATTTCTAGTGTAAAATTTATAGTAAACACACACATTGTAAATCATCTGCAGAGAACTGTATTAGCTGACACAAATTTGTCCAACACAGATTTGTCTAACACAGTGGGTATGATTGAATAAAGGGAAGACACAATTAAAATCCTTATCCTATTGAAACATCCATAATTTTTAAGAGGTGAACAGTTTATCTTTGCTCCATTTTGGTGTTTAAAATTTACAGCTTTGGGTCAGTCCCCAGATATATGACCTAAGTAGATCCCTTACTAAATACAGGTCTCCCTGCCAGAGGAGACACTGGAAGACCCTTCCTGTGAAAAGCTTAACTGTTCCATTTTTGGATAGAGTACAACCGTCTGAACTACCAAGCAGTAGACAAGAGTCAGTTAGAGGATGTATAATTACAGCTTTTGAAGGACCACGACTGAATAATTCTGAACAGTTGCCTATTCCTAGTTTTAATTATACATTTCCAACAAATATATTTGCCAGGTATTCAGCCTTCATTTGCTAAAGACAGTATGTAAAATGATTCCTCTCCAAATTTTGGATTATAACTGGTTCTTTTTTTTTTTTTTTTTTTTTTTAATTTTTGCTTACAGGAAAGTTTACTGCTGCCTTGTATCATCCTTTAACCCTAAAATTAAGAATTCTTATAGAACTTGATGAACTTTTGCAGTTCAAAACCAGTTCTTAACATTTAGTTTGCAATATCACAGCGTGTGTCCTCAGTTCCACTGACGGAAAGGAATTTGTAAGAGGCTGCTCTGAGGAAGAAGTCACTAAAAGTGAAAGTGTGAATTACAAGCCACCTCTGGTACAATTTTGTTACTGGAGTACCAATAATTTAATGTACATATAATTAAAGGGAAATATTTACGATAAGGATTCCTAAACTTGGGATTGCTGGGAGCTGTTTCCATCTCAGAACCAGCCTGGCATGCTAAGGACATGAGGGCCAGACCTAAACTAGATGAAAAGGCTTGCTAGGTTCCTTCTGAATAAGAGAAGGCAGATAACTTGTTGGTCATTGGCAACTGCTTGACCAGCTGTGGGAAAAGGAAGGAAGGAAGGAAGGGAGGAAGGGAGGAAGGGAGGAAGGGAGGAAGGGCTAAATGAAAGGGAAGGTGGTACAGTCCACCTTCTCTGTGGGTGCTGAAGGGAAACATTTGTTACCTTTTCTACACAAAATTGATGTATAGAAGCAAAAGGTACCTCAAGTAGGGAATTTCCACACGCAGACCTATGGTTCTTGTCCAGATGGGTACCATCTAGGAATGAAATTCCTTTATAATGTTCAATTCTAAAGATTATCATATTGTTGACACCCAGTAGTTTGATCAAAGCCCACACATCCATATCCTGTTGCTTGAAACAGAAGTTATCTTTTTTTCTTTCTTTTTCTTTTTTTTTTTAATTCAAAATTTAACAAGACTATGGACCAAATTTTGCTTCTAGATGTGTGCATGGCTTCCACTGKCTTTTATGAAAACTGTGGGTATGCCTCTCAAGAAGGAATTTAGCCTGGTGTATGGTTTTGATTCACCCTGTATTCCTTTAATGTTCAAAATCTTAAAGATTATTTGGATATAATACATGAAAGGGAAGACAATATCTGAAAAAGGGCAGAGAACAATTATTCTCTGTTACAAGGGTGAACTGCCTTAAGTGAGCAGAAATCAGTCACAGGAGGCTGCTTGCTTCACTTATTTTTCTAACTGCTCTAGGCAAATAAAGATTAAGCCATTCTTTTATCAGGCAGGCCTTCTCCCCAGTATAAAGAYATAATCAATCTAAATTGAAGGCAACTAAGAGATGCACAGAGGTTTTTTTGGGCAGGTTTGGTCTGTATAATGACATAAAAGTGTAAGGTTAATTTTGGTTTAGATTTTACTCCAGTATATTCAACAGAAATTGACATCAAAGATAAACACCTGAAATGAGTGTTTCAAGGTTTTATAATAATTTGCTGAACAGTTGATAATGGAGTATTGCATGTCATCTGTATAAATTTTGTATAGAGAAAGTCATTGTTGTAAAACATGGGTATCTAAAGTACAASATCAGCTTAGTTTCTCAATATAAAATCAAATCAGGATGGATAAAAAAAAATTTACTCTACATTGAACCACTGCAACCCTTAATCAAATTTAATCCTGTTTCCCTCTTTTGAAAATCTCAACCAAGTTATGGTTCAGAGAGAAGGCAAAAAGTTCAGGTACCCTGGTTTGTCAGGAAAGATTAAAAAGGCTAAATCTTATTTTTATACACCTCTAAGCAAGTTCATTATTTTGATAATAAGCAGCATGTTTTATCCAACACAAGCTCAGATTTTGTTCTGCAAAAGCAAAAACTTAATTTATGAGCTATTTCCAAGCCCAACTCAAAATCACATTCATCCCAGTTTGCTCATAATAGAAATGACAAAAATAAAACCTTTTTCTGAACTCAGGAAAAAGTGTGATTTTGCTCACCCTCTGATGATCAGAATAAAAGGGAACAAAGACTCAAACTACCCATAGTCTGAGTTTTAAAAAAGAAAATGTGGCTTTTCTGCCCCTCTCCTGGTACTTTTTGTGGTTAGGAAAGTTTTGTTGAATCCTAGTTGTGTGTATTTCTGAAACTGGGGCACAGAGCCAAGAATGCTCCTTGGTGAAAGATTTTATTTACATTTAAAAAGCCTTATGAGTTCTGCCAGATCAGCTTATATTTATAGGAAGGAGAGATAGCAACAAGGATGGTGCAGAGCACAGCAGCCACTGCACTAGATAAATCATCAGGTAAGTAGCAATACATATAAGTGCTCATGAATTTTACTCTCTTGTATAAAGTCATACCTTAATTTTGTTATCATTTCAATGATGTACTTTTCAGCTTCCAAAAGGAGGGTTAGAGTAGACTTTGTGGCACTGATTAACTTCTGAGGTGAATAGGGGCTTTAATAACAGCTGAGTAAAATGGAGGGACCAAAGCAGCACCCAGGAACACTGTTCAGTGCAAATTTTTGCGTTCTACTAATAAAAGTGCAGCTTCAGCCATAACTTTTTCTGGGAGCCTTGAAGAGTTCCTTGGGGCTGTAACGGGTTTCCGGGAAAAACACAGGTAGGGCTGGAGAGGCTCCAAGGAGATTTCCCCAAACACAGAATGCACCTAGAATGCAAGAGCTAGAGCCCTTGTTCCTGTCTCACTGCGGTGAAGAATTTCCTCCTGAAGGTGGGGATGGATTCCAGAAGCTATGTCAGCTGCAGAAGTTGCACTGGTAGATAGGCAGCCTTGCCACAGCAGCTGCCTCATCTGGAGGCGATGTACATACCACCCTGGGTCCACAGTTCCTCCTACTACATCTTGCTTTTATATTCCCAGCTAAACATTTTTTGCATGAAAACAAAACATTTTGCAATAATCATTGAGCTCAATCTAAAATATGCAGCATGCAACAACATTTCAAATAAACCACAGCATCTCAAACACTGACAGATTCACCATGTCTTTTCATTTTCAATTCGATGATCCCATTTTTCTTGTCTCAGCTCTGATGCTGAACGTACTTTCCACATATTATTAAACTTAAATATTGAATTGCTCCAGTTGTATGCTGATATTACTGTTAAAGCCATAACCGGAACATTGCATTTAACTCTTCCTGTGTGTAGCTTTAGCTTTAGCGTGTGCTCTAACGTCGAGCCAAGATGAAGTCAAACGACCTTGCCTTTTCTGCAGTGATTAGAAATTACAGTACAGATTTTCTTTTGTGGAAAGCACTGTGAATTTAAGCATTCTATAACAAAAACAACTAAACAAAAAGAAATCAGTGAACTGAAACACTGCTAAGGGTAAGCTAATTTTTCATTGAAAAGACTGGCATTCAGCAGTCTATATTTGTTAGCATGCTGGTGTCTTTTTAAATCAGTTATTGTATTTCATTCACAGCAGATGAAGATGGTAAATTAGTTCAATTGCAGATGAGAACTCAGAGCCTACTGGAAGTTGATTTGTTTGTCAGCATCCAGGAACTTACAGCATGAAGCACATCTGTCCCGGCCATCCTCTGTCATGGGGAGAGGAACACTGGGATGTGTACGTGTCAGTTTGCTAGTCTGAAAAATGCCCTTTCCTTCTCAGTGGCTCCCACTTTGTTTGCCTCAATATTCTACAATTACTTCAAATTTCGAACATTTACAGACAAATTGACGATACACAACGCTGTGATGTTCCAAAGACAATGCTCATTGACAGCAAGAGACTCGCTTCTCATACATTTCAAAATTTGGGGAGAAAAGCAATGAGAAACAAGAGGCTGCCACCCTAAGAAGGCGGCATACGGCAGGTTTACATTTTTACCTAATCGTTAACTGCATTTCCCTACTAATTATGGAAGAAGGGGATCCCCTTTTCAAATTATGCTCTTAGTCTGAGGAAGTTCCCCCAGCACAGTACAGGAGGTGCAGGAATGTGCTGCTTATTGATGACTATCTTTATGGGCTTCAGGAAAAGAGTTGTTGGGGGGGAAATGCAAAAATAAAGGGCAACTGGAAATGAGGGTACTTACGSCTTAGCTCCACTTTTAGGAAATGGAAAGGTAACTGTAGAAACACTGAGTACTAGTAATCTTTAACACCCTCATTATTAGAAGGTTTTTAAATTTTATTCATGTGGCTCGTATTCAACCTGACAAGTCATGTAGCGATTAAAAATTGGAATGCTGCAACAACAGTGTTAGAATTAGGATCAGTGACTGGTTTAACTCTCCCTGACAAGGAAAGCCTGGCAAATGACTCGGTTCCAGCCAGTAGGGAATCTTCAGCCTCACTGCGCACTACCAATGTGTCCTGACATGCCTCATCAAGACAGCCAATGTGGGCCTAGCAGATGCCTTTGCATGCCCAAGTTTCCTCTTCTTGCCTTTCTTGCGCCTATGCAGTTTGTCACTGGACTCTGGAGTAGGTGTTAGGATGAGCCTAATGGGGGCTAGACGCATTTTTTGAGAATTTGCATAAAGCCTGGACGTAAGGAATTGTGCTTTTCCTCCTCACCCTTCTGGGAAAACAGAATTTTTGAAATAATTCAAACCCAAAGGTGGGAGATTTCAGAGCCCAGGTTCTTCTGTGATGAAACGTTATGAGAACCTGCTAGAAGGAATTACTGCGGAGCATTTACATGATCACAGAGGACTGAAATTTCCATTACAATATGTGGGCTCTGCCATGGTTCCTGCAGCATTCAGACAGCCTCAGTGATACGTTCAGATAATGATTTTGGCTCCCCTGGTATCTCTCTCTCTCCTTCTCTCTAATAACATGCTGCCCTTTCAGCTGTACAGTTGCAGGACAGATGTCTTTGACTGATGTGTTTGAAACATGGGTGGCTTAATATCTGTGTTAAAATAATGACTGATTTTTGGTATCCTGGGAGAACGTCTCTCTTGGCACTTAAGATATAAAAAACAAGTGATATTTTGAAATAAACAAGGTCTACAGGTGGTAGAATTAGCACTCAATCTGTCATCCTGCATGAAAGGCAGAGCCAGCCACCAGAGGATACAAAAACCAGAAAGTATTTTGAGGTAAGCAGACTAAAARTTTGAGTTCATTATGAAGAAACTAAAAGGCCAACCTTACTCTCCCTTTCTCCAAAGTTGTGATCGTTTCTGGGTATGTACAGCAAGTGGCATTTCCCTGGGCAGAAGGGCAGGGATGGGAGCAGAGTTTGAAGAGCCATGGCAGAGGTCTTTCATTCCCTGGGTGATATGGGGCTGGATTCCTTGACAGCTGCTTGTGGGCTGTCTGCAGCATCAATTTTAGCAGGTGGGCAGTCTATTGACTTCCTCTATTTTCTTCACTTCATGCAAAGGTTGCAAGGGTTGGGTCTAGCCTTCAGGGTTGTAGCCCTGTAACCTTTCTGTGACCCTTGGGGGAAGGAGTCCTTCCGTCCCATGCCAGCAGCTGAGATTGGTGGTAAGATTTTAGGCAAACATAGCACCAGCGATACTGATGGCTCTGCTGGCTAGAATATCTGAAAGTAAGGAAATGACAGTTTTACTGGATAAAAAATAAACAAGTGTTTGAGGTTTTTCTAGTTCCCTTTTCCCGGTTAGCAAAATTTATTTATGTTGTCCAGCCAACAACTAAGCACCACACAGCCGCTCGCTCGTTCACTCCCCCCCAGTGGGATGCAGGAGAGAATCGGAAGGCTAAAAGTGGGAAAACTCGTGGGTTGAGATAAAGACAGTTTAATAGGTAAAGCAAAAGCCGCACACACAAGCAAAGCAAAACAAGGAATTCATTCACTMCTTCCCATCGGCAGGTGGGTGTTCAGCCATCCCCAGGACAGCAGGGCTCCATCACACATAACGGTTACTGGGGAAGACAAACGCCATCACTCCACACGTCCCCCCTTCCTTCTTCTTCCCCCAGCTTTATATGCTGAGCATGACGTCATATGGTATGGAATATCCCTTTGGTCAGTTGGGGTCAGCTGTCCCAGCTGGGTCCCCTCCCAACTCCTTGTGCACCCCCAGCCTACTCACTGGTGGGGTGGGGTGAGGAGCAGAAAAGGCCTTSRCTCTGTGTAAGCACTGCTCAGCAATAACTAAAACATCCCTGTGTTATCAACACTGTTTTCAGCACAAACCCAAAACATAGTCCCATACTAGCTACTATGAAGAAAATTAACTCTATCCCAGAAAAAGGCTAACACAACTTATAGACAAGAAAATCTAAAATTTTAGTGGAGGACTTCAATGTCCATACTCAGTCAAACTCATGTGCCATTCCAGTGTAGACTTTAAATATGCAATTGCAGATAGAGTCTGTCTCTGATAAAATATTATTGTGTGCTAACAGAAGAGATACTAATCAGCTCTTGATTCATATTCATTGTATACATATATATATACAGGAAATTAAAAGGCATTTTCAGACAATCAGAGAGCATGCAGCACAAAAGACATTCCTAAATAAATTGAACAAGCTGTGGTCAAGGCAATCTCTTGAATTCAGAGTTAGTGAAAGGCCAGCCACTTCATTTTTTCATTCACCCCAGAGGATTAAGAAAAACTGAGCTGATTGATAGAATCTTGTGATGCCACCCACTTTGGGTGCATGTTTTCTAATTAAAATGGAAATTTGATCAATTACCAAAATGCACTGGCTGATAGAGATGTGCCATTTATCTTCTGTTCAATCCTGCATCTGCCTTGGAAGCAAGAGGAATGTTTTCAGGTTCTGAAATAATTTAGACATTAAAAATGCTATGATTATTATTATAGTCACTTGTAAGGCTATCATCATTAGTATTTTAAATGAGCCAAACCAAACCACTGTCCTGTCCTCCACCAAGATCATGCAAAATTAGCTCACACATAAATATATACAGAGAATTACATATATGGAGATAGGGATATATATCTGACATCAGCATAGTTATCTGTAAGTATCCTGGCACTTGCAAAGGCTAATCATTTTATAGAACTATTTGCAGAATCAGGTACTTCTCTGTGAAGTCTCAATGACCATCAAAGTAAATGGAGAATATTCCACAGCGCTGTCATCAGGAAACAAAAATCCACTACTCAACACATAGCTCCCATTCAAACCAGTGGGACTCACAAGGACCTGCCCACCAGCAGCAGGGCGTTGTGCATACTCTGCCTCGTTCTTGATACACTTTGGACACATAACAGACCCTCATTACGAACATATTGAAAATGGAATGCTGAGTAAGGAGCACTGACCAAAGAAAACATTTTCACCATTAATGCAAGTGTTTGTGGTAGTCTGCTAAATCAAGGCTCTTCTGCTCATGTGTACTTTTTTATAATCCCGTTTTTCAAAAACCTGGGCTTTCAGAGTAGGCAGTGGATGGACACTGGGGAGCACTGCAAGGGTAACTGCTAGAGAGAGTTAAATACAAATTAGCCAGCCAAAGTCCAGGAAACGGCTGCTGGGGCAAATTAAGAGGAAAAAGGTCAAACCACAGACAGAAAGAGAATGCTTATAGAGACACTTTTGGCCAAAACATTAAACAATAACTAGGGACACCATAATGGCCACCATTATGCTAAAATGAGAGAACAAGAGCACGCGAGATGGCTGGTTATGGTGTTATGTTGTCCTAATCCCTCTCAGACTGGTTATATACCCAGTTGAAAAACTCTGAGCTCATACACATCAACAGCTCAAATGGCAAAGGCCAGTCTTAATGCACTAAGAAGGCTGACTGGGAAAAGCCACTGTCAATTTTCTGCCTTCAGTGACAGGAATCTGCTGGTTCCCACCAATCAGGCCCCAGCAGCTCAGCCTACCGAAAAAGTAGGTGAGCAAAACAACCATCACATTGAAAGCTGAGGAGGGACACGGCCCAAAATGAAGCAAATGCATGCTCAGAAAGCTCCACAAATACAGGACTCAAAATACAACAGCTATCTTCCTATCATGCATTGTCCGAGAATGCCCTTCAAGTGAAGATTTGATGGCAGTTAAAAAGAGAAACAGTAGAAGGCTTAAGTGAAAATTTCCTCTCCATTTTCATACTTACATTTACTTAATTATAGACTGTAGCTAGAAAAAAAGTGCTGTTACAAGGCACAGGTAAGTGCAAAACCCCAGGACAAGATCATACCTTAGTGGGCCAATAGTTCTGCCAAAGGCAGTAGGAGTAAGATTATCCAGGCTCAGAAAAAGCAGAGGGACCTGGCTTGCTGTTTTACAGTAAGAAGGCTTCAGTACATGATGTTTTTCCACATTTTAGTCAGCACACTGCTCACTTTTGCTTCCATATTCAAGTTCCACTTAAATAACTCACTGAAAGTCTTGGAAGTCTAGTCCTATGCCTTAGATCTCAAAGTTAATAAAAGTGGTTGTCCACCTAGTAGGGGCACTAAAGCATTTTTCTATTGCTGTAGCTCCAAGTATTCCTAAGATTAATAAAGATCATTTAAACACATGTTGTTCACAGCCATATTGGTAATACTACTAATGCATTTGCTCCCCAGACAGGGCATAGATGTTCAGCACTGGGACAATGTATCTGCCAAGGACCACCCTGCTGCAGAGGCTCTTTTATAATGTAAGGTGAAGAGCAACAAGTAAATGTGACTGGCTGACCAGACCAGAGACCTATTTCATTTTTTGTACCAAAGACCATGCTGGGATTGTTATAACACTACTTCCCATTGTAAATGCACAGTTATTTGGGACTGTTTCTAGTATTTGTCCCCTCTCTGTGGGTGAGCAAGAGCTAACATAATCTTGTTTGTTTGCAAATTACAGTGAGTTTAATCTGATTTCATACACAGGTGTCTTCCAGAGTTTAACTTACTCAGGCCTCAGTCTGTGTGAACAGAGTAGGAATGAGAGGAACAGGAGTCATCTCTCTCTGCCTATTTTTTTTTACTTCTTTTGTTAAGAATATACCTTTGTGATCAATGAATTGCAGTAGGGAACAAAAATAATCCTGACTGGTCACCAAGTTCAGTAGTTGAATTGTGATGGGTGAAATTCTGACTGTCTTGATATCAAACTAGGATTACAAATAGCATTTCATATTTTTATCTAAATTGGAAGAAAGGATTATATCATTCCTTTAGCAATAACTTGGGGCTTATGTTTTTTAAATTTCAAATATCAGTTTGAATGTCCAGAATTAATGGAAACATGTCTGAAAGAAACCTTACATCAGATTACATTGTTTATTTTTGGATAATTCAAAGATTATTTCTCTATCTGACATTGACCAATAAAGAAAGAGTTAAATATAACTTTGGAAGGTATTTTAGTCATAACAGTAATCTCTTTATATATCAGTGGGTCAATAGTTCAGTAAAAGAAGGAACTATAACTTGAATAGACACTAATTAAAAGAATCAATTCTTATCCTACTACATATGTCCAGTCATATTAACACATTTCTAGATTTCTTACTCAGTGGACTAGTCAAGATTAAAGGATTTGCTAATATGGGTGAACTGAGTATGCTTCCAAACTGACTGAGCAGATTTGTGAACAAATTAGTTCATTTAAAATTGACAGTGAAAGATTGATTTTGCACAGAATGAGTTACCTAAGGTATTCATCATTTCCTCTGCTTCCATGCACAAGACAGAGATCTGCTTCTTTTTCTTTCTGATTGTAATAGGACTGCTTACTGAGCACCTTTATTTTACAGCCATGATTGCAGCCTGTCATTCTTTTAATTTAGACATATTTTAGCCTCCACAGACCTTCAGAAATAACTTCCTTAAAAGCCTCAGTCTAATGACTCATTACATGAGTTGCTCAATTCAACCACAGTACTTTAAATTATAATGCAAGGGGAAAAATTGCTAATTACACAGAAAAAGATCCAATTACTCCTGAGACCATTTGATTCATTATTCAGATTGTTTTGGGGGGTGGGGGAGAGAGGAAGGGTGTCTCTAAACATGGGGTTATGTATCAATGTATTGTGAATGGCACTTAGATGTCAGATTTGCCATCAGTTATCATCATTCAGTGGTATCCAACATCTCTATATTTTCCCCTACCAATCAAAATAGAGTTTCCCAGACTGTGATTCATGCATACATGCCAACGCGCAGTTCTTCATTTTTAGCCATTAAATGACGTTAGAAGAAAGCTATAACCGGTCCTTTCCTAATACTACTACATGGTAAGTCATTCACTCAGTTGCCAGGGGACATATGTGACCACAAATGCAAAGGGAAGTGATCCACAAGTCATGAATCCCCAGAGAGGAGAGTTTCTCCAGTGATGAAACATGTGTTGTGCTTGATTTTCTGCTATCCCTGAGCCAGGGAACATCCAGACAGTTTGCTTGTGACTCACCCATGCCCAGGTCCCTCCCAGCGTGATGTTTACAGTTGGATGGGAGCTGAAATCAAAGGAAATGACAAACCTATCAGTGTTGTCCTCTCCAAAGCCAAAACTGCTGAGATTTATCTTGTTTCACCTACCACCATAAACCTCTTTGGACTCTTCAGAGGCAGATCACATCCAATCTAAACCTGGCTTTTGTTTATGGGGCATTYGGGATTCCCTTAACAGGACTACAGTCTCCTCAAACCTGGCTCATGTTTAAGGGCAGAAGGGAATCTGAAACCAGTTAACTACATTCTGTTTCCAGTCTGACAGTTCTAGTTACTAGATAATAACAAATTTTACATGTGTGTATGCTTTTAGCTTACTTTGCCCAGATGTGAAATGAGATCAAATTTTGGTCCAAAGAAGAATATCTTAATGTTATTGTCTGAGTGTTTTTATGCCAAAATTAGCAAGACGAATGAAGATGATTGTAATGTAGAAAAGTTGATAAAATCCTACTATTTTATCCTACTGCAGACTATTGTTTGCAGCTATACTAATGTGAAATGGAACAATTTTAAGAGCTCTCAAAGATAACGGTTCTTTCAAAAACTTACAGTCTGCTCAGTCACGGCTCCATTTTTCTACAGGCTTTGCTAACTGAGTCAGCACTGCAATTGTTCCCTGAAATACGTGTTCTTCCATAACAATTACTCTTTTACAGTATATTCAGTTTAGTCATCATTAAACCCATCTCGCCTATATGATATGTGAGCCAAGCATTCCCATTTTTATGGGATGTCACTTTCTACTCTACACTTTCATTTTATGCCTCACTGTAATCAGTTCATTTTTTCTCTTCCATTCATGCTTCTTACTTCCTACTTCATTTCCCTTCCTATTACCTAAATGCTTCAATATTATTTGCTATTTCTGATTGTATTACAGCTCGCCTTCCATGTTCTTAAATTTTATGGAACTTCTTCTGACAAGCATGTTATGTTACTTATGATGAATTATGCAAGAGCAATAAAAAGCAAAACATGTAAATGGCACACAATTTTTATCTCTACTAAAGTGAAGCAGTAACAGAATTTGTAATGTATATTAACAGGTTGTTCACATTTTTAATGTAGCAGAGGATAAGAGTAAAAAAATCACTGGACTTTGCTCTGCAGTTGGATGTGAGAGTGAGACATAATGAAGACACTCTCCCCATCTTCAGTGATTTGTCTTTCACAGTTCTGCCATTTCACAGGCTTGCTGGCTCTAGGGTTATGTGCCCTGGCAAATTGTTGTCTGTCACCTGTTAATGTATTTCCTCACTTATCTGATTGACAAATTCCCTGCCTTGATCATTGATTTGTGCGGATACACATGAATGTCTGATGAATTCAATCAAAGACCTTCGACACTTTTGGGTAGTTTATCCTGTAGGGGTTTATCTTTAGTCCTTTTTGAGAAGTAATCCATAGCTGTTACCAAATATTTGTATGTGTCAGGGTCAGCAGTGAGAAAACAAGTATCACCATTAATTTGTGCTATCTGTACAGTTCCTATCCTGATGACCCTGTGATGGTGCTCTACTGGATCACATTGTCTACATGTTACTTGCTACCAGCCAAATCTGGAAGAGCTAACAGGCAAGTTTTGCAGGAAGGTCTCCCATGTAGTGGATTTAGCAGCACCAATGACAATATCCACAAGCTGCGCAGTAATCCACAGTCATAACAATTTAAGCAGATGCTGTGCGGAGGGACTCCATCCTCATGTCCACCCTGCAGGAAAAGCCATGGGTTTTGATCAGCCCGGGGATTTTTGTGCTGCACCTGAGTGGAGAGCAGGCAGCAATGTTCATGAGCGCAAATACTTCTGTGACAGTCTGCTATGGAGGCAGTTCCCCCCTTACCTTGCCTGATGGACAGCTCAGACTGGCTGAGCAGAGCTCACATTCCTTAGGTTTCAGCTCTAAAATGAAGGTCAGTGCTCAAGAGCAGAGCCACAGGATGGGAGAGCATGGGAGAAAGGGGGGAATCGCTCAGCGACCCCTCAAGTCTCTCATGTACTATGCTTGTTTTCAAACTATACCTACTTTCTATGTTAAGAAAGGGAGCCCAGTTTATAAGCCAGCATTTCTGCATCTGCGTGAGACTGATTTTTTGTATAATCTTTCACTCAGATCATGGTGAACATCAGTCTGAGGACACAACATGTCAATCTGTGGGACCAGCAACAGCTCAAACCACTTTAAATATTAGTCAATGGCATTCCTAAAGTATCAGAGACATCAGATATTCCCCCTTCTAACTCATTTTGTTGCTCAGGAAGCCTCACTTCATGCTCAGCAATGTAAGAACCTGGTGACTTCTGCTAAAATAGCAATCCTTTTGGCATGCCATTTACTTTGAATTATTTTGCCTAGGGAGTGACTCCTGGACTCCCTTGGGACCCTCAAAGCCCTTGTTTTTCTGGGCAAGCYCTGTGTAGCATTGCTCCAGCCTGGGTCAGCTCTGCCTTTCCACTGAAACAGCTGCTTTATCAGGCCATTAGCCCAAAACTGGCCAGCTTTCATCCAGCCACAGCAAAGTCATATGGTGACGAGCTTGAGTAATAGAGCTACCCCAGTAATATAGTACATTAGCCAGGATTTGCCTGTCTGTAATTATTTCAGTCAAAGCTGAAAACAATGTCACTTCAAAAGATTCACCATTTTTCTGTCTTCCAGCCTGAATCATTTTCTTTTCTTCCCCTTTTTTCCTGGTCAGCAGCATGAAGAACTTCTTCTGTTCTCCTCAGGAGCAGGTCCTGCAGCTTTTACATTAAAAAAACTTCTCACCTCCATCAAAGAGATGGAGCAGGTCCTTACCTAAGCCCACTGATGACAGATTTATTAGATCTGGAAGAGTGCAGAATAGGCTGTTAGAATAAAAAATCAAGCCAGATTCTCTGATCTGATCAGACAGGAGGAAGAAACCCAGGAACCTTAGCTTATTTGTTTGTTTGTTTTCTGTTTAGAGTGTTATTTATTTTTGATTCTCATGAAGCTGGAGGACTAACAGTGAGAATATTAACTGAAGCCAAGCGTAGCGTGAGAGCAGATGCTTTCCAAGCCTTTCCATACACCCTTGTCAATCCTTCACAGAGCAGCTCTGGGTTACCACACTTCTCTCAGTTTTTGTGCCTCTTTTCAGCAGCCGGAGCTAGTCAGAAGGAATTGAATGATGGCTTTGTGATTTAAAGGAATAATGAGAAATAGTAAGACCAAGATTATTGGGCATATTTTCTTCGGTAACACAGAGAAGAATAAAATTTGTTTATTATGTCTGTGTGACTGACTTATRAAATGCACACAGTGAGAAGATGAAGGAAGGATAATTTCAGGTTTCAATGATTTTTCAGAACTTCAGAATTCTCTCACTTAAAGACAGACTTTAAGGAGCAGGGTTTCAAACGACGTAGAGTTTATAAGTTAAAACCTATGTTTTGAGTTACACTTGAAAATGAACTGGTAGCCAGTGCATTTTAAGACTGTACTTTCATCTTTGCAAAGGGCCCCACAAGGYAAATGCATGCTGAAGYAGCACATCCTGAAATAATTCGCTATAGCTGTACTAATTGCATTCCCGTACAGGGGAACACAGTACAGAAGTGCAATCCCATAAATTGACCCCCACAATTTCAAAAGGATGATAARGTACTTGAATGCCTCTAGAGGAGGGCACCAAAGCTAGTGAAGGGGCTGGAAGGCATGTCCTATGAGGAGCGGCTGAGGACACTGGGTTTGTCTACTTTGGAGAGAAGGAGGCTGAGGAGCAACCTCACTGCTCTCTACACCCTCCTGAGGAAGGGAAGTGGAGAGGGAGGTGCTGATCTCTTCTCCCTGGGATCCAGTGCCAGAACACGTGGGAATGGGTCAAAGCTGCGTCCATCAGGGAGGTTTAGACTGGACATTAGGAAGCATTTCTTTACTGAGAGGGTGGTCAAACCCTGGAGGAAGCTTCCTAGAGAGGTGGTCGATGCTGCATGCCCGTCAGCGTTGAAGAGTCATTTGGACAATGCCCTTAATAACATGCTTTAACTTTTGGTCAGCCCTGAAGTGGTCAGGCAGTTGGACTTGATGATCGTTGTAGATCCCTTCCAGCTCACCTATTTTGTTCTATTCTATTCYACTCTATTCTTCTTCCTACCTCCTTTCCCYACCAGTACATGCTGAGGAAATCTTTAATGACATTTCTTCCCAGCCCTGCACTAACAGAAGGGATTGAATGAGTAATCATGTCCCATGCTAGGCATTGGCTCTGTCGTTTTGTGGGAAGGAGGCATGTACCTTCTGATGGGGTTGAGACCTGTGGATCGTCTCTAGGTAATTTGAGCATCTGAACAAATTTGTGAAAATCTTGTATGAACTGCAGTTTTTGAAAGTCTTCTATGCTAAGCCAGTTTAGCTGAGATTCCACAGGATGGCAAAAAAMCACATCTCTGACACTAGCGAAGCTCAAAGATCAAGCCTTTGGTCTGAAGCAGGACATGCTCCTGAACTACATGGTTGCAAATCTTTTTGATGTGAGCAATACCTGTTCATTTCCCCGTGAATTTTTTTTCCTTGTACTTATTTTTACAAATGCCTKAGCTGTTTCCCTTGGAAAAACATAATAAAACAAAAGAGCCTGAGAACAACAGTACTCCATCAGAGTAAAGGTCCATCTAGCCCAATACTCTGTCTCCAAAGTGGCCAATCACAAATGTCCAAAGGAGAGCATATGAGCAGTGTARGTCTACGTCTGCCAGGGTCCTGGGGGTGCTCATAAGTCTCAACAGCTGGGACCAGCCTCCCCGGGGACCTCAACCCACACCATCTCCTGCCAAGGGCCCAGGGGATGTGTCTCAGCTCAGCCTGGGGCCTTCAGTCCCTKCCTRAGCAATGTAGATGTGCACGTCTCTGCCCTGCCCCTGTCTCCTGGATGGGCCTGGGACCTAACTGCAGAGAGCTGCTTTTCTGGATGGACCCCTCCGGCCTAGGTCACAGCTTTCACGCAGAACTATATGCATAACGTAGCGTAACTATCCTCTTTGCTTTTCTCTTCACTTACAATGAGTCAAATAACGATGAGACCATTATTTGCCTGAAATGTCAGGGTTTTTTCAGCTCCAAAAACACTTTCAAGGACACAAATCAGAAAGGTTACAAGTGGTAACGGAATTTTATTTTATTTTTCTGAATCTGTTTCAGACTCGATGCTCACAACGAGCATGTGTAGCCAGGAGCAGGCTGATGCATTCTTCAGTTTAGTTTGAAAAAAACATGCCTCGCAGTCTGGCAAAGGAAAGTCACAGAGCTACAGAAAGTAGCATCAGGAATACAGGCCAAGCTGTCCCTGTTTCCTGAAGAGTGAGAATTTGAAGCATGAGGATTGGTACCGATCACACACAAAAGAAGGTGTGTGGTACCATGTAGTATTTTCAAAAGTATGACACATACTGATGACACACATATTTTTTGCCTGCAAAAAATTGCTGCGCTGTGCTTCTTGGCCAGTGATGCATGAAAAGTGCTCTCGTGCCTGCAGTGTGCTCGTAATTGCATGCAGGGAGARCTGGAAAGTGGCAGCTCCTGATGGTGCAGCAAGCCCAGAGCCCTTCCTGGCACAGGCTCTTTTGCACGAGTAAGAACACTTGGGGAAATGGAGCCAAGGGAAGAGCAGAGCTTGCTCCTGCTACAAACTTGCAATGGGGAAGCAAGCCAGAGGGAGCCAAGGCTCCAGTGGCACTTTGGTAGTGCAAGAAGAGCAGGCAAGAACTTAGCCAAAATGTCCCAGAGGAGTCCTGACAAGCGGCTGTGCTTAATGCTGCAGAGGAAGCCAAAAAACCCCCACGAACTAGTGACAATCTGCCCTGGGGGAAAAAAAGCCTTCCTCTCCGTGGATGCAGGGTATGAGGGGTACCCTCGTGGTGCATGAGCAGTAGGCAAGAACCTCGCCAAAATGGACCAGAGGAGCCCTGGCAAGGGGCTGTTCTCAATGTTACAGAGGAAAAGAAGCAACCCCCAGGGACCACCCTGGGGGCCATCCTGGGTCCAAAGAAAGCTTCCTCTCCCTGGATGTGGGGCACAAGGCCCACCTTCGTGCAGATGAGCGTGAGCAGCAGGCACCTAGCCAAAAAGGCCTAAAGGAGCCGTGGCAAGGGACCATGCTCAATGATGTAGAGGAAGGCAAAAAAACCCCAGGGACTGTTGCCAGCCCACCCTGGGGGAAAAAATGCCTTCCTCCCCCTGGCTACAGGGCACGAGAGGCCATCTTTCTGGTGCGTGCGCAGCAGGCAATAACCTAGCCAAAATGGACCAGAGGAGCCCTGACAAGGGGCTGTGCTCAGTGCTGCAGAGGAAGGCAAAAAAMCCCCAGGGACCAGTGCCAATCTGCCCCAGAGGAAAATTCCTTCCTGACCCCAAAGCTGGCAATCGGCTATTCCCTGAGCATGTGAGCAAGACCTGCCTCCTCATCCCCCAGGCTGGTCACGCCTCACAGGAGACGCTAGCACTGCCCATCCCCGTTCCTCCCTCAACCTGGAGCCGTCTCAGGGGCTTCCGAGAGTGGCCAAATGCCCCTGGCCTGATCCACCTTGAGGGCAACAATCCTTCCTGTGCCTGGCAGGACACCAGTGGATGTTCCAAAGCACTGGGACCCCTGGCAACACCTGTGCATCCCATTCTTACGGCTGCTGCCACTGGCTCCACAGGGGATGAGGACGGTGAGCTCTGCAGCGCTCCTCAGGAAGGCATTCCCTTGGTCTTGCCACTGCTATCCGACTGAAAAGGCCTGATAGACTCAGGCACCTCCATGTGTTGGTGGTTCTTCTCATCTCCAGCAGCCTCGTCCAGCCTCCAGTCTTCTTTTCTCAGCATCTTCCACGTAATTTTGCCAGCTCCTCAAGGACTTCCTCTCTGATGTCTTCAGGCTGCCCCCGGGCCAGCTCTGTCCCGACAGTGAAGCCGGGCACGCTGGCAGGGGACACGGAGGATACCCCCTTTATCCTGCCCTGGGGCACTGTGACTGCTGCATTGCTGGGTGGTGGCAGTGTGACATGGGGGTGATGGGGTCCCCCGCAGACCCACCCGTCATCCCTCTGCCCAGCATCCTTCAGAGAAGCACCCTTCAGAGAAGCATCCTTCAGAAGCACCCTTTGCCTTTGGGGTGCGGGCCCYGAGGTAGTCCCTGTGCCCAGGAGGCCCAGGGGACTGTCCCTGCCCTTGGTGGCCATGCACTGGGCACAGCTSCTGGGTGTCACTGTAAATTCATCTGTACGTTCAGGTTGTGTATGTGAGGGCATTTATACCACAGACATTCATTTGGTTGTGGGTATGCCAGAGGTGAAAGAAAGGATTCGCTTCCCTCTGCATGAACTCTGCAGAGATGTAGAGAGCACACAGGATTTCCTCACCATTCCTTACCAAARCACCAAGTGACATTTGCAACTACACTGTTGATGGTGAGGTCTTCCTCTTGGAAAGAAGTACTGAATTGGTTTGTGTTCTTGATCATCTTTTTCCTTGCACTTCAATAGTTCTTCTCCTCCTTTGGCCTTCATCCTTGATATCTTTCTTGAAAGTGATGGTAACCCTCTCAGCCTTTGTCTTGTTCCTTCTAGACGTCTTCTTCTATAGGCCCTCCATGCCCCTAATCAACTGCTTAGTCTTTGCCTTCATCCTGGATGGAATTTATCTTTCTTGAGCCTGAGGAATGAGAAATGTCCATAGTGGTACAAGTGAGTTCTCACCAGGGCTTTGCACAATGGTTGCCTTTCCTATGGAAATATCTTGCCTGACACACAAGAATGCATTTACCTGTATGATGTTTGTGGCCTATAGTCACTCTGTGATCTACTCATGCCTCCAGGATTATTTGCGTACTCCGATGTTTCCAAACTGTAGCAAAAACTCATGGCACTCCACCTGACATTGTGTTACCTATTTCTACAGTGCAGTTCTTCATGCATGGTTTATTGATGTAGGGGCTATCTCTTCTGTCAGAGCTTCTGCTGGTATGGAGTATGGGGACCATAGAAATATACCATGAGATACAGCTTTTTCTGGTTCATGGATGCCATGAAATCCAGTATATGATGTGGACAACGAATGTATCTTTTGGAGAAGGCAGGAAGCCTCCGTATCTTGAAAATGGTTTTCTGCAGTCTAAATTCAAAATACCTGACCATGAACTTCACTGTTTCATACATTTGATGACATCAAAGCATGAAGCGTGAAGCCTGAGAGATGTGTTAATTAAGCTTTCGCCCATCAGTAGCCTCCTGGAGTCCAGCTCCACGCAGTCATGACTAGCAGATCCAGCCCTTAAGTCCTATGGAGTCCCAGGGATTTCATGTTCATCATGAACCAGTGATGCATTAGAGGTATGATCTGGGTCGGGGCTGGATCTTCTCTGGAATAAAGGAAAGTGATAAGAGCTGCTGAAATATGGGAGAATGGTGAGTCAACACCATGAGTCCAGGGAGAGGAATTTGTGCTTAGCAAGCACTAGGAAACTGTTATTTTCTTTGTCTAGCTAGAAAATTAGTCTACACACTTAAAACACAGGTCTTAGGCTCACCATTTTACCACTAAAACAGTAATGGAATTTTCAAACTATACAGATGCGCTTGTTTAAGTCTGTGTTATGCCTGAATAGATACAAAAAGCTTAATTTGAAATCTGAAAATGTGTAGGAGTGGCACACAAAACTTCTGGGTAATCCAGCCTTTCTGAGAAAGCTGCTGCTCTATTCTAAGAAGAACATTCACTAAAACCTCACTTTGAGCTCCAACATCCAACCCAGCAGAAGTCTGCTCTGCTTACCAACACTTACAACATTTTCTCTAATAATAAATAGCCAGATATTTGCTTTGCTGCTACCTCCAAATACTTCTGGGAAATTCATCTGCCACTCTCAAAACAGACAAGCCGCTTTTATAGGAAAAATGAGCAAGGTCATTTTGGGTATAAATACTATCCTACCTTCTGTCATCTGGAAAAAAACACTAAGCCACAAAGACACATGACAAGACAAAGGCATGTGATATCATAGGGTAGTAATTCATCTTAAAAAGATTGCTTATTAAAGGAAAAATACCTTTCCACCCTATGAAAGTTTGTATGGTAAACAAATTGTCTCTATTTTGTATGTTTTGATGTTAGCCCTTTATATAGAGATACAGGTATACCCACAGACAATTTTTGCGTACTCTTTTTTTGTGCCACCCAGAAGTTGAGAATATTAGATGATTGATCCTTTTCATCTTAATTTTAAGAAAAATATTGTCCCTTTTAAAAATAAAAATTTATAATACTAATTTTTTTCATATATTGTATTTGACTGACAAAGAGCAGGTTTTGCCAGATGATGCTTCAACTTTCAGTTTTAAATTTAAGTTACATTAAAGTGTAAAAACAAAAAACCTGTAAATCTGTTGGGTATTGTTGCTCATGAACTGTAAGTTGCAAAGGATGCCAAAACCATGTAAGCTATACAACAGGGATGAAACCTCTGATACGGATTTTCTTAAATCTCAGAGTCAAATTATTGGACTATAAATATGCAATACACAGATTATTGTGTTCATTTTTTTCTTCAGTGAGGCTTTTTCCATGTCAAGCAATCTTATCTAAAAATTTGGCTCAGTCCTGATCCTTTAAAATTCCACCAGCTCTTCTATATTAGCATTTTCATACTTTCTATTTGTCACTATGCTTAGAATTGTTGCAGTGTGATAGAAAGAATTATTTTTTGAAGACATAAGTAAGCCTGTTATCCACAAGAATAAGGAAGATAATACAGTGAATCTCTCTGAAATGCACAGCCTTAGTGTACAATCAGTGTATTTCTTTCATGTTTATTCCTTTGTCCCATATTCATTTGAGAGGGTTCCACAACATGTTCAGTACATGCCGTGAATTTGGTTTGCCACAAGTTTATCCTTTCAGCACATTTTATTTCACTGGTAAGGCAATCATTGCATTTTGGCAGATTTTTATGCATTTAATAGCTTCATTCTTTTATCAGATATTCACTTAATTGGATTTCATATTGGTTTCACATAGGGTTTGGATAAATGAAGCATAGGTTGCAACCTATGTGTTCCTTAGCAGAAATTCATGTAAGTTACTTCAATTGCCATTTAATACACAATTACTGCTGTGCAATTTATCTGTTTGAGTGTTGCTTTTGACAACAGGACCAGTTCAGAGTATTAGTGTCCCTGTTACTGGASTATGCAGACAGTAGGCTATAAAGACGCTGGACTACCTACCTCAGCAAAGTTAAGCAAAACAGGCTAACTGAATCTTAATAAACTTCTTTAATCATGTGTTGGTCCTTGAGTCTTCTAAGTGAAAGGTGCTTAGCCCTTGGAGTTATAGAGTGTCTCTCTCTGCAGTGTCAGTTGCACCCTTTTACCAGGAAAAAAATACACCAGATTCCACCTTCAGTGACACTCATACAACTCTACCATCTTCTGTTAATACTTAGGATGTGGAGTGGCCTTTTTCTGTTCTCCCTTTGCATGTCTCTCCCTCTGCAGCATATCTGTGCAGGGATTTTAAAAACGGAATTGATTTTGTTTGGGTTATTTGCTGCTGCTTTTTATTTATTTTTTAATGAAGCTTTTATGAAATTCTATATTGTACATTTTTCTGCCTGATGCAATTCCAAGTGCATTTATTATTAAAGTTGAATAACTTACTAATGAAAGAAGACAAGAATTCAGCTGCAGGGTACTTTGTGTTTGGGATATTCAACTTGCATGGCTATCCTTAGATATAACACATGTTCACACACACATGCACACTTGCACACACAGATGAAGACACAATACGCACTAGACTATATCAGAATATAATTTTTAAATTTGTCATTTTAGAAATAAATTTCTAAATTACTTTTAATATACATCTCAGCTTCCCTTGGATACTTTGTATGTCAAGATTTAGCCATAAAATGATTTGCCAAAATTAAAATCCTGTGAAAACAGAAAGCTTTTTCTACTTTGGTGTTACACTAATATAACTAAGGACAGAATTTAACCTCATGTGTCAAAGAAGAATTAGGCCTTCCGTGGTTTTGGTTTTGATTAAAATCATCATTGTTTAGCTGTACAATGTATTTATGAAGAAAAAAACATGAAAGAAAAGAATATATTTTGAACATTAGGAAATCAAGGCAAATAAAAAGGTTAAAGAAAACTATTTCATAAAATGGCATGTAAGCATGTGGAATACGTTACCAAAGACAAGAGAGGTAACTTAGAACATATGTTTATGAATCAGTATGTTCAAAAGAGAACAAGATGAGTTTCTAGACAAAGAGAGAATAGAGTGTGAGGAATGCAGGAAATTAGAGATGGGAGAAAAAAAGCAGAARGGTCAGTTTTATGAGGATTACTAGCTTTTAACAGAGCAAGGCTGCTAGCAGGTGGAGTTCCCACCCTGGTCTGAATGGCAAATGCACAGCCGGTTTGTACTTCAAACTCATATCCTTTTCTGGAGGGGCGAAGGGGGTGGGGAAGATAGTCTTCAGCAATAGTTGAAAAGGTAACAGCAAAATATAAACTCCAGGTCGAGATCTTTACTGTTCCTAGAGTTTTGCTGTCAGCATTTCTGTCCAAGAACATTTTTTCTTCTGTTGAATGAGGTGCTTCTGCCCTTACTGTTCGATAAAATTAAGAAGTCGCAATCAAAAAGCAGAACAGACTCAACGGCTTCACAGGTAATAAACACCTGGTAACCGAAGACCTTGACTTCCTACTATGCCCTCTGTGCAAGAAAGCCAAAAGGAAGCCAGCCACTATAGGTGTTCCCTTTTCTGTACAATACTTTCAGGCCCTTGTCCCAAAGACCTGCTCTGTACATCCAGTGGAACACCTGTATGGCATCTGAGGGCACATCATGCCTTGGGATCATCTCAACATTACTCTCAGAGAAGAGACAGAAAATTATGTCAGAAGAAAGTCATAAATCCAAATTCGAGCCAAATGGCACTCCAGAATACCCAGAAGATGCTTCTGAAAAACCTCTGTTCACCCAGATCACCTGATTAAGTTTTGCCACTCAGAAGAACTCAATTCTAGATAGGTCCCCCAGGAACACCTCATACACCCCTGGCATACCAGTCTGCTTTCCAGAAGTTTCAGGTTCTCTGGCCATCCTCGAGAAGAATTTGTTTTTCTGGGTGGACATGATGTTAGCAAGCATTATAGGCAGGAAGAGCAACTGAGTGTTCCCCTGCGTTTAGGGTGTGCATCTGCATCCTTTCACCCCCTTCTTTGGAAGTTCTATATGCTTTAATATTTTTCCACAATAAAGCCTTTATTTTTCTCTCTGATTGATTGTCAAGTCAAAATTCAATAAATGGGTATGGTTGTATTGCTGGCATCCTCATATCCATATATTTCTTTGCTGGCATACATCCTAGATCAGTTTTGACCAGTTCAAAATTTTTAGAATTTCTTTAAAAAAGAAAACTGATGTTTAAGTAGGGTTTTTTTAATAAACCAAATGTTATACCTTTTTATTCACTTCAAATCTTGTACAAAAAAAGACATTTTTCTCATGGCATTGATTCAAAATAAAGATTTCAAATCTCATTATGAAAAAAAGCAAGAAAAGTCTGCAGAAAGCAAATTCATGGTGGGTAGGTATATAATCACGCAAATCTCTGGATGAGTGAAGTTCACAGTATGTGTTCACTATCCCTTATTAAGGCGGCAATGCAATATGGCATGTGAACATGTAAATGGACTGACAGAAACTCCAAAATACCATGCAGGGCATGCAGAGGATCACCAGGAAATTCTGCACTGTTGAGGAGTGATGCTGTTGAAAGGCATCRCCCTGTCTGCTCCTACACCAGGCTTAGCCTCTCTCAACATCAAATCTAATCACTGCAGATGGGGGAGGCCACACTCCCTTCCTCCATCCTTCCACTGCCCCRGTTGCTGTTTGCTCCCCTTCGTTCGCCTGGGCTGTATTAAGCCTCATAATAATGTCCTTGTACCTGTTGGTGGCATCCAGGGGGAAACCTACCCGATAACTTACCCACAGTGTTTGCTGCCCTCTCTTCATTGTAAATCACATTTGATATAGTAGCATTTCCTTTACCTCTCCATTTTGTTGCAGGAGGTGGGATGCTGTAGGAGTGGATGCTTTTGTTCAGTGGTGGTTTCCTGTGCTGTTAAGTGGCAGCAGATGGTCGCCCTGCAGTGAGATGAGCCCTGGCCATGGTCCTACTGGCAGGGGCAAGAGCACTCAGCTGTCCCTTGCATCCGAACTGGTTTTATCAGGAAAAGCTGGAGAATAAGATAAAGAATCAGATTTCACTAAAGCAGCTCCCCCATCCCCCCGCAGCATCTGTCAGGGCCTGCTGGCTAAAGCACCACCACCCTAGGAGGGCTCCAGATACCCAGGGAGAGGGTGTGCTGGGCCATGCGATGTTTACTCACGCTCTGAACAATATGGTTTTTGCCTTATGTTGCATTACTATGGATGCACAGTTTCCATGAAAGGGTTTTATTTTTTCATGGCCACCTGTCCTTTGCAGGTCTCCCTTTGCTGTCCATGTAGTGAGATTTCAGAGCTGTCTGTTATTATTTCATTTCTGACTTTCTGCAATTCACACTTTTCTTTCTCCTACTCTCATGTTAGATTTATTCTGTACTGAAGGTTCTCTTACATTTTAAGAGTTGAGTTCAAGTTTGCTCTGTGCTCCTCTTCTGAGTACATACTTTTATTCTCTGGCTTGTGTACATTCTTATATAGTACTTGATATTAAAAGCTTTCTTATCCTTGCTCCACATTTGGTTTCTGACAGCCTTATCCTGGGCACTGTGTTGA
Organism: Oceanodroma leucorhoa; assembly: GCA_030449065.1. NCBI lineage: Eukaryota > Metazoa > Chordata > Aves > Procellariiformes > Oceanodroma > Oceanodroma leucorhoa. The sequence continues at coordinate 4,732,474 of JASVER010000036.1, forward strand.
CACGACAAATTCCTTCCACTGGCAGTCATTTTCTTGATAATGTTAGATCTAGAGCTCACCATCTGACCCTGCGAGCTCAGCTCTTCCTGCTACACAATGCACTCCGGCACTACATTGTGTAACACAAAACACAATTTCCATGGCATTTTCCCAAGATGTGCTGCTAGTTCTCTCTTTGACTTATAAGGTAAAACGCAATCAGGTTCCCCTACCAGAAATATCATAAATTTGATCACTACTATATCATTATTGCGAAGTGATCAGTCAGAGTGACAGATGGCTAATTGGCAAGTACGAGTGGTGTTTCCAACTGTTCCCTGGAAGAGTCTTGTTAGTAACCCCCCCCAACACCAGCAAGCTTGGATCACTGAGGAGGGAGTAACAGCAAGTTTAGATGGGGTACACAATAAATTAAATCACAGCATTTCATGTTTTTCTTTGCTATGACTTGGTCATTAATATTTGAAGCTAAACAACGCCATTCAGAGATGAGTGGTCAATGAAGTTGCCTGGCATCAGCCCCCTCCTTGCACCAAGTGAGCCCACATACCATCCATCTACGCCATAAACGACTTCCCCCCCCCCCCCAGCAATATGCACTGGGAACACAGGCAAGTCAACACACCCCTGTTGCAAATTGAGACCTGACATTTTTGATGACAGCTTTTAACACAGCTCTTTGAATTTCATTTCCTGAGAAGGTTTCAGCCAGTGAAGCTGAGTTATTCATGCAAAACGTATGCAAAAATCAGGCAAGCCCAGCAGATGTAATCACTTCTCAGAACATGAGCAAACTTCGGTGGAAAAATGTTTGTCATTTTTCCCAATTTGTGCCTGGGAAATCAGTATCTGCTTCTGAACATAGACAAGCAAAAGTTCAGGTCAAAATAAAGATGGAAAGAGGCTTTGCCCATGTCTCAAAATGAACTTGATATTTTTCGGAGGTTCAAAAAATAAGGCAAAGCTTTTATGCTTTGCTCGTTTGTTTGGATGTTATGTTCATTTTATTGGGAAGTTATTTGCACATCCCTGTTTTCTGGAGAAGAAATATTGAGATAAACAAAAAAAAGGCTGGTTTTCAATATTTCTGTCCATGTTCAATCCATTAAACTTGAAAGAAAAAGCATGTTCTTATGATACTTCAAGAACCATTTCTACCTGATCTTATTATGTAGCTTTGCTTTGTTGGAAGGGATGGCTGCTCTTGGAACTGGGCTGTTAAAGTTTCTCTCAAAGCTGTGTCTTGACTAATTGATCTATACAGTCTAAAGAAGGATCTATTGCTTTAATAGTAGTGTGGAAAAAAATGGCACAGTGAGGTTTTTGTCTATCAAAATATTTGTTCCTGGGCAAATGCTGTGCCAGAATTATTGCATCTTCCCCAAATGCTGTTCTGATTTAAAGAAGAAGGAGTGACATAAATCTAGAGGAACTTGCTGGTCTGCACTGTAATTACTTCGCATTTACATAAGGTTACTGAGAGCAGAAGCTGGCCCATTCTCTTCACACACTTCTTCTTTCCAGCCACATCAGTGTTGACTTTTTATTGTTTTCCAATGACATATATAGAAAAACAGCTGAAATCCTTCAGTAAAGTTTCAGCATTACAAACAAGTATGAGAGGGTTTCTCTAATCACAGATGATCAATATCTTCTACCTTCTCACTGCTGCAGATACTTATATTTTACAGTAAAAATAATGCTATTTTATAGAGAGTAGAATAAATACATATAATAATAAATATAATAAATAAAATAGAAAATACATCTATACAGGTTATTTGCTCTTGAAAACTGAGAATATTTATGTTGCACATGCTTACTGCAAAATACTGATTTATTTTTGCAATCAAACCCGGAGAACAAGGAGTCAGGTAGGAGCTGGTTGAGATCAAGGCTGTGTAATTGTAAGTCCATTTTAGCTAATCAGCAACCTCTGACTCCACAGCATCCACAGTGTCTGATTTTATTTTTTTTTTATTTTGRGGAAAAGATCACTGACAATTTATTTCCTTTTTTAACTCACCAGCAAATATTTTGAAGGCCAGCCTTTGTCAAACTGAAATAAAGGGCACAGATGCATCACAGAGAAGCAAAGGTGGTGATGGGATCTCATCCTCATGTAAAATTTTCACTGAAAGACCAATTCAAAGTCACTGAGAGGGAGATAAACCTGGGCTGTTATGATCAGGTAAGACAGTCACAACCCCAGTGACCAAAAACAAAAAAAAATCCTCTTCCCATTCTCCTCCTTCAGCTGCTTATTTCAGTTTCCAGTCAATTCTGATGTACGAAGTTGTTTCTCAAGAAGTCAGTGATTAGGCTGAATCACATTTAGTTTTGATATAAGCCTACACTTCAGGGGCATCCAGCAATTGTGGTGTTGGCCACCTGGAGAGGCCAGCTCCAAACACCAGAGTCAAGGTCACACCAACCTTAATGACTGGGGTGGCTTGAATTTGGTGGAGCTCAGGAACAATTTGAATTTTAATTTAAGCTCAGGGTTGTCTATACAGACAGCCATCATCAGCTCTGAAGATTAAACGTGTAGCATCAAAATGTTTACGTTAAGGCTGGGTAGGGATGGAGGAAAGTGAATCGTAGAATCAGAAAGATGGAAATAGTATTCCTCATCCTGCAAATATTTTTAGATACCACATTTTAGCAGTTCACAGCATTTTCTCAGAGCTAGAAAATTTTCTTGAGGAAAAAAGTAAAGGAAGAGAGAACTTTTTTCCCTCAAAACCAAAATTACCTGTAGAGAGATAAGATTCAAAGGAGGACTCAGTAAAGATTGTGTTATCCTGGGCTCCAAAAAAAGAGAAGGACAGTCTAGCATAAAAGGGGCAAGCAGGAAAATCACTGCCAGATATTCTTTCAAAAGGTCCTTCAAAGATTTTATAGACAGATGGATAGATAGCCCTCTCTATATATCTCTAGCCAGGTTCAGATCTGTGCTTGTTACAGTATATAGATGTGCCTTAAGTCAGAAGAACACTTTGAGGTTATTTACTTTGAACAAGAAAAGACACCAGTGAACCCTAGATAGCAAATTAGTCATTTTAGCTGCATTCACTGGTTCATCAGCAGTGTGCAAACCATAAAATGTGACTTGGGAAAACCAATACTTCTCCACCCCAAGGTAAATACACTGTGGTAATTACAGCTCCGGTTTCCCACCAACCGTAAGCTTTCTTAGATTAATTGGTTCAGTGCAGTAAAAATTGCTGGCTGTGACCTTTAACAAGGGTGTGGAGACACTCGAACGCCTTGAGCAGTATGCAACTTGCTCTTCACTCAGAGTATTGTAAGAGAAGAAAGCTTCCTGCTGCCGCTCTTTGCAGACAGTTCTTCCACATCTATGTGGGAGAATGTTCTCACCAGCAAAGGAGAAACCCAGCCTTCCCATCTGTTTATGTCCATTAGTCAATCAGCAATAACTTGTTTTCTCAGCACACTCCTCTCTTCCCTTCAGTGTGCTTCTGGGAAGGTTGTCCCATCCCATGACACGATGGAAGCTGTGAATAATGCTAACATTGAACATGACTGTGGCTTACATGATTGTGGTCTAGATGAGGTTCTGATAAACTCTCGATGAAATGCCCTATTGTAGTGTCAAATTGTTGTGGTATGTCCACATTATTTCTGTTCTAGGACATCTGTATYAAAACCTACAGTGAGTGTCTGACAACCTTCAGTCTTTCCTTTTGAGTGCTGCTGAATTAATTTCAAGTACAGTCATTGTTGTATGGTAGGAAAGCACATCTCTTTAATCAATATAAAGATTGAACTGTTTTACTCAGCAGTCTGTCTTTTGCATTTGGGCAGAAAAATGTGGACATGCTCCTCCTAAACAATACCTACGCATGCCATGCTGGGGTGCTGACAGATGGACATTCTGTATTTACCAACTCCCCCCTGTGGTTTCTTTGCTGTTGGATGTGACATTCTTCAGATGTCTGTTTTATGAATGTCAGAGACCACATGGCTATTTTGCAAAGAGTGGAATTGTTAAAACAAAATCTTGGCCTGAGTCCCTATTTTAGTTTTTATTTCATAAGTTCTGTTACTGAGACCAGAGCAGGTCTTTCCAAAAATGAACATTCCCTGTCAAAGTGACACCTTTTAATTCCAATAATGAATAAGCCTGGTAGTTTTCTCTGTTCTAATACTTAATGTTTTCACCTGATCTAGTTTCTAAGTAGCACTGCCACAACAGGAGTAGTATAGGATTTTACTTGATTTATCAAACTAATGAGTTAGTTTTATTGTAAGTGATTAAATGTGTTTTACTTTTTAAAGCACAGGAACTGAAAAGAAATGCATTGTTACAATCTGAAAATAACTAGAAAGATAAGTTCATTAACTTGCCTACACTTGTGCATCATAAAAACCTTGTTAAAAATTACTCCCTAGCCTGCTGTATTAGCTTCTTTATGAGGTAATTTCTCCATACAGTAATAAGATTTTTCTTTTACTCTCCAGTGCATATTAAACCCACTAATCTTCTTTTATAAACTATAGTTTCAGCCATTTTCTCAATTTACTCACTTTAAAGATATTCTCCTATTAATATTAAAGGTAGCAAACGCAGATACGAACTTTGCAAAACAGTCTTTCAGATTTATGGCACAATCTTATAACTGCATTGCAATAGCACAAAAGGGACAAAGCAGTAATTGTCAAGAATGTCTCATGACAAACCAAACAATGTTTGTCCCCATAGAATTATTTTCCCATCACATTTATTATGCGAATGAACTATGGGCGTGTTTTCCCCTTTCTGAGCATAAATACAAAGTCTGAATATTCAGTTCACTGAGGTCTGCACAATTTGCATGGATGCAGGGGATTAAGGACCTGTTTCACAAGGGTGTTACTGCAGTTTTACACTAGTATCCACGCCATCGATTTCAAATGAATACAGTCAGAGTAATGCCAGAGAGGAACAGGTTCTAGGTCACCAATTCTGTTTCCATTAAAGCAGTGGCAAAATTTCCCTTGAGCCACAGTGAAGTAGTACAATTGGTTGAGCATGGGCTTGAGCAGGGAAAATACAAATGAACAATAAATTAACCTTTGCTTTGTTTCAGCTATAAAATAAGACAAGTCTCAAAATTCCAATAAATAATCTCTGCAGAGTACTGGTAATTTATTATTGTCCTGATTATTATTATTGTTTTTATTTTCATTTGAAGTGTAGCCATCCCTTGTCATAGCTCAGGAAGCCCTGGGGTTAGAAGCTGTGCGATCTTTGAACAACCAGTCAATCCTTGCCCTACAATACTTAAGAATCGTATTTAAATTCAATACTATATTTTGCAAAGTGCGAGAGCCAGTTCATCCAATACTTCCTTTTCTTCTTTTTAACATCCTCCAATCTACTTTGGCTTTCTAACAAGAAGCTCCTGAGACATCGGCATCATTTCTAGGTAAGACAGGGGTTAGTGTGCCCAACAACCCAGTGCCCCTTCAGAGCATTTTGCATGCTCCTGCAGCAAGGAGTCATCCCGTGAGTTGTGGGGCTTATCCACTATCCAATGAGTCAGTAGAAGTGGCAGCAAAGTGGGAGGGAAACCTGTAGCCCCCTCTTTTCTCCGTGAATTGGGGCTGTCAGTATTGCATGCATTTACAGATAGATACGAAGGCTCTTGCTGACTTCTGTGGAGAAGCCGGTGGAAAACCAAGGGATATCCAGGAATTTTGTGCACCTACTACGAGGAAGAAGATACAGGTGGTGTTGGTCCAACACAAATACACAAATTTGGGTTGTCATAATTTCTGAAGTGAGAAGACAGATACTTTTGTCTAACCAGATTTATATTTCTACATAGTGACACACTATTACTGTAAATCTGAAGTCAAGACATCGCAGAAATGCAGACCTCTAATATGCATCAAATATATGCTTTTAATTCATTTAAAGCAACATACCACCAAAGTCAGTGTAATCACTGCTATGAGTCAAAGATGACTGAAGATTTAAGGCATACTAGGACAAGAGTAAGACTAAAGCCTCATGTTAGTGTAATGTTTGTATAACGTCTCTAGTATTTTGGAAGGGAAGAATGGCTCTGTGAAGTTCTGCCCTTTCCCAAAAACACTTCCATGGGTAATCTTACATATTGAAAAAGTCACTGGACTAATCTGCAACATATTTGTTCAAAGTTCTTCTCTGGCAAAATTCACACAAATTACATCATCACAACAGAGCTGTTCTGAAAACAGAAGTGTATTTACTATTTTAGAGGCACTGTTATAAGTCTGTTGATCACTATTGGAGAAATTTTTATTGCAATGTTTTATTTCTATCCCTTAGATTTTAAACATGCACCCTAGTAATTTGTTCATGCATTCAGTGTTGACTTGTTATAGAAAAACACACATGCAATCAGACTGGTGCAATTTGATACTTACAGCTGAAAAATTGAAAAAAAAGTGACTTGTTGAAAACCATTGTTTAAAGATGTTCCCAGGAAAGGGGGGCAGGGAGAGAACCAACACAAGCTTATGAAATGAACATTCTAGTGTTTGCAGAAAAAGAGAGCACATCTACTTGTTATTTGATATTTTCTGGAAAAATACTGCCTACATTTAATTTCCAGTATTGTGTCATTTTTTATTACACACAATCAGGTATTGGCACATTCCTTGATTTCCAGGAATTGCACTTTATGAAGGGATGTAAGTTCCAAAAAGCTTATGAACTTTTTTCATAACACTTGTTACCTCCACACCCCAGTAAAAATGCACAGAYTCCAAAGCACCTTTAGTTTTAGAAGTTATTGGATATCTTCTGCTTATTCATGTGTTCTGATATTAATAAAAATGAATTATCTAGAACTGGGAAATGTATCTGGTAAAAAAAAATTAAATATTTGATTTGTTGTTTTTCTAACACTTCTCAGAATATAATTTTGCAAAACTTCTTGAGTGACAAAAGCAGTATTGTCCTTTAGCAATGTCTGTACCATCATGTCTGGAAGAGAAAACAGTCACAACATTTTCTGATTCAGGAGACTAAATACATTCATTTCTTGAAATCTGTGAAGGCACRGTAAGAATGAACTCAATGAATTTGAGTCTCCAAAACCGAACATATTTACAAGAATTCTCTTAGCTAATCTGTACATTTAGTCATGAAAGAAGCTATTTTATGACCCTGGAAGGAGGGCAATAGTGGCAGGGACAAAAGTACACGGTGATAGGCACAAGAAATATCTCATTTTCACATGTGCTTGATCAAGGCTGGCAATAGCACTCCTTAGGGAAAATTTTGCCAAAGTACCAATTTCCAAGTGAATAGGTGAACTATAAACCTTAGTTCTTTCTTACTTTGGGAAAAAAATTGCCTTTAATTAGTACCAAATCTAAAACTTGGTGCAGTATCTCACAGGAGCGCTGTTTAAAAAAGGAAAAGGCTCATGCTGCTTCTGAGAGCTTTCGCTTGCACCTTTTCCATTCCACACAAAGAGCTGGAGCAGTTCTGATGTAAGTAATATAGGGCTAATTTGCTATATTTATGTCACATTGATATGATGCTGACACTATTCACACAATGGAGCCATTATCCATTAAGACATATGTCTGCCTGGTGTCTGGGTATGTGCAAGAGTAAGAGGAGAACCTGGGCTTTCACAGGCAGTTTGAGAAATTCAGCATCATATGAAAATGGAGAGGTATAATAGGCAGAATTACTTCTGCCCACWCAGAGGTCATGAGCATGATTTTCCAACTTTTTTAGCCTCATTTACACACAAAGATAATGTAAAGTGCAAACGCTCGGTTTTATTTTCATGCATGGGAGAATCTTTAATGTTTACTGATTCAGGCAAGAGTGAAGAAGGTTTGCTTCGGCTCCTTCCACTGAAACAGATATAAATCATGGTTAGGACTGTATTCCTACCAGTGACGTGGACCGAAACCAACAGTCAGGTACAAGACAAAGACCAAAAGTTCAGGCATAGGGATGCATATACCACATAGGGGGCACAGAAACACCGCAACTGAATGATAACCCTTGTCAAGAGAAGAGGTATTGCATAGCAGAGTTTAAATTGCTGTCCTTCCCACTAACCCTTCATTTCCATATTCAAAGCTGTCCTTCTCAGCTCAGACACAGAGTATTCACAAAGTAATCTACCAGACTAACACCATGTCTCAGTGACCTGTAAGAAGTTAGCTGAGTTACATTAATGGGTGATGAGCCTTCTTGACCTAAAGCACAGATGTTGCTCTCTTTCATACATTTAATGTCCTATATGGACATCTTTTTAAAGGACCAAACTGTTCCCAACAGAATATTTGTACCAAACCTTTTAAGGTTCATTCACATTTATTTTCTTTTATATTTTTTTCACCCTTAAAGGTCATTTCACAAAAGAGATCAAAAGGAAGCTTTTCCATTCCTCCTCTGCAGGTGGCCAGCAGCAGATTAACTACTAACAGAGACTTCAATGTATAAATCTGGATGACTTGTTTTACACAGCAATGTTACTGTCATCTGTTGTGTTTGCATACATTAAATTGTATTAAAAACTATCACCCTTAATTTGCTTCCCAAAATGACTCCTCACAATTCTTTCCCCAAAAGAGTTGCTTGGAAGAAATCTTCTGGTTTGCCATTTACAAAAAGGTTCCTTGAAGCTGAATAAGTAACTCATTTTACCCAAGAAATGGAATCTGTGCTAATAAGTTCCTGTAAGAACAAAATGTGCATCCAGAGTTTGCTGCCTTTGTCCCAGATGGGAGTTAGTCCCTGTAATTTTGTTTCTCCAGTACTCTTCCTAAATCAAAACTGAGCCTGAAGTTGTAATAAAACAGATTCAAATGTGCTTTCCATGAGTTCTTGAAGCAAGACTGTTCAAAACAAACAAAACCTTCGTAGAATCACAGAATCATTAAGGTTGGAAAGGACCTCTAAGATCATCAAGTCCAACCGTCGACCCAACACCAGAGAGCAATAAGGTGTCCCCTCAGCCTCCTTGTCTCCAGGCTAAACAACCCCAGCTCCCTCAGCCGCTCCTCATAAGACCTGTGCTCCAGACCCTTCACCAGCCTCGTCGCCCTTCTCTGGACACGCTCCAGCACCTCAATGTCCTTCTTGCAGTGAGGGGCCCAAAACTGAACACAGTATTCGAGGTGCGGCCTCACCAGTGCCGAGTACAGGGGCACGATCACCTCCCTRCTCCTGCTGGCCACACTATTCCTGACACAGGCCAGGATGCCATTGGCCTTCTTGGCCACCTGGGCACACTGCCGGCTCATGTTCAGCCGGCCGTCGACCAGCAYCCCCAGGTCCTTTTCCGCCGGGCAGCTTTCCAGCCACTCTTCCCCAGGCCTGTAGCGTTGCCTGGGGTTGTTGTGACCCGAGTGCGGGAGCCAGCACTTGGCCTTGTTGAATCTCATACGATTGGCCTCGGCCTATCGATCCAGCCTGTCCAGATCCCTCTGCAGAGCCTTCCTACCCTCAGGCAGATCAACACTCCCGCCCAACTTGGTGTCATCTGCAAACTTACTGAGGGTGTACTCAATCCCCTCATCCAGATCATTGATAAAGATATTAAACAACTTATTCAACTGTCAAACAAAAATGTACCTTTCAAACAAAAAATGCTGCATTCACACTTAGTGGAAAATTCAGACAGTTTCTTTAATATTTTTTTTTGACTCTGTTATCTGCTATTCAAAAAATATTTTTAAAGAACCATTTTTTCTAATTGGGCCACAGTTTAAATAACATTCGCAGCTCCTGGCAGGGCTGAACACCATTGACTACTGTGCCCTTCAGCAGGTAAAACTGTGAATCTTCTTAGTTGTGTTGCCCTATTTCTTTTAAGGCACAGACTGGGGAACAAGTGAGGGCTCCTCTTGTAAAAAAAAAATAATAAAAGAAAGTCTGAGAAGGATTCTGTGAAGAAATCAGCTGCTTATATAGCCAATTGGCTTCAAAGCTGTAAAAATAGGATGTTCACTTTCTGACCCAAGTATGTAGGGCAAAGAATAGAAACAGAAGACTTTTTCACACTAAAAAGAACAGTTAAGAAACAGATTGGCAGTCTCAGAAGGTAAAGTGATTATCAAAACTTGGCGCTAACTTTCCAAGTTGTTATACACCTAAAGCGGGTCTATCAAGTGATCTGCTCCTGCCCTAGACATTTTAAATTGATCTTTCCCATCGCACTACCCTGGTACTGGGAGTGTGCCTTCAGTACATCAATCAGAGCATATATTATGCCCGGACTTCTGAGTATTTAGGTAGTCTGCATTGAAGACATTTTCTCACTTTTCACCACTGCTTCTTCAATTGAGTGCACCCCCCAATTGCAGGGTCTACCAGTGAGTCCCCTGACTTATTGTGCAGATTTGATGTTCTCTTTTTATTTAAAAAAAAAAAAAGAAACCCTTTTTCTATCATGTAGTAAATGTTTCCTGGCAATATAAGCCATGCAAGACCTTTCCTTGTAGAGCCAGCACGTAACACTCCAAGTTGGGCCAGAGACACAATCACTTCTATTCATCCAGGATGGATGTGAACTATTCCAGGCTGGATTCACTTTTGGGGGAAGGGCAAGGGGGAAAAAAAAGGTGAAGAATAAGTGGGCTGCTGCCTTCACTTCCTACCATGAAATAACCGCTGTGTAAGATACTTGGGCCAGTGCTTGAGAGAAAGCAGTCTCCACTGTTCCCCCCCTAGGAATCTGTGCGGGGAGTAAGGTTACGGTATGGTTACACTAAGGCAGTACACAGGTAGTGCAATCACTACAGGAGGGATAAGCTGTTGGGCTACAAAGAGGAAGAAGCCAGGAGGGCCAGCACTGGCAGTTGGAAGGAGAAGAGGTCCCAGTTCTTGTCACCAGAGCCCAAATCAACCAATGCCCCCTTGAGTCAGGAAAGGTTAGATGTTGCTTTGCACTTGGGCAGGAAAGCCCAACTTCTACCTGAGCTCTAGAGACAGAGTTTGGGCAAATAGTGAATGAGGAACACACCTGGGCAAAAAAGGTAGAATTCGTTTTCCTTATAAGTGGTATTTTGGCTTGCCTCTTTGTAAGTGGTGTTCAAAACCAAGCTGCGTGTCACATGAAGCTAAACTGTAGCATGCCTTTAGTGGGCTGGAACTTTTTGACATGTTGCATGACTCCCACCTGCAGCCCTGTTACTCACTACCAAGGTGAGTACTACACAGCCCTTTGCTTTCTACTGTTTGTTGGTTCTGAATTTCTTACATCTCATGTAGTCCGATTGAGTTTGATCTATTAAAATTAATTGGAAGATCCCCACTCTCTTATATTGTCTCTGACATTTTAGTCCAAAGCATGCTTCCCTAGCAGATCTGCAGGTACCCCTAATCCCACTGTGACAGTAACAGTCTGAGAAAGTGTCTGAGTGGTTTTGACTTTCAGTGAAAGTAGGTCACTAGGAAATCTGGCAGTATTTGGCACAAGCTGCAGAGTATGTTATCTGTGTTGTAAGGTACTTAGACACCTTCAGAAGTCACAGGCAAACTTTGTCATGATATTATAGTACAGCTTAGGATAATCTAAAGAGTCCATCAAGACAACACTTTCAGTAGCATGAATGCTTCTTCATGGGAATCCTGCAGTCAGGCAAAAAACAGAAATACTCAGTGCTGGCTGTGGTAGACAAAGGTCATAGTTAAACTAGGTCCTAAAGCAGTCTCTGCCAGTGAGGGTGCTGAGAAGCCTTGACTGTGTGTTCATTTTTTCTTATTTTTGTCACAGGTACTTTGTGAAGGATCACACCAATTAAAAATACATTTCCTTCTCTACCTGCACTGCACCTGAGACCCTCATCATCTGCTGTTGAATTCCTGAGCCACAGAATACARATAAAAAATACTTGACCTTATCAAAGTGGTAATAGGACTGGATTTTCAGCATTTTCTAGACTTATATGTATTAAATGACATTACTAAGATATCTGGTGCTTCTACTGTAAATAATATTTGGATTAAACTACTGTTAATAGCTGCTAAAAATACCTCACTAAGGCAGTGGGAAAGTGAAACAAATCCCTCTATTGCAGAATGGACAATATTCTTATCCAATTCAGCAGCAGAGGAGGAGATACTCTCATACTGGAGAGGAACTATTTTTAGGAAGCATGGGGCCGCTTGGTAAGAGATAAAGCACAGGTATAAGCGTAAGAGGTTTAAGCTTATTAAGAAAGGGTATTTAAGATGACAAACATGAAATTGATGCTTTTTTTATTTTACTACTTGAAGACTAATGCAAATACATGGAATACCACATATAAGTTAGATGTGTTCTCGTAAAAATGCACACATACATTCTTGTAAACATGCACACATGCTAGCACACACAGGAAGTTACTCTAACAGAAATGGTACAGTTTCACCTGGACCTTAACTGGAAGTACTATGGAATAAAGTTCCATTATGGTTACCGATCACACAGACAGGATCCYGAGATGTCGTCCTCCAGCAGCCAGCTACCAGCCTTGCTCTCAGGAAGGTGTGTTAGAGAAGGTCTGGGGTGTCCAGACAATGACTAAATAATCAGTGTCGACCAAATTACACAGATCTCTACTTAAAAATTAATTTGAGAAGGCACTGACTGTCTCTGACAAGAAATGTCATGCAAAACTGATTTCTCTCTGATTTAAATGATTGTCTCAGCAAAGACCTGAAACARTCTATAGGGAGCATATATCAACCAAAAAGTGCTATAGAGGGACTAGATCTAAGAGCTGGATCTTGTAATCTTTGCATTTAGTTACACTAATGAGAATAACCTAATCTATGTTACCAGTTATATTCCTATCTGGGCCAAAGTATTGCTAACTTTGAACATTCAAAAATCACTGTCAGTCCCAATAGATATTGAGACTTTTGAGAAAGGTGATTTTTAAATCAAAAATAAAATTTGGCTTTTTTTTATTTGCCTTCTAAAGTTGGGCCTTTGGGATACATACTTCCAAGCCTTTCTCCTCAATCAAGAAGCATTGAAATTTAATTTTTATTTTTCTTAATGGAAACTAAGACTTTTAAATAATCACATAGCTTCAGGAGTTGGGGTTTTAAGTAAAATACCAAATATTCTTCGATGTGCAATAAAGTCAACATTAATAATGTTTTTCAAAATCTGGCTCCAATCCAGAAAATCTCATGATAAATTTGTTCAAGTTAGAAGTCACTTTGCGAAGGGTATTGAATACGGAAAATGACCCCATGCTTGTTGCCAATTGTTATTTGTTCCATAGCCTTTTCTAATTAGCAGAGTTCCTTCAATTAGTAGCTGGAATTGGTTTGCATACATCCTCCAAATTGCTGTAATCAAGCCTCAAACTAGGAGCCTGAAAAATAGAGGGTAGCAGAGTGATAATAGAGTGATTGCTGGTGGCTGGCTGTACATSCAGCAACAACCAGACGTGAACATCACAAATCTAGACATATCTTTTGCACCCCAGCCACTTGTATATGTTGTGTTGTATTTCTCCACTCTCTCACAGGTTGCTAAAAGACAGTATTAGGTCTACAGCATGACAGATAATGTGGATTAGAATAAGCCTTCCTTTCCAGGTAGCAATTCCCCAAAGAGATATTCAATTCCTTTAAGGAACAGTAGTAGACGTGAGTATTACTAATGACTCACTTTCTTTAGCCCATTTCCAAGATTCCTAATGAAGTGCCACATTCGGTGCTCAAACATGTAGTTAGGGCAGGGCTGGGAACCTGATTCCTTTTCATTCAAAATTCCCTTTGATAATAATTGAACTGTTAACTAATTAGTATAAACTCTGTCTGCATGGAAAAGAATGATCAAAATGATCAAAACTTCTGACAAAAATTTCCAAATGTAAATACAAGCAAAGGCAAAAATTCTTTTTTTTTTTTTTTTAATAGGAAACAGCAAATTCTCAACCTATGGAACAAACTACTTGACAGATCCTTTCCATCACATCAATTCAAATTGGACGCACTGCAGCTTTTTGTGAACAGTCCAGCAATATAATACATTATACTTGTTAAACCATTATAGATGTCACATCAATTGGTATTAATATTCTCTCATAGCCATGTTTCTCCTATTCAGTCAGTTCACGAACGACAGCCAGATAGCAGTTTTGTAATAGTTTACATCAAACAGTTCAGGATAACTTTCGCCACTGTTTGGTCAGGCTGCTTTTCAATTCAGGAATTGGCAACCATCAGCCCAGCCAGACTGTCAAGAAGAGCTCAGCTACCATTCAGGGCTACATGAGCTTTGCAAAAAAACTCAGGAGTCGCCAGGTCCAATAAAAAATAACAGTAATTGAGTGTCACCAAGACCTTAGCAGTGTCAGTCATTACACAAAGAGAAATGTACGCAAAAACACAAATAAGACTGAGTTTTTGTGTCAAAAAAAAATGTTYGGAGTCACTCCTGATGGATGATTAAGCTTTTGTAAATGACAGGAGTATCGGATGAAAAATAAAACACCGTTAACTTCTGGTATCAAAAAAAAAAAGTAGTCATGAACTCTAAAATTCATAATTGTTCATCTTTGTGAGTATTTGTCTAGTCCATAGCAGACTTGGGAACAGCCATGAAACATGACAAACTACATTCAGCATGCAAATTGTACTGAAGCAAGGTTTTATTATTTGACTTTGTTCCTTTCCTGTTGTTCACACACCAAACCAAGAGAAACTGAGTAAGCAGGGAGCACTGAAACAGGAAAGGAAAAATTCAAAATATGGATTGTAGATCTTCAGCTGTTTTAAATTGACTTAGCTGCACTGATTCAATTGTTCCGTATTAAACATAACAAATGTTTCCACAGATTTCATAGCAGGTGAGACGCTGCCTGCATTCTTCAAAAGGGACACTTTCCAAATTTAATTTTTGATTTAGAGCACTTAGGCAACTCCTGTTCTCCATCCAGGGAGCTTGCTGGGCTGACGAACGAAAACTCTCTGCGTGAGGCTGACTGCCCCCAGTCCCACAAAGCCATCTATGTTCTCAATCGGTCTAACTCCATTGAAGTTGATGGAGTTAGAGTGATTTAGCAGCAGCTAATGATACTGTTCACATATCATAGCCCACAAATATGTTCATACTGTATCTACATAGATAAACTGTGGAGTACTTGATAATACCAACTGCCTGCAAACAGTAATCACTCAGGCACCATAAGGAGGTTCGTCCTTAGAGATTTGCAACAGATTTTGCTCTTCAGTGTTGAAATGCCATRAGCCTAAAAGGAGAAAAAGAACAGTGGGAGTAAAGTGTGTTGGACATGCCAATAAATTAATGATAAATTATTAAAGCATGATTGGAAATATTGCCATTTTTCACAGCTGTCAGTTTAAGTATAAAAGCATCAGCACATTAAACTAGTTACTGCTTTTTCATAATTGAGACTTTAGCTTCTAGCTGTGCCCTGCAGCTTTTCATTAATCACTGGGACTGAAGTTCAAGCACAATGACAGCTTAGAAGGCATTAAATGGGCAAAGTATTTTCCAGGTACAGCTAGTAAAGGCCTTTTAGTCCTATAATCCTCAGCTAATTGTTTTTCAAAGTCTCTAAATAAAATCTGCTCATGGCGTCTCCTAGTGACAGAATTAGCAGCAGACTGGTTCTTTTTATCTTCACACTCTTTCTCTCCCTAAAATCTACTAAGTGCCTATACGTTAGCTGTATAGAACAGGTGCAAATGGATTGCGATATGTAAAACTGTAACTG
The DNA here is from genome assembly GCA_030449065.1 of Oceanodroma leucorhoa. Taxonomy (NCBI): domain Eukaryota; kingdom Metazoa; phylum Chordata; class Aves; order Procellariiformes; genus Oceanodroma; species Oceanodroma leucorhoa. The sequence goes on from JASVER010000036.1 coordinate 4,748,182, forward strand.
ATACTCGACCAAGGAAACATTGATTAGATTGCCTGGGAAACAGCACTTCCTGAATACTTGCTCTAATCATACCATTTAATTTGTCATAAAAGAAACAAGATGGCATGGAAGACTTCTGCACGCAGCTAGCTTCCCTTTATACACGGGAGAAGGAAATGTGTGGATTTTAAAGTTCAGTGGAATTTGCATACTCAGTTGCCTGGAATAAACAGACATTTCCTCTGCCGTAGCGGAGGTTGTAGGTTCCCCTCTTGGGTTCCTAGTTTTACCCCTTTTGCAAAGATTTGTACATCAGGACTTAATAGATGTGCCAAAACATTCTTTCCTTTGTATAACAAATTATCAGCRGCATTGAGATTCATTAATTATGTCATCTAATTGGATTGAGGCAGGTGCAAAATACCTCAGATGAAGTGGTCACTGGCAAGAAGGCCTAAGCACAAGTTTTCCTATTAGAAACCAGCATGTCTCCAGACTCCTGGAATTACTTTGTACTTATTGATTAATGGCCATAATTTATTACAGTGCAGAAGATCTTGCATTGAGTTAAATGTGTGATTAATCAATTTTCCATCAAATTATGAACAGCAGAACAGTTGCAAGAAAGAAAATACCAAGTGAATTTTTCCCATGGCATAGGAATAGAAGGTATGAGGACTTCTGCTTGAGGAGAGCTAATAACTGTCTAGCACTTGTTTAATATTTCCTGCCACACTGATGAATGCCATCCACATAAATAGGCCACAGGTAGCAGTGATTGAAAGACCACCAAATAGGTTTTATAGCTGCCTCTCTTATATAATGAAATATTCTTTAAGCCCATCTCAAAACAATTTATTAATGCAAAATGCATTTCTGCCTTCAGCCTGAAATATATCATTGTTAAGTCAACAATATTATATTAAACCGATAACTGATATTGCAGGAGAAAAAATCCCTAGGCAATGTAGAGATGAATTTGAGATTTTTGTGTACAGAAGCTCATTTTTATTTCCATCAGAAACACAGACATGTGACTAATTGATGTCACTTCTAATCAGCTAGTAATGCACATTACAAGTATGGCATGAGAACATTTGGGGCCCAATTGGAGGGGAAAAAAAATCCCATGGTATTTCTATGTCTTTTATTGAGTAAAGTGACAAGCTTTCTTTCCCTGGTGAAGGAGCGTATGCTGTAGAGTTTTATATTACTCTACATCTTCCATAGGCCATTTTGCTCTGCTATACACTGAAAAGATGCACCTCCCTCTCTGTAGGAGAGTGATATATAATACAAGATGACAGCGCTTGCTGGGAAAAAAACATCAAAATAACTTTTAAAAAATAGGAAAAGTAATATGGAGAATTTGTAAAATGGAAGGRCAAAGGAATTTTCTTAAATCTCTGTGTGATCATCCAAATTTTTATTTTCAAATCACAGTGCCAAGTTACTCACAGTGATTTGAGTTACAGAAGGTGCCTAGCAGCAGTGCAGTTCATTTTCTAAGGTAGGCAGGAGTCGTTTCTGCTATCTTTGCTGTCTTCAACTAGTAGCTGCCCAATTTCCAGGGTATAGAATAGAATCAGGTACATCCCTCTTGCTACGGACTACAGGAGATGGGTACTTGTGACTTTTGTTACTGTTTCATGTACACAAATTTCCTTTTCGCTGCACCTAACCTCCCAACTAGGACAGAGACCTTTCTTCTCTGCTTGCTGCCTATGTTGGCACTGCTTCTGAGGTAAGGACTTTCTTCTGTTTTTAAAATCACGACCTCCAAAATGTCCTACCAAATCCTGTAGATGGTGCAAGGAGGCCATTCAAAAGTATGCTCATTTTTTGGATGGCCAAATGTCACAGGGCCAACTGTTTGGAAAGCAAGTGGAGAACACCTTGAAATTGTGTTCTTTTAAAATGTTTCCAGTCTYAGCTGCCTGTAACAGCTAAAAGTGACTATTTTTTGATGGCTTTTCTAGGCTCTGTTGGAAATGAATTGAAAGTATTCATGCTTGGCAAACAGATGGTTATATCTCAACACTCCACCAAAATCAATATTCCTTACCTCTATTTGTATCATCACAGAAAGATAACTTCAATGGATATAAGCTAGATTTGTTGCCAGAAGGAGAGGTTAGAAATTTAAATCTGAGAAAAATATTATTAAATATGCTTTCTATTTTATAAATAAATTCTAATGTGGTATTTAATCAACAAATCATTAACTGCTGCATTAGGAATGTCAGATCTCACTTCATCTGCATGATGGAGCGTTGCCTGTGGATGTGGGAGATCTTGTTTAGAGCTTCTACTCACGGTTCAGAAAACTGACCCTGTCGAGGAAGTTTCTTTCCCATTCATGTTCTCGTTACTCGCAGGAAGTGTGGAATGCTTTCACCTACAGTGTGTTTTTGTGTGGCATCCATTAAAAGGGTGTTTGTATTCCCTGTGTGGTTAGTGTACTGAACTTATCTCCCCTCTTCAAGGAGAGGTAGCACGGGGAAGGGGATAGATGCTGAATAATGATACATATTCTGTGATGAGCTCATCAAGATGTGTGAGCTCATCAAGATAGCTTTAAACATATTACAAAAAGTGAAGAGTGGATGTTACTGCTACCCTGGGAAAGTTCAAAATTGCATTGCTGTCTAGAAGAGTGAAAAATTGCTGAAGCAAAAGGGCAGTATATAAGAAGCACAACTCTTTTGCTGTGCAATGACATTTACACTCACAAAATACACACACATCTCTTCTAGGTAAGACGCTTGTGTGTGAGTGGCCACACACTCACTCCAAGAAGCAAAAGCTGAATTACGGTAACAGAATATTTCTTTTAAATATTCTAAACACTCCCACAGTCTTCCAACCCCCTCAGTTGGGTTGATTCAGATCAACCTGATTGATTCAGATCGAGTCCTGGAGCCAGGTTTCTCATATGTATCCAGCAAGGTGAGAAGGAATTGTCCTCCTGTGCAGCCTAAGGCCCTCCGCTAGGATTCGGGGACTACAGCCATCCTCCTTGGCTTATCTGGGAGCCCAAACCGAGGACCTAGCTGGAGAGTTGGCATCTCCCTGCTAGCCCTTCCCCTTCTTTTCTCCCAAGCAAGAGGGCAGTGAGTAGCTCCTTCTCTCCTCCGCAGGGGACAGGGTGGCCCTGTTCCCAAGCCCACGGGAACAGGTGTAACCCAAGTAGYCTATTGCTACACTCCAGCACCATTTTGACCAGTGCTGTCTCCTACTGCTTGTATTTAACATTCTTGCACACTCCAGTGTGTCCATTTTTCTGATTCTTTTTTAAACTTATTAATTTTGCTACTAATTAGAAGTCTGTTCCAAGTAAGTGAAGTTCCACAAGTGAACTCCCTATGAGAAAAGTCTTCTCAAGATAATAGTTGTCTACTGAAGCTTCTAAATTTTGAAGAGATGGGCAGCCTAAAGTGCAATGCTACAATATATACCTAAAGAAAAAAATTTTTTTTTTAAAAAGTGCTATTACCTCTCTAATAAAACTAAAGGTGCTATATTAGTACTACCAGTAAATTGTTTGGGATCCRTTATTAAGGACACTGAACTGAAAGTTCATTTTGGCAGCTTTGGGTATTAGTCTGTAGCATGTTCTGAACACGTGTAAGAATTTGCCTTTGGTCACTCAAAGGAACAAACAGATGTTTCTCTTGGAGATATTAACTCTAAACGTATTAATTTTGTTGCTTTCCTCTCAAACTCTTTTATAGTTCTTCTGAAAATCTTTGTTTAAAGGTCATTTAGATACYGTGGCTACAAATGTAAGAATGTGTTGAGGGCAGGGCTGGTGCTCAGATGTGCCTCATGGYTTTCACTGGCCGCTTAGGAAGAGCTGTGGGAAATGCTTCAAGATGGTGAAGCCAAGAGATCCATGGGGTCATGGAAAAGACCATGCGTAGAGAGGAGACGGAGGGAATAATGCAAGGAAGAGAATTATAAGCCTAAACTGGGAGTGGCTTTAGGAAAGGATGGGCAGCAAAATCTGGTTTGGAGATGGAACATGAAAGAGTATGGGGTAGGTTTGTATTTGGGTGACTAAAGCTATTTCAATAGATGGCTGGGAGGCGGATTACTTCAACCACATGAGTCTATGTGCTTTTTTTGGAGCAACGGAGTTGCAGAAATCGACACAATGGATACATGGCCAGATGGGGGAAGCAAACCCTTTTACATCAGGAAAAAAAAAAAMCAAAACAACTGTATTCATCAAGCAGAATGACTCCACCAAAATCTCTTGAAATTAAAACTTCAAATAAATATTCAAAGTCATAAAAAAAGCAATCTGTGTGTGGTATCTCAGCAGAGTTATATCAGCACATCCATAAAACTATCTTGACTCACATAAGCTGAGAGGCTCCCAAAGTCAGTACGTCACCTGGAGTACATGAAACTAATGTACGGATATCATCATCCATGTTAAAACCAGAATTAATTAAGTCCCTTAAAAGCCTTCTGCTTCAAAGAGTAAACTGCATTTTACATATAACTTCTTACAGATATACAGATTTGCAGATCTTAAATGAAAGTTAAAGTTCCTTGAGGAAACCTGTTCTTAAATAAAGTCATGCATGCTTCTTGCAGTTGTCTTGTGAGCTGGGAGGCAATAGTTTAAAACTAGGATTTCTGAAGAATGACTCCTCTGGCRATTTCTTCTGGAGCTTGCCTTTGTATATTTACCTAGTTGTGTCATTCTGAATGTCCATTACCATTTCAGATCAAATAATTAAGATTTAGCAACTACATATCAATAAAAATGAGGTATGGTGATAAGAGAAATGTTTGACCTGTTGCTATTTCTAAACTAATCTATATTTGTTACAGCTAAAGCTGATTCTTCCAATATTTGCACTCCATTTGTATTATTTGCCATAGAGTGTAAAGTCCTTCTCCCTCCTTGGCACCTTGCAAAACAAGCAGAAGCAGCAGTTCAGAACTCCGCAGAAACAGCTCCTGTGTTAGGTCACAGCTTTGTCCCCAAAATACTGAGCGGAAGGATGTGCTACCCTTGGGTTGGCTGATGGTCACCTCCAGACAGGATGGAAGTCACCCCCTTCAGCTTCTTCTTCAGCACTTTCCAGCCAGTTGTGCCATGCCACAGCAGGTTCAGACAGTTGTTAGCTTCATCCTCTGCTACTGTTTGGAGAATCTTATCTAACTTTCGCTTTAATGCTTAAGRACTTAAGCCTGTGCTTACGACATGTCAGACACCTCACTGCAGCCAGGCCCCTGGCGAGAGCAAGTTCACCCATGCAGGGAGCTGCAGCCCTTGCACCCTCAGCCTCTTGCGGGGAGTCCAGCGAAGGCAAAAGGGGGCTCTGCAAACTCATCCTGGCTCCCCGGGATCGCTGCCAGCGGAGGCTGTCCAGGGGCAGGGCTGCGGCAGCCTCTGCCCGGGCCTCTCCCCTCCCGCTCCCTTCCTGCCTCCCGCACTTTTGGCACAGGCTCGCCTGGCTCCCGGCCCCTGGCACCGGGCAATGGGCAGGTGGTTTGTGCTGCTGTGACCTTGCTCCAAGCAGACTTCCTATCACCAGGGGTCGGCAACCCAAGGAGCAGAGCCGGTCCTTGAAATGTAACCTCTGACTTTCAGGGGAGTATCACACCGATCGCCGAGGTTTAAAACAGTCTGTCTTTGGGCGTCACGTTCACCCTCGGACGCACACAAAATGCACATGCCAGTTTTAGAGCCCGCAGCTCTAAAAATCCCTCTGACTACTCAGCCGATTAAACTAGCATTTCTAAGACAACTGGCATACAAGTAGCAAAGCATCCTGCAAAAATGGAGGGAACAAAATTATCTGCAGCGCACTCAGAGGAGCATGTTTCCCAGAGAGCATGAATGAAGGAGATAAGCCAAAAAATGGTGCATATGGTGGCAGCAAACCACAAGCATGTAAATATACAAGACGATCATTTGAAGGAAAATTTTAAGCCTCATTAGTAAATGCTTTTTGTATTACTCACTATATTTACAGAAGACAATACAGGACAGCTAACGAGGCAGAGTATATCGTGGGGTGCCAGCACACTGTGCTGCGAGCGGCTGTCAGACCAGTATGAGACTGGTTATGTGTGTCGACCCCAGTTTCAATACCAGGCCGTATGTCCTGGATCGACTGCTTGGGCAGCGTGCAACACCCAGTGAAATCGAGAGGAGTCTTGTCATTGACTCTGGTCAGTCCTTGGTCCCCGACGCTAAGGGAGAAAGCAGCTACTTGTAGCGGCTTCCTCAGCCTTATGCCACGCTGGGTGGCATGGGGTTTGCTCTGTTGCAAACCTCCACAGTATAGGGGAAGAAAGCATGGGACAAAGGCGAGGAGGCTCCCCTGAAACACTTCTTTCTGCATCCGGGGATGAGGGAAAAAAATGCCGTTCTATACAGAGGATATCTTGTTATGAAATTATTTTTCATTTTCCCTTTGGCCAACAGTAGCATTAAGGAAAGTTGATTTTTCTTTTCCTGCCATCCATGAGTTGTTCATTATTGCAAACAGTAGGAACTCAGTCTCCAAAAATATATTTGAATCTTAAGAAGAATAACATACGGACTTTTAAAGTTTGGACATCCATTTTAAAAGAAAAATATGAGTGGGCTTAACTGTAGTTCTTATGTGAAGTTTGTATGTCTCATACATTTTTTCGTATGGTTAATATCAGTCAAGCATGGTTGATATTCTAGTAAGGCAGTTTCTTGTTATTTTTATTCAAAATATCCTCCTGAAGGTAAGTTAAATGCCCCATAGTCCCAAATCTGAAATTAAATTTTAGGAAAAGATCCTTTAAAAATGGCCTATTGTGTTAAGCCATACATGTTAAATGTTATTCCTGGCATGATGCGTCACCACAAGTAACAGAATTAATTTTTCTTTTACAGAAATTAGTAATTAAATAAACATAATATAAATCCTTACGACCAACATTTCCCTGCAGTAGCAAAATTTGGACTGGGCTAAAAATCCTGAGAAAAATAGTTATCATAAAAGAATTTTGTTTTCACTTGCACCCGAGCTTAGCTTGGACCAGATCACCCTCCTTTTGGAAAAACCAAAGAGCTGGAACCATGAGGGAGGTTCTGTTGCAAGRAATCCATTACAGCATCATGCTAGACAGGAAATGGGAGAACAGCTTCCTTATGACAAGGGAAATCAGGCTAGCCCAAAGGACGCTAAGCAAGCCACAAAAGCCCTGTGCTGATCTCAGACCCAGACTTGGTGCTCCAAGACTAGCCTGGAGACTTGGCGAAATGAGGCTGAGCCACTATCCTATGCACAAAAAGGGATACCTGTTCACAAAGAGACCTTTCTGCATGTGTACCAAGGGAGACTTGTCCACCATGAGCCAAGAGCAATCAGAAAAGAAGTCAGAATAACCCTAGGATGAAAGGGCACCAGTACAGTGCAAACACAGCCTCATGGTTCTGTACCTTGCRTTTTTAAGATTGCCATTCAGCCATTTTATGTCCCTTAAACTCTCAACTGCCTGCAAACCATATTTTATCCCTCCCTTATCAAACACTTTGTGGTTACACTTCAGGCCAGATCTAAGCAAAGATATTAATCATCTGTCAAATAAAATTGTCAGTCTGCTCCATCCTTATTCTTTTTCAATAAAGATCAATTGAAACAGTGTAAAAAATGTCAACAAAGTCAAATCTTTTAAAAAGAAAGCAAAATGAAAGAACTATAAGTTGTGGCCCACCACACTTTAAAGTAACTTTTAGCTGTGGTTTTGGATTTGGACATATCTAAGCCAATAGGGGTGGTAGTTGTTATTATTTATTGCTTAAATGTGAATCTTTGTTTTCCTTCTAATATGCCTTATGGAAGAAAAAGAGACATCTGTGCTAAAGTAACCAATCTTTATGGGTGGGGAAGAAACCATCTGGGTTAAAGTAACCAGTCTGTGTTTCACTAATTCTAAGAGCAATAGCTACATGAAAAAAATAATGGTGTCTTCTTTAAATTAAAGCACTGCATTTGAAAATGAGTATTCTAATCTTTTAGTACTGTATCGGCTTTATTCACCATATATCTCTTTACCAAAATCATATTGTAATGCAAAGCTGATGTGTGGACAAGCTAAATTCCTATTTCTATTTTAAACTTTATCGCACAAACACTGAATAAGTTTTGGACACATAAAAATCAGCAAGAATGGCTATTGTAGTTAAAGTGCTGAAACCACCCAAATTGACTTCCAACTAAAAGTCAACAGGATTTGTACACTGAAATTTATAAAGTATTTTTGAARAAGTTTTATTGGCAAATGCCTTTCAGTTGCTGTTGCCTCGCTGCAAGAATCTTCTTCCCATCTTCTGCAATCTGTGTAAGCGTGTAATTGCCTTTGTCTCACTGAGTTGCCCACTTGCCCTCCACTCAGGCAATAATTCCCTAATCCCATTGTCAATGCTCCATTTCCTTCTCCAATAAGCAACGTGGCATTGACCTCTTAGATGTACCGGTAAGACTGCAACCCTCTCTACAGCTCATCCCTTCCAACAGTATCTTTCTAGCAAGGTGCCCACAGTGGCTTACACCGAGGTTGGGGGACGCTTAGGAGCAGAAGAGCTCTTGAGACATTTAATCATATTTCCCAGCCCAGACTGAGTCTCCTTGTACTGCCAACAGCCACAGAGGTCACTTCTGTTTGCCTCTAAATGACATTTTCTTCTGTCTCAAAGAGCTTTAAGTCATCTCAGCCTGTCTTTCATGCGAATTAAGCATCTGTCCCATGATGCTGTTAAAATACCAGTTGCTACCCAATACTTCCTACTTCTGTGACCTCATTTCTCTCTTCTGTTTCATTATCTTACAAGGTAGGTTGCAGAGCAGGGAATGAGCCATTCATCCGTGAAAATAAGTGCCTGCAATCTACCCTGAAGCTGCATTTGTGCAGAAAATTCTAGTTTTGGAGGAGCAGAGTAACAGCAAAGATAGGCTATGAAGAGGTCTAAGCAAGGGTGATGTGTTGCCTTCTCTGTGCTGTGAGGAGGGAATGGTTTAAGACAAGTGTAAATGAACAACATGGATGTTTAACCTGGCTATTTGAAAAGCTCTGTCTGAGAACCTATCATTCCTCGGCTCCAAAGATACTCTTTGTGATAGTGACAGGAGATCTAATTAGCTGCTAGATGATACCAAGTTAGTGAGCAATCTTTCTGCCTTTTGATGGCCTAAGCCATATCTTGAGTTCTTCCTTCTCCTGAAATTGTAACCTACATATTCTTGTACAAGCACATGTTTCGGTGAAATTCTACTTGACCGCTACAACTTCAGTCCCTCCTCTGAGAAACCAAAGCCCAAATTTAGATCTGATATTTATAGCACAGAATTCTTCAAGAGGCAAACAGCCTTTCCATCACAGTTCTTGAGGCACAAAAGTACCATGGAAGATTATTTATTAAAATGGCTTGGATCCAGAACTATGCACAAAATAAATATTCATATCATCATTATTGCTTGGTTTTGACTGCTGTTCTCAGGAGGCCATAACAACCTAACTATGACTAACCTGGCACAGGCCTTTCATTGACAGAACTGTATGTTTGTTCTGTTTTATACTGTCAGTGATGTATAATCAATTGCTGCTGCTTGATTTGTACTGCCTATGGCACTAGGGAAAATTAAAATTAGCATAAATTATAACATTTAACCTTTCAGTACTAGCATGAAATGATACATAGGCAAATGGCAGTGTAAAAGAATTATTTCCACAATGTACCTTTCAAAAATGCATGCAAGTGAAATGAAAGAAGAGCTTATGACAACTTTAATTAACATTACAGCATCTTAATGGACTCACTTCACTCTAATGTTTTAAAAATGAAAAATAAGATTATTAATCAGGTGAAATCCAACTGAGAAGTGTGCTATCTGGATATCTTCTGCCAAGCGGAGATTTTGCCATGAATCCACTGTCAGTGTGGTGTTGCCCTCCTTTGAGCTACATATCAGGAGACAGCAGCTTCAAAGGACTGAAGAAATAATGTCCTTTTCTGATGCTCTTTGGTCCTCATATTTAAAGCAAATGTTGGGACAGAGTTGGCCTTAATTAAAAATAAATGTGTTTCACTGATGCTTCCTGAGGTATGCTGAAAAGTTGGGCTAAAGTAATTGCACTTTGTTGTCAGGAAAACACCTAGCTTTTGAATGAGCTCTGTTACAGTTCGTATCGTTCATGCTATAGTTCTCTTTTTTTTTWAAAAACATAACTTTTGCCATTTAAATAATGTTTTCTTACTCTTATGGTTATTCCTAAATCAAGAAGAGGAAGAACAATACAATCTAATCCCCTCAGTTTTTAACAAGTGAAAATGTGATTGAAAGGTGAATACAAATAAATATAAAATGTATTCAGATTTCCACATAGTCTTATTCCTTTCATGAATGTATACAGCAGTTAAAATATACAGCAAGAGATCTAATCCCATTTACTTCTGGAACATATAAAGGATATCCATAAACCTAGAGAGAGACAGACAGATATATGGATACACAGACAGGATAACATTTTCAAGGTTTCTGGTGAGAGAATCCTTGCAACAGATGTATTTTTTAATTTAGGATTTTCAGTACAAGCTTAGATCATTCATAATTATACCCTCAGACAAGGAGGGGGGTATAAATAAACTTTAATGGAAAGGAAACAGTCTGTAGAATAAGCATTTTCTTTGAATCATAACCCTTTGAATTTAAAAAAGAGGCTTTCCTTGAGGGATTGGGTGAAAAGCATTTAAAACACAGCAATCCTTCCCACTTTCTTCTTTGTCTGAGCAGATGGCTGCTGGTCAGCAAAGGCTGAATTTGAAAAATACGAATTTGTCAGGCTGATTCTGGCCCTCAAACCTAAAACAAATGACCAGAGCAGAAATAACAACAGCAGAGGGAGGCAGGAAAGCAGACTGGTCTCCGAGATCTGGTGTTCCTACTGAAGAGCTGAAAAATTATACGGAAACTAAAAAAAGGAGCACTAGAAAAATAGCTCAAAGAAAGCAATCATAGGACCTTACTGCTCCAGACTCTGGTCATATACAGGCACTGGGACTTCCTTTGAGCTGTAAGGATAACAGCTTTAAGCCTCAACAGAGGGAAAAGGGGAGCCTGGATTCAGGCCTTTTTGCTTGGGGCTCTGATAATCCAGAGACAAAAGTCGATAGTGAATTCCAGAGCAGCAGCTGTGATGTTTCCATCTGGGGACCAGAAAACATCTGAATGAATGAGAGAAATGATCTAACAATCAATAACTTTTTTCAAGGCATCACAAGAAGCCTTTGAACAATATCACAAGAAGGAAAAAAAAAAGAGAGAAAAGCTGTTCTAATGGAGGGGAAAATGAACCCACAAACAAGACCAAATTGACATACAGTATAGCACTATGTTCACAGGAGTAAAAAGAAGAAGAGTCTGGGAACTGAGAGCTTCAGTCCAGAAAAACATAATTTAAACTGTTCTTAGCAAGCTTGACTGTGGAAAAAATTCCACTGATTGTGGCGAGGAAGAAGTGTTGCTTCATTTAATAGAAATCAGTAGATCTTCCAAAGTCGAGCTTCACAGTTTACTAGACCAAAAGTTTGTTCTATCATGCAGGCGACTGCACCTTGATCAAAGGAGAAAGGTAAGATGAAAGATCACCTGTCTATTCGGGGGGCAGGGGGAAAGGGTCAAGAAAGAAAATGTAAGCAATAAACCCGAGTTCCTGGTTCTTTTTCCCTGTAGTCCTTACTGGGACAGCAGTGTCCAGACTACACCGGCAAAGTTTTATATATCACCCCTCCAAATGCAGTGGTGGAAAGTAAGGGATGGTGAGCTCAGAGACCCTTTCTTGTCATCTGAGACCTTTCTCATAGAAGAGGTGTAAGCTGAAAAAGCAGGCAAAGGATGAAAAAAAAAACCAAAGCCTATTTCAGACCAAAGAGGGCTCAACAGAGCAACAACCCGCGATAGGAATAGAAATCAGCTCGGGTATTCAAGATTGAACAGAGTTCTTTTATAACTTACAAATGGCTGAAATCATTTGTAGGATTTAAGAATTTGCTGGTCTTGGTTAGTGTCCAGAAAGTCAGGAAACAATAAGAAAAACAGCTTTTAGATGTACTCCTGGCTTAAATAGTTTCCAGGGAGTGTGTTTGTACGTTGCCTAGAGATAAACTTCAGCACAAAGGAGTGATGCAGATGCGAAGTATCCATCCCTGTGCTAAGGTGGGATATTAAATGGAGGTGTTGCAGTGGCATAAATGGGACCTGTGTAATTTTTACTCAGTGCCACTGCCTCAGTGCTTTGTGAGAACATAAGCTTCCTGATAGATAAGCCTTCTGGCAAGGTAACTGCTAAAGGAGCCACAGTGTCATAGAATAAAAACCAGCAGACATCAAAAAAAAAAACCAACGCAAAATTATTTGGTCAATCTCAAAACTTCTTAAAAATTCAATGGTAACATTGCTAATATTAAATTCTTAGCCCAATTCTTCTTGGGCTTTTCTRTGTGATTTTTTTTTTTATAACTGTTGTGGCCCTGTAAAGAGAAATGTGTTCCATACTTCACCTTTTAGTCATATCACTCTAACATATCTTACTTTATTTATAAAAAGAACATATATAATGTCTAGTCCATATAATTACACAAAAAAAATCTCAAAAGCAAGTGAAATTTTGGGTTCTGCCAGAGTTTGCAGAGAGTCTGAGGGGAATGGCTTCCTCTAATTCAACTGGAGTCCAGGAAACTCTGCTCTTCCTTCACTGGCTAATTACACGTCTCCAGGACACTGTGGATTTGCTGAAGCCTTGAGTCTCCAACACACTGGCCAGCACTTGTCTTATCCAGGGAAGAGATAATTACATTACAAYGTGTAATGACCTCTTTATTATTTTGCAGAAGTATACAAAATAGGAGGATGAAGTACTGTTTGGAGAAATGAGAAAGTCAGTTCACGGCAGCCGGGTGCTGGCAGAAGGCGCGGGCTGAGGCACAAGCCCCTGGCAAGCACGAGTCAGTGGGGCGAGGGCAAGCAGGCAGGTTGACTTTTGGACAGGGTAACAGGAGCTCCTGCCTAAAGACCAGAACTGTTCTGCCTAGTAAGCATACTGGAAAACACTTCCTTGAAACACAGTTGAAAATAATAGTCCTCATATTTTATGTCAATGGGTAATTTCAAAGATAAGCCACAGCTTTGTGTGTATTTTTATGAGTGTAGGGAGCAGGGAATGAAATATTTCAGAGCACTAGAAGATTAATATTACTGCGGGATTCAAAAGTTCTGCTGTAGAGTTTAAACACTGTTGTAATGAAATTTGGTCACTGTGCTGTGAAATACACAGGCCCTAATTATTTCATGACATTTCTCACACAAACATGACCCCAGAATAGTTTGTCACGTTAAATAATTTAAAAAGCCATGGACACAGGAAACGTCATCAAGTATATGAACTTTAAATAGATGTCTTTGTGAACCACCTGAACTCTACAACCTTCCAACTTCCCCCTGCTATAAAAGCATAAGTTAACAATGTTATGATTTTCTATTTTTAAATGTAGGCAATTAAGAAATGCTGAATTTTATCACATGGGATTCTGTGATCTTTCCAGAATGGATCCTGTCTTGGATGTACAAATTATGTCTTACAACTAAAGATATAATTCACATGTTTAAGGCTCCTGAGATGTTTAATCAATAACGYTTTGAGTAAATGTGTTTTTAGAGTCTATGAGCCATTACCCCTCAAAAGCTTTAAGTTTGTAGCAGGAATGTTGCTGTCTTCATGTGGAAACTCATCAATGCCTATTGACATCTCTCTGTTTAATTGCAATTTAAATCATGGTGTATTTCATTAGATCTCAAAATGGATTACAATGCTCCATTAATTTTGTAGTTATGTATGGGAAAGATCTAGTAGTGACTCTATGGGTCATATATAGGCCTCGGTTTGTGAAGGGAGCTCCTATTGACATCAGTGTGAGTTCTGCACGTGGACTGAAGGCATGACACGGCCCATTATTCTCAATTTTCCATAGTACAGTCTCTGAGAGAAAACATCACAATAGAAATTGCTTATCTGGGATGCACCAATAAATATATTCCAGGTTTATTTCTTCTCAAGATTGCAAAAATTCAAACATTTTCTGTACCCACATAGTCACACTTTTCCTAAATTATTTTGTCTCCTCTTTTTATTCCTTTCAGCTCTAACATATAAAACCATCCTCACAAAAAAGAATCTGCTAATGAAAAAACATGTCATTTATACTACCAGAAGAGGAAATCAACAAAAGATCTTAGCTAACTCCAGTTGGGAGCTCTGTCATTGATTTCAGATAGAGAGAAATTATTTTACAGAAGTTTTCTGTTATTCTATTTCACAATATTGAGAAAATATATTTTTTAAAAATCTTAGGTACATGTTGGCCAAAGATAGACTAGCAAGTAGTAGAATTTGAAGGGTGTATACATTAAGAAGAGGTAGAGCACAAGGGCATGGTGAGAAGCAGGGTATAATTAGGAATGATAGTGTAAAAYTTAGTAAGCAAAAATATAGAGACAGAGTATCAAGAGGAAAATTGTAACACCGAAGCCTCTTAAACTGTGAAAGTAAGCAAAAATAGTGGTGATTCTGTCCTCTGTGCTGTACATGTGGAGCACTGTAACGCACTGTAAAGCATCAGACGCAAGTGATGTTTGGTTAATGACCCCCGACCCTGGAGCTTTCGTGTCATGCATCAGGAATGAACTCCAAGCCCTAAGGCCTCATCCAGAYCTTGAAGACACAGCCATCACTGGAGGCATGGCAGTGCTCCGYCCCGAACGGCGCTGCATGCAAGTGAAAAGGTGGCAATCGTGCCCAGTGCTGTGCTCTTCTTTGACCCAATTGCTTACCTGTGGAGTGGCAAACCAGACTTGTATCCAAAGCAAATTATACAGCATCTCAGCAATAAGATTTCAGGCTTCCTGAGGATTTTTAGATCACACTCAATAAGGAGCACAGGCGGGTTCAGTTCAAGGCAGTTTAGTAACATAAACAGGGCTCARTCCAAGAAAAGGGAGCGGTTCAAAAGCAGAGAAGTAGAGCAATGAGGGAAGACATGGACCAGGAGGCTTCCTGCACCTGCTGATGTTAAGGCAGCTAAGAAGACAGAGGCAGCAACTACCCTATCCCTTCCTCGGAGCCGGCTTTCCACATCATCAGCACTGCATGCCCCAGCATCATGGCCCACCCTTTGCTCTCCACAGCAGTGCCCAGTTGCTTCTTTGCCTATTCCCAGGACCAGTCCCAAGATCATCTTTCTTGTGGAAGTCCAGACTCATGGCATGCACACAGCAGCACCAAGGTACAAACACTGATCTTGTGCTTGTTTGAGGGCACTTTGGGAAAACCAAGAGCAGGCAGGAAGCTCTAGTTAATACTCAAGCTCTGTTTTGCTACATCAGAGGGAAGTGAGTCACATTTTTAACCGAAAATAAATACTGATTAAAACTAAGACAGAGTAATATTAAGAATGTAGACACACAAAACTGAGGAACCATAAAAGTGCCTTTAGAAGCATCCAAGAAAATCAGTAAAATTTCTCATATTTTCAGTCAGGACATTCATCAATTACATACACATCCTTGACCCCCCTACTCCCTCGACAACATTTGCACTAAGCCCTTCTGGTAGATATTCTTCAGAAAGGCAATGGAGCACCTCTGATCTGCGTAGGGATCTGAGGATAGGAACGTGGATCCCTGAGCTGCTTCAGAGTCCTCTTGGACAACACCACTGCCCACACCACTCTGAACCTCATTTCCTCTGACTAGAGCAAATCATTATACTAATACTCATCACCCTGATGGCCAACGAAACCTGACAGTAAAGTTGAAGTGGTCCTGACTCCCCAAAAGCTTCCAAAAGACCCACTGCTCTTTTCCTCCTAAGTTTGAAGATGGGCTCATCAGGCATTGGGAAAGACCTTGCTTGTGTAAAATGTACATAATTTAAGAAATACACAGGGAAAAAAAAAAAAAAGCCCATGACAGTGCTGGGCTATTTCCTATCTATCCAACTGGTGTTTTTCCGGTTCTATATGGATAATTCTTTGTTTACATATTATGTTGAACTTCTTAGTCACTGTGGTCTGGATCAAAGAAATTGCCATGGCTCAGCAAGTTGCTGTAAAGGTTTTTATGAATACTCTTGATGGACTAGGTTCTCCTGTGCTATCATGCCCACATCTTTGATATTACAAGGAAAAAAAAATACTATTAGAAATAAACAACCAACATGGAAAACACAGATAGCTTTGAATAACATTCTGACTCATGTAGGAATTTTCCTCAGTAACTAATTCCATTACCACCATTACTCCAGCTGGAAAATGGAGGTTTTGAACACAGCCAAGAAGAACCCATCAAAGGTTGAAAAAGTCACTGCACCTATTTAAATCCATGTCGTCTTGTGCGATTCATTTTTACAGAGCACATGCTGAGTGTTGTGTACAAACCATCAGATACAAAGCRATGAGTAAGATCAGGAAGTGCAGAGAAACCTGATATTGGAATAAAGGGAGGATTGGAGCTATCAATTTACCCTCCCTCTGTAGTGAAAGTGGGGATAATGCTGAACCTAAATGCTTAGTATACTTCCTTATTAAGCATTGGTCTTAGGCACATTAGAACCAACTGCTCTCTACTGAAACTCTCCTCCTCAATACTCTCCTCACCCCTTTTTATCTTGTGCTGCAGAGGAGGCATGGAGAAGTTTTGAAAGGTGCTTCCTCTTAGTGTCAAGAAGCCCTCTCATCCTCACCTTCGTCCCAGCCCCTCACCCCGTCCCTGCTCCTTCTTTGTGTCGGCACCTGGGAAACATGCTCCCTTCTCAGCACACTCATCGCTGGTGGAGCTGGCTGGGAGGAGCATGCTGCTGCGCTGGAGGATGAGCAGATGAGTGGAGCCTCTGAAGAAGACCTTAGTTCTCTTTCTGCTCAGGTCAGTGACAAATTTCTGTAGAATTGATGGCTGTTAGAAAGAATGTTCTATCTTTTAGCAGTGCTAGGATGGCACACTGGCTATCTTTCAGCTGCTGTATTCATTGTTAAGGTAAGGCATGAGCCTTTTCCATTCTGGAGTGTCTTTAAAGTGCAGATTCTGCCCTTATGTCTTTTCACAGGGCAGGATACACCCGGGACTACCAAAGTCTGCCTCTCACCTAATCAAGGCAGAGATGAGCTTTATAGGAAGCCCATGCATACTAACTAATAGGCAGAAAAGGGCCACTGGAGAGTGTGCCAAATCTGGGATGGTTCGCACAACCCCAAGATTTCCCCTCCCCTGGCAAAGGGACCAATCCAGAAAACTCAGGGGAAGAAGGGCCCTCATTTCAGGGACATTCCACACATTCAGAACAGGAACTGGGGAAGTACAGAGGTGTCAGCGTCAGGGAGGGGAACTATTAGTACAATATTCACATTTATATAAGTATTAGCACTTAACATGCTGTAGCTGTGGTAGCTGAGATCCTGCATTCTGTTAGGCAGCACAGATGCGGAGAAATTAAGTCTGTTTCCTTGCAGTCCATGCAAATATACAAGTACAAATTACACAGTGGACCCAAAGAGAAGAGCAGAACCTTTTAGATGGTGCATAGCTATAGACTAAGTTTGGGAGGTAAAACTTGTATTTTGTCATATATTTTTTAATTACATGGAAATATTTACAGAGTTTCTTTTTCATGAAGAAGGTTTCTTCTTCTGATTTTTTCTTTAATGACTATTTTCAAAAGACAGTAAATAAATGACCCTCTATTGATCATGAAGCAATAGAGTAGTTAGTACTTTTGATACATGCAATTAACATAAAAAGATAATGTGTGAAATGCACRAAGTATGTGCATCATGAATGAACATTGTCATCAGTAGTCTTGCTTTTCAATAAAGAAAAAATTGTTTGGAGACGTTGGTCAAACAGCTATTGCTATTACATCCACACACTGCTGATTTCTAATATTTTTTATAAAGATCAGTAATTATATTCTATTAGGGTGATGAGACCAGAATTAATTTAAATAACTTTGTGCCTGATTCATGAAAAACAAAAAAATGCCTCCACAGYCAGAGGCCATTATTTCTGCAATTTTTCTATGGAAAAGTCATGGTCTGCATTCAACTTCTAGTTCAAAAAGAAAAGTTTTCAATTTATACAGATGGGGTTTTATCTTCGCAATCAGTTCCAGAGGAATGACTTAACTACTAAAAGGAAAAAAACCCTCCACTGTCTAGTTCAGAAATACACCGATTACACATCAGAATTCAAACAGACTTTCCTTCCAAAGGTTATTTATCCACTCCCTCTGTAACTGCAGTCAGAGAAGAAGAGTAAAATGGACACACGAAAGAAAACTTATACGTAGATCATATTACTAGGCCCTTTGCTTTTTAGACATCAGCATAATTTCCATTCTTGATTAAATACAAATSCCAAAAAGTTTTTAAAAGCATGAATCTAAATAAAGATAGCAATGAATGTAAAACACAGAGATGTACTGCGCTTCTATAATGTTCAAAAAGTATGTTCTGTTCAACAACTCACATTTACATGCTTACTCACAGCATATTTCTAAGCAAACTATGCCAGCATTGTAAATAATGCTTTCATTTTGCTCTTTTGCTTGCACTTTTTTTTCTCCATCACGAAAAAGATCTGTGTACCTTGGAGAGATAACCCAGCCAGCTGAGAGACAAATGATGTGGCTAGCATAACTTTATGAAAGGGCATTGGTTAAAGGAGCTGTATGAGAGAGATTCTGCTCTAACAAAATCAGATGAGTATTGCCTGCTGGCTAGAATATTTCTGTGAAGGCCAAATCATATCATATTTCAAATCTGGCAAAATATTTACAATATTATTTTTATGCTTTCCTATATGATTTTTATTAAAGTGCATACTTGTTTGGTAAAGAACAAGCTCAAACCACCTACCACAAGAATATTATCCACACTTTTGCCGGAAAGTAGTTTGCTTTCTAAAGTTACAAAGAATATTTAAAATTAATGGAAGAAAAACAACAGAAAAAAAAATCTCTTCCCAGTTTGTTTATAGTGTGCTTTTGACAGTGCTTTCTGTGTGGCCAGTGTTAGCGTTTCCTTTATAGTTTCCCYTCGTTTGTGCGTGCATCTTTCACAGCCACAGAGAAGAGAAGAGTGTTTTTAAAGATAGATATATGTAATTGAAAAACCACAAAACCTGGCCAAAAGATGCAGTGTAGGGTGACTCACTGAATTTTAATCCCCCTTTTAAATTAGTAGRTTGCAAGTTTTTAGGGATGACTTAAACTTCTAATGAATTAAATAAAAACATGCAAACCATTCTTTTCCATCTTTTTTTTAGAGAAATTCTTTCTTTCCACTCCAAATATTAAATTTCCATGGAGAAAATTCTTCTCTCAGAGAAATTGCTTCAGGTGTAAATTGTTGTCTGAAAACAGAACTTACTCCCTGCTTTAATATTCCATAGATCAAGAAAGCAACTCAGTGATCCCAGATGACAGGGAGGATACAAATAGAAAAATCCCTTACATGTCATTTTTTTAATGGATTTTAATCATTCTTTATTGCTTTTTTGCAGGCAATACATTTCTTCCTAAACGCTGCACTCGTGCAAGATAGACAAGTGAAAAATGAAAAGATTCTTATTTGAGTATGGATTGCAGGATCAGGCCCATTATTCTTGGCTTACTTTCTGCTTAGCTTGCACTACAGCAAAAAATTATTTAAGAGTCCTAGGGCCTGTTTTCAGGTACATATACCACAGTTTGCTACAGCTATAAATCCTTTTATTTTCAAGAATTTAAGCCCAATTACCCAAAAGCACATCCAGGCCCAAGGCAAATTCTTTCTGACTTTTTCGTTTGCAATTTTAATATTAGCTTTGCTTCTTAAATAATTTCTTTAAGATCTTTAGGCTGGTTTACAGTTTACTATTCCCTTTTTATACATTTTCTGTCTTTAGGTTTCCATTTAATACTTGGTTTTGCATTTCTCAATAATTTTAAAACATAACCTCAAAAATAAAATAATACTCTTTCTGCTATGAAAACCCTTTGCTTTAATACAAATACAGTGATTTAAGCACCATTCTGGGGTTTTGTRGCGGTTAGTGTTCCTGGTCTCAAATTTTAGCATCATTCTTTAAAATGAAGGAAAAAATCAACTTGCAATTTAGACAGTTACCAAATTACCAAAACTAGTGCAGCAACTCTTAATGAGTGAAACCATTAACAATTTTCTGACTGCAGCCCCTGTTCAAATACCTTGGACACCTTGTTAGCACAGAATGAGGTGTTCAATCAAGAGACTGGGAATTGGAAGTACCAGGGCACAGTTTTGAGTGGTGATTACAAGGGCATGAGTGCGAGTGCCAAAGTAACAGTCTTCTACACTGCAGGAAGCTGAGAAACCTTCAAGTCTACATTTGTAAATCAGCCTGGATGATTACAGCAGTCACAAGCAAAGAACATATGAAACAATTATTTGCACCGTTCTTTCACTCTTTTAATTTGCTCTTAAAATGAACACAGTGATACTAAGAGCCATTAGTGCTTTGTCTTTGAAAATTTTGTGACACTTCATATCTTTCCAAGCAGCATCTTAAATTGTTTAAAAGTACAAATATAACAAAAACTATTGTTTTCTGATTGTTGAACCCCTTTCACGTCAATAATCTAAGCTTACATTAATGTTCAGATATGTCTTTGAATTTTCTTAAAAAGTGTTTGGTTGATATGCAGAAGTGATATGATTTTAGACTTTCTAATTCTCCTTAATTGCTGTGACAAAGACAGTTTGCCTTTCTCAAATGAGTAAATTTTAAAAGTATATTTTGTCACATTAATATAATGTTGCAAATGTATTTCTATTTATATTCTATTAAAGCAAGAGAATACCACTCTCTGATGCTAATTTTACTACTTTAATGTTATAAAATGAGTCCTTTATAATAGTTTCCATACAATTCACTCATATTTTTCTTTCAATCCGTAAGCTGCAATCCATGTAGAAATAACCCTGAACATTTCTAAAACTCATATTTCAGACACAAAACTTGTTATTGGCAGCTACTTTCATATTAAAGATAAGGAATTATTGACTAAGGAAGTGATGAGAAATAGTAAAGAATAACTAAATTATCCTTACCGAAGAACTGAAAAAATATAATCTATTTAAAAAAAAATTAAAAGTATCTTGCTACTTTTCTATACTTCATGGATATAGAATATATATATAGCTCTAATATTTCACTGCTTCTGGTTTGAAGAAATAAATTGTCAGTGGAAAATATCTAAAATTGCTGCATTTCATTTAAGAGAAATATCATGTTTATGCTGTGATTTTTTTGGACAGCTTATCTTATGCCTTTTATAGGAATAAGTGAAGAATATTATGAGCTTAATTAGCATCTCAACTGTACTAATTGCTTATATAAATAGCAAATAAAAATTAATTTTTGTTCTTTTTGATCATCAAGAAATATTATGCAAGAACTTTTCACACAGGACCATTTTATTCCATCTATTATTGTAGGAACATAAAACACATTTCAAATTAATCCATTTTTATAATAATTATTTGCTTGCAGAATTCTGTTTTGAGCCTTGCAAAAATAGTTAGCTCCCCAATTTAAAATGCATTATTATGTCTAACAAATCCTGAAAGATTGTCATGCATCAGTCCCTGGCTTTACTACTGGTTTCTGGAAACTCCGCAGAATATGTCTTTAAGCACTAAAAGAAACAGAGAGTTCTGATTCTGTATCTAATATTTGAAGAGTGAAAAACTATTAAAATAACACAGCAAACCTGTATTAAAACAAAATTCCAGACTGTGACATACTTCACTGTTAATGACACACTGTGGATCCAAGTTATGCTGAAGGGGATGCAAAAGTGCAACATCTTTACTGCTATTTTGTGCTTGTTTGTTCCAGGTAACTTTAAAATATGTATTACTGCAATTTTTGTACCTAAGGGTGCTGAAGCTATCAGGTAATATTGTAAAGTCACTTAAAAATATATCCCAATATTTTCACCCCTCCCCCGCTCCCCCACCTATACCTACCAGCAGCTGAAAACAACAGTAATTGAAATTAAAAGGCTCCCTTTTGCAAGTAGGAAAGTCTGGTTTTAATAACCGGAGGGGTTTCAGATGCAGAGGGCGCTGTTGTTCATGTATTTTGCAAGCATTTCCTGATGAGGGCTAAAAACATTGATCTAATAGTTTAATGTTTATATTTTTAAACTTTCCATGAAATGCCAGTGGAATTGCTGACATATAGATGCTACCTTCCACAGTATGCGATGAGTGTCCTGAAATAAATCCTTTTCGTGACAGACTAGAAGGGAGATGCCAGCTATCGTCACCCAAGTGAAATGTTTTTCACTGTTTCCACTTTGCAGTCCATTTACCAAGACTTTATAATCCAGCCACAAGGTTCCTTCCATCACACATTTTCATATAAGGATATTTGAGTTATTTTTATTTTAAAAGCACACCAGATGTATTTAAGTGTAACTTGCAATACAAAGTGTGAAAACAATTTGAAACATATCACTGCRGTGGTATTCTTCAACATTTCTTTCTCTCTAAAACATTCTTTGCAGTTTATAACTAATTATTTCAGGTGTTTTGTCCATAGCGAAGTATTAACTAATTATACCCACAAAAACAAAAAGGAGAGGAACATGCCATTTACATCTTAACATAATCTGCACAATAACTTTTCTTTAGAGCTTTACATATGCATGTATTAGCATTATACCTCCACACGCATAAGTAACGGCTTTAAAGACACCATTAATTCTTTGAAGTAAATTGTTTCTAAACCTCTATATAATGCGCTACATCTTCTCATGCATTCACATTTTTAATAATTTTCTCTTTTTCCCCCATTKTTGGAAAAAGAGCTACCAAAACAGAGAGAAAAAAAGTAGGTAAAAATGTTTATGATGATTTAGACCCACAGAAACCCAGGAAATTTACAGTTACAGCTGAAGTTTTGTGTTTAACTTGCACAATTGTACCTAAGGACTTTAGCTGGGTGGGAAAGAATGGGCATCCTGCAGTCCTTGTCTGAAGTCAATGGGAGTTCGGCCTGAGCRAGAATTACAGGATTGGGCCTGAGACATCCCGGATCAGCTCCTGCACTGAGTTTCCTGTGCTACCTAAGCCCAATAGGGTGTATTAAAGCCAAAGCAGCAGGCTTTGTCCAGATCCAACTTGTGGCTTTAAATCAAACTAAAAAACTGCTCCACCGACTTTGTAAAGTTTAACGCTCATTTACCGTAAAATCTAAATTTACCCRAAAAGGTACTACTTGAAAGACAGGGCTTGAAGAAAATTATTGATACACATTGCTTTTCTTTTTTAACAAATTTTATTGATTTCTGTTTTGCAGTACTCAAATGTATCTGCATTTTAAAGTGTCTGCAAAGCATCCATATGGCAAATTTGATCCTTAAAATGAAGCTACTAGGTTAAACTAGAAATAGTGGGATAAAAACATTTCTCATATGTCACTCCTCGTGTGGGGCTCTCCAACTTTTGTGAAACACCTTAAAACAAACTCGGTATCTCAAAGTAACGAAGCAGCCATCAGAATATGTGGTTGACCAAAATTACTCCGAATGTGATGTTTGCATTTCATATTAACCAAAACTTTGCCTAGTTAAAACAGCRCCTACGCTCTATTAAAAATGGCCATTGTTAGTTTTTCTCCTCGAATCAATGCTCATTCAAAAGTTTTCCACCTGATAAAGGCTTTAATGTAACTRAGACAGAGTTGCATTTTATGATTGGCAAGTTCTTTGCGCCCCTGCTACCCCCCAGCCTGACGGAGTGGGGCTCCGAGATGCATTTTGGCCCTGTCTTTATGTCAAATCACTGCCATCAAAACAATGGCTCATATTACATGAAAATCTTGTGCAAATGAGCCATAATGGGAGTGAATGACAATCTTGTAAGACCGTGCAGCAGGATTCTCCTTTGATCTGAAATATTGTTAATCTTTCTCAAACATAACACTAAGTATACTTGGCAAATCCTGGATGAGAAAGTCCCTATAGTGTGGCTCTGCGGACAGCCAGCCAGAAGCCAAGTACACCCCGCCACAAAAAGAGGCGCAGCCAGAAGCGAAGTACACACCGACACTGAGCCACGAGTTCTGCAGTTGCTAGAAATTCATTTACGATTAAAAGACCTCTTCGCCCGCTTCCTATTCCCGAAAACAAGCTAAACAGTATGTTTATTTATTCTTAATAATGGATATTTGCTGCTGGATCACAGCTTCATTTAATTAAGAAGCTGCAGTATTTAAGATATTAAAATCTGTGTTTCGAAAAGGTTTGCTTTTTCAAAACACAGGCCTTATTTATTCGCGGCTTAAGAATCAGCCTTGCTCTAAATTATAGTTTTAATATGATGTTGTGGGGAGAAAAAAAATCTAGCAACGTAAGGCAAGATTTTTCATTGGTAACAAAAGCATGATATAGGAGTTTATACTTTCCTAATGATGCTTAAAGCAAAGATCTGGAACGGTATGTCTCAGATGAGGTCATATATCAACTTCAGGATAGTAAAAACCTCTCCTCAGACTATATTACAGCCAGCTCACACCTTTTTGTTGTGCAGCCAAATATGCAAGGCGTATGTAGACGAATGCAAACAGAGTAAATCATGTTGATTCAGTGCTAGTAGGAAATATGCCTCTTCAGTTGTGTGCTGCTTTTGAAGTACTGCCTAAAAATCAGTCTTGGGCTTCAAAGAGAGGGGATTATAGCCTTTATCCAGCAATTAATATGGCTGAAACTCAGAATGTCAGCACCTGACGACTATACAGGCTGGACAGTAGCCTAGTAGGGGTCCAGTCCCCCTCAAGAATTGGAATTTACAATAAAAATTAGTGCATAAATAGACTGAAATACTTGGGAAAGGGGCATAAAATTTTAACTTTTAACGACCTGTCTATATTTTGACATGTGGGGGAGAGGGGGAGTTGTGGTGTCCCTTGACCTTTAACCTGCCTTATCCACCTAGATCATTTTAATCTCCCACCAACTGTTAAGCAGAAAAGAGTGCTATTAAAGAGAAAGCTATTCCTTTTGCCTTCTTACATAGATCAGATGACAACCTCTCCAAGTCCCTCCTCTCTGTCAGAGTTCAAGGGTTCAAAAATGGTCAGAATATCAAGCAACAGAAAGCCAGCAGGACTGCTGCAAAAAGAGTTTAAGCACTTTATATTATGCAAAGTGGTTAAAAAAAGGGGGATCGCATCATTTTGAAGTTTTTCTCCCTGATTTATTTTATTTAAATAGATACTTTGATTTCAGAAGATCATAGTGCTTCTAATTTGAGGGGGGAGGAAAATTCTTACATTATTCTGATTTGCACCCAAACTCGTAGCTTCCTAATAACCTTTTCCGTATTAACTCATTATATCGAGTTCCTAAGGTTTACGTACACATGCACTTTTCAATAGTGTACTGTAAATAAAATGAACATTTAACGCTCTAGTTCTAATCAATGTGCCAGGGAAAATAAAGTAAAATAAGATAAAATGAAATTAAATAAAATAAAATGGAGCATGCAGTCTTCTTAGTCTATAAACACCCTCAGATGACATTTCCACAATGCTACATATAGCACCCTATTCCTCAGAGAACATCCAAACTTTCTACTATTTCTCATTTTTAACCATAGACGTAGTTGTTATAACATGTTTCCCTCCAGAATTTCCACTTGCTTTGAAGAAAATATCCCCTGAGTACCCATGCTTAATGTACTTATGGAAAAGCAACTCTATATCATGACAAGCTAAACAATATGGTTCTTTAATAAAGAATGTCTGATATTAAATGCAGAGTTCTTATTTCAAACTGGTAAAAAAGCAGTTTGAGGGAAGGAATATAATTGCTCAACATAATATAAATGGAATGGGTGCAAGCTGAATCTAATTTTTAACAGAACCCCACTTTCTAAATATACATATAATGTGTTTGTGTGCCTGTGTACAGAGACACGATAAACAATAGAATTTAGAAAACTGCATTAGATTTTGGCTTTTGCATTAGGCCCTTCATATTCTGTGTATCCTAAAATGCTTGACAATGTTTCCATTGTACTTAACTAAATACAGTAATGGTGGTGCAATAACACAATGGCTTGTGCTCTGCCTTGGACGGCCGAGCCTGTCGTCGTGTGACAGGGAGTTTTGGCTGGGAAGGAGGCTTAGCCAGCCTCTTTTCACAAAAGTGCCATGGCGATATTGCCTAGACAGGCAGCAGGGACAGGCGAAAGGGATTTTGGATTAACATCTCATCTCATGAAGGACGGCACCTCAAACAGTTCAACACCTCCCTGGCGTTGTACTGCCGTGTCAGCATTAAGAATCAGCCCAAGTCCTGGTGGGAGACTTAAACTTGTGACCTTCTAGCCAAGAGGTAAGAGCACTGCCGGCTGAGGCGTACTGTCATTATTGATATGTGCTTGCGTGGGCTGACATCGGTGTTGACTACAGTTTGACCTGAGAGTGGAAAATTGATGCCCCCACAGATTTTAAAAGTAACCCATATCTTGCAGAAAAGCTTTGGCTTTTTTCGCTATTGGAAGTTACCWCTTCTACCAGAGAACTGCAGTTTCCAGCAGACATCTAATCTCTAAATACTGGCATCCTAAACACCTTAAAGGAATTTGAATACCTTTCAGATCTGTCTGGATTCATAGTATTTAATTGGAAGCTATTAGTTTAGCTTATAATGTTCCAGATAGAATGCATTTTTATAGTAAAGTAATTTGGGAGGAAGATTGGTATAGTATTTGCAATAAGTAAGATTAAATACACATTTGCATCTTACAAGGCAGTAAAAAAAAAATTCAAGGCACCTTGCACCTATATAAGGTAGGGCATTTCCCAATGACACTGTAATACCAGTAGATAAAATACAAAATGGGTAAGAAACGCGTTCAACTGGTATTGTGTGCTATACATAGCAAAGGAAATCTCCTTGGGGAATTTTTCATTACATTACAATGTACATAAATTTGATATGGGAGAAATTATCAGTCTCGATTCTGCTTCTGTTGAAGTTACCATTACCAAATTAGACAGTTGATGATTGCAGACTTGGACCCAATCACTGCAGACTCATTCCAATTTGACAGTGATGCTAACCATATTTAGCAGATGTTAAAATCTAAGCATCTGAGGACCATCTAGATTTGCAAAGTGATGGTGTAAAAAGGTGTTGTCTAGCTTAGGGCCGAGGTACATTGTAGGTGTAGATGAACTTTGGAATAAATCTTTAACTGGTAGTCCTGTTGGTAGTTTAGATTTCTAGTTTACTTTTTTTATCAGAACTTATAAATGCTGCTTATCCCAAGCTGCTAGCACCACACCAAATTTAATTTAGAAACACAAATCATAGCAGAAAGTGAAACTTTGCCAGATACTAGCAATAACAGTGCCAGCTAATCCTTAGACATAAAAAAATATATCTCTCTCAGCAGATATCTCAGGGCAATCAGACGCTCCTAAAGATATACTGAAAAGATGAACTGGTGATTTGACGGTGGGTAATATCCAGCAACCTTGTTTAATCAAATTTTAGCTCCCAAATCTTGCAAAGTCAGCTGGCTTCACAAGTT
The DNA here is from genome assembly GCA_030449065.1 of Oceanodroma leucorhoa. NCBI lineage: Eukaryota > Metazoa > Chordata > Aves > Procellariiformes > Oceanodroma > Oceanodroma leucorhoa. The sequence continues at coordinate 4,775,840 of JASVER010000036.1, forward strand.
TCTGATTGCTTCAAAATCAGAAGAGTGAAACAATGAATTAGAGCTGATCATCTACAGCTCTAATTCAGGACCAAACACTGGCAGAAAATATTCCAAAATGGGAATGTGTATACAACCCTCAGCCTCATTTCTACAGCCTAGATAGGAGGCGTTGAACTGTAACATCTTTTTTCTATCCATTCCCTTTTTTTGTAAAATGTCTTTGCTTGTTTATTAAAATGTTCACTGCTGTGATCCCGTTTTTTACCCGGGGAGTTGAGTAGATTTAAAGATGACACATAGCTGTATAAATCTTATGTTTACTACGCCTTCTGTAAAGAACTGCCTGGCTGACCAAAAATAACTTTTATAAGCAAAGAAAGAGTAGTGGAAAGGCAGCGTGAGGGAGACCGAGGGGGTTATGTATTCTGCACAATGTGGGAAATTTACAGGCTGTGGTGTGGGAGCTGAGCCTCTTCCTCGGGAAGCCGGCTCAGCCCTGGAGTACAGTACTGCAACCAGGGACTCTGCTGGATTCCTCACTCTGTGCTCTTACTGACATGTAATTCCAGTTGCTCAAATAAAGTTATCCCTAAGAAGACAGATTTAGACCATAATCACACTGAAGACCTTTTACTGAGATTTTTTTCCAGTCAAAACTCAACAAGACTTTATGAAAAAATGATGACAGCAAGGACCTGAACAGGTAGAAGTCTTTAGAGATTTGGTCCCATTTTTTTTAATGAATTCATAAATTCATTTTGGATACATGTAAGTTGTATATATATGTGCTATGGTTTACTTCTTGTAAACGGATTCTTTTTCTCTGGGACTCATAGGCCAATTTGATCATCATTGTTATTATATAAAAGTTAATCACATCCATGATTCTATGGGTTACTTGATAGGGCCTTTGTTCTTAGAACTGGTTCCCTTTAAGTTTGTCATAGATAGTAAGAGGTAACAACTTTTACATATTTGCAAAAAAATAGCAAGAAAAATGTTAAAGTAAATGTCTCAGATATTTTATTTATACCAGTGCTCATAATTCAAGGCAATTGAACATTTTAGGAACTGTTTCYTCCCCATCTCTTACCAGTGGTTATTTTCCTGGGAATTTCTTACCACATCTTGAAACTTCAGGCCTGCACCTCTGGCACTGCTTTGGGATATGGAATATCCACATCTTTCTGAGCGCTGCATCTCGACACCAAGAATCCCACCATGACCCATCACCAAGATAACATCTAACAACCTGCATGGACTCCTTCCATGAGCTAAGTGGGACACTTTGACTCATGAGGATCCCTGAAATCCAGCCATCCTTGTTGTCCTGCGTTGCTGCGAGAGAAGAACGTGCGAGGCAGCAGCCTCCCAGCAGCAGTCTCCCCCATACTCCGTGCCAGCCCTATTCTGATTTTGACCTATACACCAGACTAGCACCAAAACATCTGCCTTCTCTTCAGCCTTCTCTTCCTTCCCCCCAACTCACCTCACCAACCCAAACCTGTTCAAACTCACACATCTGCCTGAATCCATCTAGGGCACCTCGTCTTCACTTATTTAGTAGTTCACTTCCACCTGGTACTGTCTCTATCTATACACCTTTATCTTCCACACTGCTTCTGCCATTACCACTACCTCTATGCTGGAGATCTTTCATGTCGGAGCCAATTGCTATGGTTACAGGCAATCTGCTGTATGTTTCATCTCCAGGAGCTGTAAATGAGGGAGTTTTAACAGCATTTGAGTAAGCACTGCCTCTTCCTTACATGGAGCATGCATCCCCATTCAAATTCATCTATCCACTAGTTGCTGCTCACATCATATATATTACACTAATAAGAAATTCTACCTGGATATACAGAGTGAGGATGAGTTCACTCCTTGTGAGGAACAACAGCTACAGTATTTTACGACCTTTTTCATTTTAATGGCATGAGCCTACCATTTCAGTCACACACCTTTTTGTTCTGTGTATGCAAGCTCCGATTCTGACTGTGGGATGAGGTTTGAGGGAGTAAAAAGATTTGATCTTATTTTAAGCCACATACAGTGGTGTAAAATATCAGCAAAATAGAATATACACACTCTGCATCTTGAAAATAAAAAAAAAACTACAATAAAAATTACACATTGTGTTGGTATTTTCTTCTTAAGAAAATGTGATTGGTACTCCTGAAGTTTTAGTATCATGGAGATGAAGTTCGTAGCAGTTGAGTATCAACTAAAATATAATCTTAAACCCCAGTCATTCCGTTTGTGTGTGTGTGTGTGTGTGTGTAACAAGGATGAGTGAGTAAGGGGCATTTCAGTTCTGAATTTGCATCAATTTGTGCCAGTTCTAAAAGCCAGAAAAAACTGAAAATGCTAGTATTTTAATTTTTTAACTCAGGTGTAAATCACACTAGCCAGAAAATTTTTTTTCATAAATGCAAATAAGAAACACGCTAAGAACAAATGATTATGTGATATTTCTACAATTTTGAGTGAAAATCTGACAAAAATAACTTGCAAGATTTTATTTCACAAGGAATCCTGCCACAAACTCTGCCCACAATTTTGTATAAAAACAAATCCCTAGATCTCTCATAAACCTCAGCAGAATCAAGATCCAGGTCTCCACACTTTCAGCTCAGCCCAGGTATCCATAGGGTAAACGCTGATCTGTCCAGCCCTCAGATAAAATATTTAGTTGCTCCTGCCAGGCTAGAGGGGCACAAAGTGCCTCCAGCCCTAAAACATCGTGAGCAGGAAGCCACCGAGCTGCGTGGTCCCGATTAAAGGGCGGCTACGGCCAGGCAAGCGTGCCTGGCTTCAGCGCAGGCTCGCATCTCTCAGTGCTGGTGGAGATTTTACGTCACTGTTGAGACGTCGGCTCTCGTTAATTAACCCAGGCAAGTTCCATGGCCTATTTTACGCAGGAGTTGCACTGAATGGTCTCTCCCGGCTTCGTAATCTATGACTCCACAAAACCTGCGCTTTAGGGAGCTACAGTGCGTATCTCTGTGTATCAGAAAGCAGCCTGACCTAAAGCTTGCTCTCTGCATTGCAACGCTGCGTGTGAGTGAAGGGACTGCTTATGAAAAGCACAGTCTCTGCCAGCTTTGGCTCCTTTCCATTTCCCACCACGAGGGTCACGCAAAGCCCCTCACCAGCACTCCCCACCAGGAGGGAGTTACCTCCCCCAGAGCAAGGCTTCAAACGCCCACTCAGGCACAGTTCTCTCCCTCGTCTTCTGCTGTCACCCCCTCCTCTATTGCTCCTCACTCAGCCGGTGCTGTGATCTAGTCCAGTGTGAAACTGGAACAACTGACCGGAAAACAAATCTCATTTGTAATCGCAGCACCATATTTAGATTTGGTACAATGCAAAAATAAAATAAAGTTGAATAAATCTGGGCCTGAATTTGGCTTTCTGTCTGTAACACCTTACAGAAGGATGGTGACAGCTGAATGAAATCAATATATCCCTTAGGCAAATGACTTTCCCTTCCAAGAATAAATCTTTACAAAAATAAGATTGCGCACAGTCATTTCAGGCCCCTGATAATAACATGGTGCACAAATACAATAATTATTTGATTATATACTTTAATAAACTCTCTCCCTGTTGACAATGTGCCCTTTTAAATCCATCCCCCCTTAGAGTTTTGTTACTCATCATACACCCTGTTTTTTTTGAGGAGTTTTTCCTGGGACATATATAAGTAGCACATTTACAAAGCCATTACGCACACACAAAATTCCTGGAACTGGCAATACAAAGCTGATCTTGGAAGCAGATGAACCATGCCAGCAGAAAGACATCTGTAATGCACCACAGTGCATCTATACAGGACATCCACGTGGAGCCTCTGCTGGGCACTGCACCCGTCAGCTCAGCACCTCGTACCGGTCCCCCCAGGGAAGAGCCCTGAGCAGCCGCGGCTCAGGACGTACACACAAGGTTTGGGCTGTGGTCTCTGCCCACGAAGCCGATGCATTGTTTTGTTTTGTCATGGGTTATGGAGGGTGATGTTGGGTATAACTGTAATGCAAGTCTCACTGTATCTGACAACACATAAATGCCCTGATCAGCTCCCAGTCTACATTTGTTCCTCAGCGTAGAAAGGTGTGAGAAGGTTTTCAGTATGAATTTACCAACGTGGTTTGGAAATTCTCAGCTAAAAATCCTAGGCCTGTTTTTTTAGCATCAATTGATTTCCGCATTTAAATTTATGGAGCATTTCGCACTGTTTCCTGCTGTGGTCATCATCAGGTCTTGGCCGCCAGATCACGAGGAAGCAAGCCATGAATGGCAGAAAACCCTGTGGCTGTCCTTATCTACAGAATGGCAAACATGAGCTGAGCTCTGTGCAAAGTCTGCTAGGCTGTCAAAASAAAAATTACAAAGGGCTCCCTTCTTTCAGTGAAGTAATATATTTCTGACTTTGCAAAAGTCTTTTACTTAGCCACAATTGCATCATATCTGAAATTATTTTATGACCTGGGGCATGCGTAGCAGGCCCATCTGTTCTCTCATATTGGCTCTGAGATGACTGCCACCATTTAATTTGGTGTTTGAAAATGCCAAAAGTGAAACAACTTCCATATTTGTTAATGAGATTTACCAGGAAAAGAACACCACCAACAAAAGAGAGCAAAATAATCTCGGTCTAGGTCTTTCTGAGCCAACATTTTAACTTTTCAAATATATTCACACAAACTCATTACAATTGTCACTAGAAAAACAACTGAAATCCAACTAGCAATGAAAGAAAAAGTGGCGGAAGGTTAGGACATATTTGGTAAACTACAGCTAGCTTTTACACTTGTGATTTTTAAGAACAAACCTTTAATTTTGAAATTCACAGTCTCTCCACCATTACAAGCCCCTTCAGGGCAATGATCTATCAAGTTCTGACTGTTTCAAACTGTTTGTGCTAGATTCAGCATCTATCACTCCTCAGACTTGCTGCACATTTAGCCACAGAGCCAAGAAACAATAATTTTCAATTAAGAAACCTGGAGAAGACTTGGGGACTTGATTTATGGTGCATGACTAATTATCGAATAGCTAGCCTAATGAAAATTAAGCTGCTGGTTACTACAAAGATTTAACTTCATTTTCTTGAGAGGATGCTGATATGACCCAGAATATAATTTATTGAAGTTTTATTATATATTTTTAAAAAGGCAAAACAGCAGAAATGATCTAATTAAATTTTTAAATATGATTTTAAATTTTTTCTTTTTTACATTTTACACTGTAATGGAGATAGCTCATGTAAACTTAGATCTGAATTAAAAGCTTCTTATTGCCTGAAGTTAAAGTGTTTCCTTTTGGATGGTGATGAAAGAGATAGGAATATGAAGGAGGACATGACAGAAATTGCTTTTAAGGCTCAGTGCATTTACAAGCAAAAGATTCAGTTCAGCACAGAGTTGATGCATAAAAACTAGGTTCAATACCTACAGTACTTTATATGTAAAATTCTGTTTAGAAATTCTGTTTTAAAATGAATTTTGGCGATCTTTAGAAAATAACTAGGATAGTGCTCTACGATATTTATTTATTTTTAACTCTTTGTGGGCTTTATTCACAGCTTAAAGAAATCAGTGGACTTTCTTCTCTCAGGTATTTGCTTCCTACTTATAATGGTAAGTTTCAGGGCTATAAGGGTCTGACTGTGGTTGTGAGTAGCATACGCTCATATGAGCAATCCCATTAGAAATCTTAATGGGGGAAGGGGGAGTTTACAATTAGGCACTAAGAGTGAAGGTAGAGGTCTCTTAATTACTATTTCTGCAGTGAATTGTTGGATAGAAATTCATAACACTATACATTTAGGGTCTCCCATCATGCAAATGTTACATTATTAAGCAGGAAGAATTAGCAACTCTATAAATACCCAATGCAAGCAACTCTGTATAAGTCAATAGTCACTACTATTTTCACCTCACACATTCACAATGACTTTCACTGGTCTCCATGGATCTATATAGACAAAGGAAAATGAAACAATAAATTCTTCAAGTCGCACTCTTTTGCAGAAGTTAAAAACTTAAAGATATTTTTCCAAGGAACAAATAAATCTATTCCTATGCAAGAAGCCAATCTTAGTTTGATGTGTGTCACCATAAACAATTCTCCTTCTGCTGTTGAGTCCTGCACACAGCACTCATAGGCATTGTTTTGTGCACTTAGGCGAAACAATGAGGAAGGAAATATCAAGGTGAAATGACGAAAGCCCTAGATTAGAGCAGCTGGTAACAAGACTGCTCGGGATTGTCACCAAAGATACCAGTCACTGAAAGGGAGAAAAAAAGGAAGAAGGAAAGAATAACTTGATTTATTCAGGAAATTGCTTGTTTCTTCAGAAGGCCTTTATGGGGACCATCACTTTATGTTAGGAGGACAGCTGGTAACCAGAAAGGGAGTGGGAAATAAATTAATTTCCTATCTAACTCTTTAAAGATCTGGGTCCTGTTCAAGTAGATGTACAGATATGGTCTGTGAGTGCAACTGATGTTTTTCCTTCAGTTTCCCAATTGCAAAAACAGCCTAAACCAAGACTGCATTTTTTTAGCATTTTCCATACTGAGGCAGCACTAAATCCTGATAAGCTCCAGTTTGGGTAGCAAAACTCTACCTACCCAAATTTCCTTGATGGTTTCAAAACCTTACRTGCTTACATGTGTGTTTACAGACATGTCACTTTTTGGTTAGGATGGAGGACTTTCTGGCAAAAGGTTTGGTACAAGATGTGTCTGTGCAGAGGGGTAGAGCCAACCGCAGACACTAAAGTCAAGTAACAATCACTTGCACTGGCCCATGAGGGAGAAATCCTTCCTTTTCTCTCCCAAGGTGTTCTCCAGTGCCCCTCTGAATTACTTGGACTGGCGCTGGGAGAGCATGTTGTCTTTGCTCTCCTAAACCCATTGTGTTGTACTGCTGTGTGCTGTTAAACAGCTGCCACAATTCATCCCTGGGCTGGCCATACTTCAATAGTGGGTGAAGTGATTCATGCATGTATGGACTGTAAAGTTTGTAAAGCACTTCAGGATCCTTTGACATAAAAGCTGTTACATCACTGTAATTTATTAGCAGAGTGGGTTAAGTCTTAACGACAATACCCTTCGAGGTAATGCAGCTCAGACTATTAGTCTGAAATGGTCTTGAAAAGTTTACACACAAAACTAAATGTATACTGTAAAAGCATTCCTCTGTTTGCAGTCTGGGGCCACTGTCTGTCCACAAAAAGACTTCCTTGTCATGGTTGTTTCTTTAGGTTGCATGGCATTTAGAAGCTGGAAATAAACATATATCGAGAGCCTTCCTTGTGCTGTATTGCAGTGTAATGGAAGTGGTTGCTGCACTCATTACAGCAATATTATCCGATTGCAAATGAGGGGAAGGGAAGATCCGTGCAGTCATGAATAGCTCAAACTATGAACAAAAACACTGAGCACCTCTGTTCAAAACTTCCTTTTGTCTCCTGATTTATCGCTGTAGTCAAATTTTCAAATCAGGCCATATAAAAAATACCTACTTCAAGTGAACCCACTTCCTGTGGGGAAGAAAAAATACAGGAAAACAGTGACTAAGAAAAAAAGACCGAACTCTATTTCAGGTCCAGGATGTGGCATTCATATTTCCGTGCTACCTTTGTGGAGCTTCRCATAATCTCAACAGTTTGATCAATGGTGGATAAAATAAAGCATCGTATCCAGGAAGCAAATCCTTACATATATACAGCATGGGTTTTCTATATCTGTAAGATGTTGGAAATTTATTGCAGGAAGAGAAGGAAGATGATCTGTACAGTAAAAGATATATGGTCCTTCATTATAGAGGCGCCTCAGCTAAAACTTGGAAAATTTCTTTTTTTCTTTCCTACATAAATTTTGCAGCTCTCACCCCTCTCTATATTCCTTGCTGCTAACATTAAATATCCTCTGATATTAATATTCCAAGTAACAGGTTAACAGACCCTAAGACAAAAGGGACAACTGCAGTCTTTTAGTTTGACCTATATACCTCAGGCCATGGCTGTAGTACATGGCACTGAATGTCATGGGGAGGTGGTTATCTGGGCCTCAGGTCTCTCATTGTCACTGCCTTCCGAGGCAGAGTTTGCCATCCTGGAAATCTTTGGTCCTAGATACAAGATCTGGCATCCAGTCACTTTAAAATTCATGCTGTTGAGTTGTCATTCGATCCAGAACAGGACAAGGACTGATGTGTACATATTCACCCTGAGTCATTACCTCTCTGTTCATAGACAAGGGAGTTTGAACCAAGAGCAGGTTCACTGCTTCACCAGGTTTACATAGTGGTATGGTTTTCTCTGTAAAATCGGCAAGGTACTAAGTAAAATGCAGCATAGAGTATTATACCTTAGAAGTTGTCAGTAGACTTTTAACCTCCACAAAAACACGATACAGAGTTTGACTCCTTTTTTGTTTTTTTATCCCATTGACCTTTTCCTACTGGCATTGAGTTCTCGTACAGGAATCTAATCCAAACTGTGTATCTTTTGGAGCTACTATATCCTAAGAAGCAGAGATGCTGGGGGAGTACAAGATGTCTGGTGTTATCTGGGACATGTCTTTCTTTAAAGCAAGGGGACCCAACCTCTGTTTCTCAGTGGGCACTGAAAGAGCAGCTTCTTCCCATTCTCTCAACTGTTGGAGCAATGCTTAGTAATAATTAGTGCAGGGATGAGAGGAGATACCCTGCTCTTCCTTCTGTGGAAAAAAAAAAGCAAACAGAAACAATGGAAGAGAAACTACAAGCAAAGCAAGGCGTGGTTCAGATTGGAATAAATTAGCTGCCGATGGAGGGAAATGGAGCAGATGGTCAGCCAGAGAATCTCATGCCCAGGCAGTCCTACGCGAAGCAGCACGAAGCCAAGCAGGCAGCTCGCACAGGAGGGCCAGCTCAGACATCCAGGGCTGGAGAGCCCAGCACCATCCGACGTCGGGGCGGGCAGGTGGCCCAGAGCCCACAAAATGAAAACACACGGCCTACAGTAAATGTTCAGTCAGACAGCTAAAAAAAATAACCATCAAGCCAGCTAAGTATCAGCAGCTGTTCAGGTAAAACAAACTCTTAACTGAGCACCCACCACAAGATTCACCTCAAAAAACAAGAAATAGAGCATCTTATTTGTCCTTTAATCCCTGTTGGACCCAGAGGCCAGACGAGTTAAGAATCTAGGGTTTGGTATGGTTGTACAGGGTGGAACAACCAAAAGAAAACAAGTTCAGCCGTCTCAGATGGTTTCCCAATGGGCCTCTCATACCACTGCTGGCAAGAGCTGCCTTTATTCTTGGCAGGCACAGCCAAGACAAGGACAGAGTGGGTCTGAAGGTTGCCCACATTTTCCCGGATAATATTTTGTTAGCTCAGAGGACACTGTGGGGATAATGAGGTGGGATTTGTATTTACTCTCACCCGGCCTCAGTTAAGGCAGGACTTCAGCATCCAGGCAATTGCTCTGGATACCCCCTTTAAAAGAACGAAAACAAAACGGATTTTTTTTTTTTTAAACAGGACATGGCTGCACGAAGGGCTAAATATGTTTTGAAGTGATTCTTTATGCCTTGCATAGAAAATTCAGTGAATGTCATCTTTACCCCTTGTAAGCACAGAGCTTATGTTCAAAGAAACTTCACAAGAAGTGTGAAGACAGATGCTCTTTGTTTAATGCCACTTACTAAGTTTTAGATCAAAATGCAGCAGATAATAGATGTGTCCTGCTAAATAGAACAGGTCATGGACTCAGGAAAACAATTTTAAGTATGCTTGTAAAAACGTAATGTTTTTACTGAAATTGGTTTTACTTTCTAAAATGCTTAAGTTTTAAAAAGAAGTGTGATTACTTTCGGTTTTCCCTAGATACAAGATTATTATTGTATGAACTCAGACCTGAAGGTATGACTACTTCCAGGTACATTTAAACTCAACAGCTGCTGTTTCATGATATGAACAGCATGTTTTCCCACTCTTCAGACTACTGTACAAAGTGTGGTTTAGACAGAAAGGCTGTAACAAGCTGACCCAGGACAACGTCCAAATGCAACACCTAACATGGACCACTGGTGGACTCTCGGCAGATTCTGCTAGACGAGGTGTTATCAGGGTGTTCCTGTAGGGGAGTATCCAACAAAGGAAATCAATAATTTCAGGAGTTTTTCTCCCTGCTTGTTGCTGTTTCCTGTTAGGAGATATATCAGATCTCAGATAAAAGTGTTAGTAAGCCTAAATAACCTTTACAGGAAATGTAAAGTCATCCTGGCCTGAAGCTCTGGACCACATAAGGCAGAAGGGATTTATCTGTTTAACGGCCATATATACCTACATCCTTGCATGTATGGCTTTTGTTCCATATTTGATTTAAAGCATGAGTTAATTCTGGAAAGCCTGTATTTTCTCCGCAGTTAAAGCAAAACTTGCTGAAAAGAAAACAATGCAAACAAAGTAGAAAAATATCATAATAGTATAACTATAGAAAGCTGAATCATCAACAGTCTTCTCATATTTGACTGTGATTTTTCAAAGTGCTAAGTTTCTCTATTAAAAAGACATGGAGATCTAGTTTTACAGCATATTTGAAACACAGAGAAAAATGTTACATGCTGGGCAATGAAATTGAATTTTTTTTTATTCTTGAAAGAGACCTATCCATTTCATTCAGTTCTGCCATATTTTTAAGTAAAAAAACAATGGGAATCTACAAAAATATTTTGGTAAAATTCGTGAGTATCTGCAGGGGTTCTGGAACTAAAAGTGATATTTTTTCCAACCTTCATATGAATAACTCATCTGCTAGCCCTATTCTTATTTAGCTCAAATGAAATAATAAGGAGACATAGAAAACAGTTTCTCTTCTCATACAATGCTTCATGCTTGTTATAGGTCCATTAATACAAGCCAGGCACTTTTTGTGTTAAAGATCGAAGTGGTAGAACAGCTATGTGTGCTTGTGGCTAAATATTTGCAAAGAGTAGTCTGTGTTGGGGAAGTTACTGTGTCATTACAAGTAGCTGCATCCTGAAGAGTACGTTTCAACAAGGCAGGTAAGCCATGGGAAGGCAAAGGCGGGGATAAGCAAACCAACATGGTACAGTGATTTTAACCCTGGGGGGGCCCCCAGGAATACAGCCAGGTATCGTCAGAYGAGTATAGCTGGTAAGGTAATTCTCCCAAACCCACAAAGACCAACAACCAACTTACCTCACGTACTGCAGCTGGATATTTTTTAATGAAAAAATGAAGGGCAGTGCTACTTTTTTACAAGCCAGATATTAAACAGTCTGTGTAGAAAACTCCACTGCTGATTTCAACAGAAATGTGGCAGTATAACAGAGAAGACCTTAGGCCACCTTTTGCAAAAAAAAATAAGAGTGGTTACCTTCACCACCTCAGCTCCACCCACCTCAAATAAACAATGTAGTGCAAATTAAAAAAAATAAAATATTTTCTGTGGTTTCTCAAACTTCCAGTCTCTAGAAAAACTAATATTAACATGCCATCATCCGTAAAGGCTGCACCATGCTGTGCTAGGTTTGTTTTTGTCACATCCCACCTTAGATTGTAAACCACCTTTGAGAGCAGTCTTGCTAATTAATTTTCAACAGGTCAGCTTGGGCCATACCAGGACTTGGCTTTTGCTTCTGAAAATCATATGTCAACATAATGCCATACAAATAATGAAAAATTCAAATGTTCACCATTTGCTGGAATACCCCCAGGTCAACCAAACTCTTGCTGCTTTGTGATTAGTGGTCTATTAATGTGTACTGTGGCTATATCATCTTGCTTTCCCATGGTGACATTATAAGCCTATTAAATGACTAAGGATATACATAAAAGTTGGGGGTGGAGGAGAAAGGCATTAAAACATAAAAAGGAATCAACTTCTTTTCTCTTTTGCTTTTTGCTGTTGTTTTTCATGATGATGCCTTTTTAGTTCTCACTGTAGCTCATGTCCCTCATCCTTCAGCAGCTTCTCTGGGCAGCCAGAACAAGCATCTGTTGCAGCATAGAACCCTTCAAGCCTCTTGAAAACTCATCTGTTGGTCTGGCTACACTTTCTGGCCAGAGGACCACTTTCTATAAGGAACTGGTGGTAGAGAGAAAAGGAGGTCTTTGCTCTAAACCTCAGAGTGCCTGAAACCTCTTCCCTTTCCACGTAGCACCACACAGATCTCCTGGATATGTAGAAAATGTTGGATTCTGACCTGCACTTCCACACCCTTGTGCCATGCACTCACGTTCATGTGCTATCATACTCATCGTGCATCTTCCAAACTCAGCAGCAAGGCCTGACATAAATCCTTCTTCCTGGCTATCTTGGCTGGACTGTGCTGCCGAGAGGGGTAGTACTCTGAGCTCATGGTCTGCCATCACTCCGTCTCAGCCTGGCTGAAACAAACAATCCACTGCACTCAGATAGGGCCCACCACCCTTACTGGTGCATTTACAAATACATCAATGACATGACTGCCTTAACAGAACTTAACTGCACCTGGCACAGAGCTGATGCCCCCATTCCTCAGCTGAAGGCCACAAGTAATTACAGAAGAAATCTCAGTAGTCATTACTACAATAAAAATTAGAACCACAGAATAATTCAGATTGGAAGGGACATCAGGAAGTCTCTAGTCCACCCCCTGGCTGAAAGCAGAGTCAGCTACCAGGTTGCTCAGGTCTTTTTCCAGTCACATCTTGGAAACCTCCAGACACCGCACCACCTCTCTGGTCAATCTGTTCCACTGGTTAACTGTCCCGAGAGTGAAAAAGTTTTTTTCTTATACCAAGTTATCCCTGACACCCTCCAAAAATCTGTTTGACTGTTGGCCTTCCAGCAGATGTCATTGAGCTTGAAGTCCCCCCTAAGACCCAGGGATACAGAGACTTCCGTGAGTTGTTTAAAGGAGGCTCCATCCACACCCTCACCRTGACTGGTTGGTCTGCAATGCACTACCACCATGATGACACTCTCACTGACCTCTCTTCCAATCCTGACCCTCAAACTCCCACCCAGCCTGTTGCCCATCCCACAGAGGATATGCATTCATCTCATATGTTGCTTCACATTAAGGCAAACCCCTGGCCTGGTCTCTTCTGCCTGCCTCTCCTGAAGAGCTTGTGTCCATCCATCACAGCACTCCACCCAATCAGCTCTCCCATCGTGCCTCAGCTATTCCAATAACATTGAAGTTCTGTGACTGCACACACAGCTCTGGTTCCTCCAGCTTGACCAGTACACTCTCTTGCCACTAAATTTCTACTTCAAAGCACTCTTCAGTTTACCACTTGTGTGATTTTCTATAGGGTTTCACTCATTAAGGCCTTCGGATTTGCTAGACAATAGACAGTGCAGCAGAGGGAGGTATCATTCAGAATGTTCTGCCTAGTGTCTTTCCAGAAAAGCTCTTTTTCTGCCACAAGCAAGGTCCAAAGTTCCTGTTCCAAGGAAGAACCCTGGCAGGGTGGCGCCTACAAAACAACCATGCATCTCTGCCATTTCGGCCAGTATCTGAGCAGTAGTTTTCTCTCTGTCTCTGGAAGGGACACAAACTAAGCATGCAAATGAAAAACAGAATATGATCACCGCTAATTTATGAAATCTGAGCTATTATAAACAATGCAGATTTCCCATTAATCTCATAGAAAATCTGTTTTGAGTTAGGAAAGCAGAGTAATTCATAGTTTCTAGGGCAGCAAGTTTATGGAATTGAAATATAATTTGAATTCCTGTAGGGTTTATCAAATATAATTTTCACAAGTTATTTAGTTAAAGTCACTTTTTCGTGTTTTTACTCTCTTATTGGATGACTAAATTATGATGTATAGTAAATTAACCTTTAATCACTAAAAGCTGTGTTCAGACACTATGCTACTCTGCCTGGCAAATGCTAGCCAGGCGGAAGAGCTTTGTTCTTGTTAGCTGGGACCTGAAAGCTGCCTGTTCCAGAGCAGTAGCATGCCATTCATTTTAGGCAAGCAGGGGTTTGCCCTTATATAGCCTTGTAAATACCTGAATGCAACATTGTGCTATGAATCTGCTTGAAAGGGAAACATCAAACTCCCGACTTGGAAATCCTGACTTCCATCTGTCATATCCTAGTAAAAGGCGGGCATCTTTTCAGTCTCTCCCTTCCATAATGTGGAAGGTATTTATTTGATTTTTCAGAATTAATCCAGCCCAGAGCTGGTTTAATAGTGTCATATTCTGCTAATTACACAGTCTTAACATTCAATGTTCCTGGCTGTGAAATCTACCCAGCCTCAACATCTCCATTTGATGGACTTACTTGATGCTTTGGCTGCTGATGCTCAGACCCATCTGTTTGAATGGCATTATGCCCACTCATCAATTGGTTGGACCTTTTCATTACAATATAGATGTCTATCATTTATGAGTTTATGTTAGTTCTCCAGCTACCATTAGACTCAACAGCCATTTAATGCTTTATGGAGAGCAAAAGGTGCACATACTGACACAAAAAAACTGAAATCTGGTTTTATTAATAATGAAGATAATACAGTTGAGGGACATGTATATTTACATTATTCATTGTGAACAATTTATCAGCTATATTTGTCCTTTTTTCTTTCTGTTTTGAAAAAAAATTCATACACAGGTAATTTTTCCCCCAGCCTATTCTTCACTGAGTCAGCGGTAAATATATAAACAACTGCATAGCTTTCAAAGTTCAACCTGTAGGTATTTGTATCTGTTTCACGATGTATTTTTTTAAGTTCACATTCTGCTGTTTGTGTAGACAGACTGCAAGAAGGGAAATTTTAAAAATGAATCAATAATTAATGTCTAATAGTGACTAATTTGTTACAAGGCATCATTTTCAGGCAAATATGTGAGAATTTGGGCSTTCAGCTAAAGAATATTTGTTCCTGAACGTTACCTTCAGGAACATCCCTCCTGAATAAGCATTCAGAGACAAAAAGAGGGATGAATGTAGTCAAACTACATAGCCACTTGGGACTTTAATTCAAGTTTATGAACTTCATTAAAGACAATTTACACCATCTGTGGATCTACTCAGTGTTTTTGCAGAATTCGTTTTACTTTATTTAAAACTAGTCCCCGTTCTTCTAAACAGAGGATCAAAATTTTCTATCAACATCATGTGCTATGTTAAGTGCTAACCAAATATAAATCTTAAGACAAAGTGGTAATATGGATTAAGCTAATAAAATAAAAGCAACCAGACAGAAGATATTACTGAGATTATTTTAGATGCTCCCACATTATTTTCAGTGATGACATCATTCAAAAGCCTTTAAATAGCTGTTTTTCTTCCTTTTTTGCTACCTGTCAAAATAGCAGCACAAGGAAAGGAATTTCAGACAAACAGTGTCTGTGTTGTATCACAAATTTAACAAAATCATTTCAAGCATGTTTTAAGATAGACAGCCCCACTCAAAGTTTTTTTGAGGAAATGGCAATACATAGATAAGGGAAGACTATATAAAAAATCATAAAACGTGGCAGGAAAAAAGACTTATGAATAGTGATCCAGTTCCTTCCAGGTTTGCCAACAGCAGTATGTTAGCATTTTGTTTGCTTAGTTTTTAGAGCCTGATGCTACTCCTGATCGTCATGAAGAAATCCAGCCTAACAGCTCCCATGTCACCAGATAGGTCTGCTTAGTAACCAAGCCTCTGGTCTTATCCTTTTCTCTTTTCTTTTTTCCACATGAAACACATGTAACATATTTTAACCATTCAGCACTTCACTGGGAAGTTTTTTATTAAACGTCCCATAACACATGCGAAGGCGACGGGGTAAAGCCCCGGCGCAGGCGCTCAGCGCCGGGGTAGCGCGTTGCCACATGCAATGCCAGGTGCACCCAGCTCGCCGGCGAGCGAGCAGTGGTGTCCGTCCTCACATGGCAAAGTCACGCAGGACCCGATCAATGTGCTGTGGGGTGCTTGTGATTGCAGCTTGTCAGATAGTGTCAGCTGCTATCTCATGCGTGCGTGTGTCATGAGTAATGAACACGCTCGTTTTGCTCTTTCTCCCCCAGTGCAGACGCAGGGAGGATGCAGGCTATTGTTTGCTGTTCCTCCCTAGGAGCTATGTCAACATGCACTGAAACTATTTCATGAGTGGTTATAGAGTGATTTTCAGGCTGTGGAACTGGGGAATTCTTTGGCCAAGGGTGTATTTTGTGGACTACGGCCAGGGAATTATCACTCCCCCAGTCAGAAAGTCGGTCTTGAGCTGCCACAGAATTCCAGAAATGCTGGTTTTGGGGAACAGTCTGTCTAAAAGTGATGACACTGTCTTCTCTGGAAAGTACCCTCTGTGCTGAGATACTACTGAAGAAGGAACGTTAATTTCTTGCTTACGCTTAATCAGACTTGTTGACATTTAGATGGAGAAAAAAAAAAGGCAGCCCTGAATACATTAATGGTGTAGAAAAGAAAGATATAGATTACATGGACCCTCTATAGAAGCAAATCTTGCATGAAATTCTTGTCATTTGATTAATATCTCAAATCAAAAGTCTTACCACATTGCAATCTGGGAATCAAGCCAGCTTAGAAACTAAAACATATATTTTCAGTATAACTGTGTTCATAATGACAGGACCACATGGTCACAGCTTCAAATTAAATAAAATATTTCTATTATTGTCCTATTTCTGGGACACCAGGCAGCACCTTTAAAAACAAAACAAACCACATCAGCTTGTGGAAAGAAGGGATACTCTTTGAGAGAGCTGGTGGTGGAGACCTGCACAGTGCTGGAAGCTGGAGTACAGTGAGGTGCCTTTGGGATTTCCCACCTGGTGGGGCAAGGAAAGAGTAACTTCCATTAATTTTTCACTTTTGTAAACCTTGAATCACCTTTGCTTCACCATTTTTTTTTGATGGATGTGTGCTAGACTGTCCTACTGGCAAAACCAAGTCTCATCAACTCATCACACTCCTGTACAGCACCGTGCTAATTAACACCCCACCTCTAAGTGCTCACCCGCCTACTTGCTGCTAGGCCTGCAGTTACTACAGATTTTCTTTGCTGTTGCCCAAAACAAAATCTGACCTCACAAGCACTCCTATTTTAGAAAACATTTCTTTATATAACAAGCCTCACACACTTTGGCATAGATGATAACAATCTTATTTAAGCACTGCCCTAGGAAAAGAGGAGCAGAGGAGTTGCAAATCTCTGACCACTCTCTCTCTGCACACCCRCTCCAGCAACAGACACCTCCCCGGCAGCATCATTTCTGGGCAGCCCAGGACACCCCATCACATGCCGAGGTCTGTGCTAGGAGCTGTTCAACACAAACAGTTCTTTYTGCAGAGCACTTAACCTGCTCATAATCACAGTAAATTTAGAATTTCTTTCATGTTTCCATAGCGGTGTTTTAGTCTAGCAGGAATTAGTTTAGTAACTCAGAAAGTTGTATGGAGGACAACAAGGTGCMTTTGAAACACCAAAATCTTATTCCAATTTTAAACTATTGTGCAAATATAGGCCTGCGTGGGGAAAAAATATTGCTTTAAAAAAACATTGCAAAATGAGAAAAACCTGGACAATATAGGATTTTTTTTTGCTTATTTAACATTATATAAAGTATGAAAATTAATGTGACATGTGGATAACTTGTTCTCTCCAGAATGTGCTTTACAAGTCATAGATTCTATATGATGTTGCCGTTGCTATAGTAACTCTTTTTTACAGCAGAGCAAATACTCATACAAAACCTTTTGACTTTTAGTAAGAAAATTTGCATTCTCAAAATGTTTTCAAGTAAAGTTTACGACCTAAAAATAATAGATTCATTGTCTTTCCCTTCCCCCATATCTCTCAGCTAGATGTAAGCAATTAAAAATATGCTTCCTTGATCAAAGACTTATTCTGTGATCTAAAAAGTGATTTCATCTCACGACTACATTTTATGCAATCCCGTAACTTAGAGTAAAATCAAACGAGGCTTCCTATGTTAACTACTGTAGTAGATTTCCCTCTTTTTTTCTTTTCTCTTTTTTTTTTTGTTTTGTTTAAAGGTGATTAATTACTCAAATGCAGTGTGAACCATTCACTTAATACAGGGTGTGTAAGCTCAGTCCTTTTTATCTTCTCTGTTTTGAACACCCAACCGGCCAGTTTTACCCCACTGAACTAATGCAAGACAAAAAAAAAAAATCAATGGCACACACTTTGGATAAATACCTCTACACTGTACATTTGCCAAGAGAGCTTCTAAGATCAGCTCTGTAAATGTCATGATCCTTAATGCTATTGTGGTATAACTGAAGAGCGTTCCTTGAGCCCATTTGGCTAGGCTGACTAGCGCACTTTGTTTTCCCAGGAGAAGAAAGCAGAGTAGTAAACCATTTTTGCAGAATGTCATTCTCCCACAACAGTTTATGAAAGAAACATCTGTGACAAGAATCTTTAATGCTTTTCTCAAAGCCAAGCTGACAGTAAAAGAGCATTGCTAAAAGTGGCAAATCAATCCCATTCCACTCCTTCTAGAGCAGGACACCTAATTTGCTATGTATCACATGTATTTTCTTCGCATGTGCTGAGAGGCTGTGACATTGATGTGGTGGCTGTCGTCCAAGCTTCTGTTGAATAAACACTTTGGCCATATAGCAGGCAAGCTGGCATGTTTAGTAATGTCTGCTGTCCAGTGTGAGTTTACTTCACCTYGGGGAAAGGTTTGTTTAAATTACAGATTGCAATTGGACATATAAACGGTATCTTTGAAGGCTGATCTGAAAACCCTAAATCATCATATAGAGTGCACTCTGTAGTTTGGGGGGGATTTTTAAACTTGGCTTGCTTAGTATAGTGTGAGGGTTTTTGTACTACCTGGAAACACAGACAGATCAGACAGAAGAAAGTAATAGCGAATACAGTTCAGCAGCTAAAAATCATTTCATTACTGAGCTTGTGCTGATTGTGGTATAAAAATAAGATGATTTAGCTGAAACCAGCCTCACAAAGTTATCTGGATCAGAGAGAATACTTTTTATATTTAATTAGTTAAAACATCTGAAAGCTTTTACTGGCATTGGACAATGAATCAAAGCTCTGATGAATGGTGTGCTGAGGAAATTGAGAGCTCGGCTGTGAATCAGGATTTTTCTTAAGTTACTGTTATTTTTTAAAAGATGTAACACTACTGAAAGTTTTTATTATCCCCAAATTAAAGTAAATCCTTAAATAAACTTCTGATGCCTGTAACATTTAAATTAATCTATTTTGAAGATTTTGAAGAAGAAAATAATGTAGAAAGGGGACCACAACTTTTGGCATGGGTCGTATACACTATAGCATTCCTCTTTCATCTAAGGATGTTAAACGTAATGCCCCTCTTGTCACCCTTCCCAGCATGAGCACATGGGCCAAGCCATGTAGTTTTTCAGCACTATCAGATCTCCCACTGAATCCTATGGGAGTTTTGGCTGACGCTGGAGTACGCAGCGTAATGAGATGGATCTAGACAGGGAATTGATAGCTCCAAGTGCCTTTCCTGGCAAAGAGCTGGATATCCACAGCTCTGAAAGCTGAATGAGATTAAAGGCTGAAATGATGTGGACTGCAGTGAAAACAGCCATGGTGCACAACAATAGTAGATGGGTTGTACCACACTCACTGCCAGGGAAACACCAGTAAAAGTGCTGAGACAGAAACTTAGAACTTTAATTTTGCACTTAAAATAAGGGAGCTCTATGGAGGGTAGCCATAGGAACTTATTTACAGGGGAGTTCTGAACTCAGGCTATGGCATTGGGGCTGTTGTATGTTATAGAGTCAGAAAGTTTGAGTTCCAGGGAAAGTCTATTTATTCCATTAGTTGCCATGGATAACACTTGTTTTTATACGTCTTCAGAGCCAAAGGAGTGGGATTGCATATAATAGTGGGACTGGAATTCAGAATACTCTCCAAACAGACGTAACTGGCATCTCCATAGTTGTTCAATTAGTGGCACTTGATTGGATAACCAAGCTCATCTCAGTCCTCCTGAATCCCCCCATGACTTGTAAATCAGCTCAGTGACATGTGGGCAGAGTGAGAAGGTGTGGAGGAAACTCCAACACTAACGATATTTAGAATGATAATCCACAGCTACTAATTAACACAACAGAGAGAAGGAAGACAGACTCATCCTGAGATTGTATGAATGGAAAGGAAGGGTTGTTTCCAGAGCAAAAGGTGGACCTGAAAGATTTAGTGCCAATGAGAACAAAGCACCTGTTCTGKCACGTGTATTTCCTCCCCATTTCTCTTACCACATGTGTTACGGAGGTGGGAAGGATTTTGTTTCTTCAGGAAGCAGAAGATTCAGTTCTGCTCTCTTTTTTCTCAGGAAGAAAGTCCCGCCGCATAGTGAGAAATCCCCCCTGCATTTTTCAAGCCTATTTGAACTTGAGAATCCACTCATTTTACTTCAGTGGGACAATTCTTCAGTAGGACACACTTGGCTGAGCTGGATCCTCAGCGAGAACCACTGTCTGCAACCACCTGTCGGCTGACGGTTCCTTTTGTGAAGATTTGGCTCTTTGAGGATAGGAACCTATTTCTGCATCTGTACAGCTCTGAGCACATTCTGTCCTGGTGGAAGTGTGGAGCTTACACACACTACCCAAAACAACTGAATTTTTTGAAACTGCAATAGCTGCAGTAATAAACAGGCAAACAAACAAATCCCYGCCAGGTTAACCCTGAGCCCTGAATTTGCCCAGAGTATAATATAAGCAGGTAGTTTGCACACTGCTGGGATTTTTAAAGGAAATAAACATGGTGCAATAGATAACAAACTGCTTTTTTTAACTTGCTCTTTGCTTCCTGCTGTGTGCCCCTACTCCCATATAGTAGATATCCAAAATATCAAAACGTAATTTCATTTTATTTTTCAGAGTTCATTTACTTACACTTGAAGGTTTTTGTTACAAAGAACAAAGCACATGTGTCTAACAGTTTGACCCTTCCTCCATCCTTCCCTAGGGACTGCAATTAAACTTTCATTTAAGTAGTCATTTGGTGTGTGGGATACTATGTTAAAACACTTTGAATTGCTGGTTTTTCGTAAGGTCCCCAGCTGCTCTATCTACAGCACCCAGTAACACTTCTGATCACATTGGAAAGACTTTGCTAGTATTGGGTATGCTTGGGAGGACTGATTATTTAGATACAAGAAATGAAAATAGAGAAAGGATTCTTTTTMGGGAAAAGCACTGACTGCAAAGGACAACTGGAGTGTGTATTATGTGTCTATCAATTTCTTGCCCATCATTTTGTTTCTGCCATGGGAATACATCAAAATATTGGCTTCCTG
The DNA here is from genome assembly GCA_030449065.1 of Oceanodroma leucorhoa. Lineage (NCBI taxonomy): Eukaryota > Metazoa > Chordata > Aves > Procellariiformes > Oceanodroma > Oceanodroma leucorhoa. The sequence continues at coordinate 4,797,139 of JASVER010000036.1, forward strand.
TGAATAAGGCGCTTATTCATGACTTAGGACCTTGTAAATTCCATATGTGATTGTGTTAAAACGTCCTTATGTTTCCCATGCTCATACTAGATTTTTATGTGTGCCGGCACGTTCTCCCCACCCTTCCTCCCGTACCGCTGTACATGCACAGAAATGGAAAGTTTGGTTTCCTGACTGGATTTGTGCAGCAGATTCTGAAAAAAATGGCTGATTGATAGGAAAAGAAGAAAGGGGTCAGAAAGCCCCTGTTCCCACCTATACCACCTCTTGTCTCCTTGTCTTTGTCATTCTTTTCTTCATTTTGGAAGAAACAATAGTCATATTTATTCCTGAGTGATTTTGGAGTTGTTCCCCTGCCCTCACCCCCCCAGTTTGGTTGTTTTTCTTCCTCTTCTCATTCATTTCCTTGAAAGCATTCACACCAGAGGAGCTTCATCCACTAGTCTGTGATTGCAAACCAGATTCCTTTGGAGGAATCTAAGCCTAAAGCTGTACTCCAGCACCAAAGTGGTACTTGAGTCCAAACCAGGAGAGCTGCACCATCAGCAAGTCTTCCAGTGCACAGCTAATACATTCCTTTCAGAAAGTTTTACATCACATGTGCAGTGGAGACATTCAACCCAGAGGTCCAAACTCTATTTAATTAAAAATAAATCCTGTGAACCACATGAAATGGAGTTGTGAGGAGCCTAAGCACGTATTGGTCCGGTTTACAAGATCTGTTTCTATTGCACTGAATTGCAGGCTAATGTAATGTATATAGCACATGTAATGTCTGCCAAGTCTGCAGCCCCCCTTTCAGCTGGATCACTAAGAATCTCTGTCCCCTATGAGGCTATTTTCACAAAGTACATAGAAAGTTTGAGACTTCTGTCTCTACAGGGTCACAGTCTCTGGATGGTCGAAAGCCCGATATTTTCATACAAGCTGCATTTCCTCAGAAAACTAGCTAAAACTCGTGGCACTCATGTTGAGATATAAATCTATGTCTGCACAGCGATATCAATAACAGTCCTTCATAATTATGGCAAAATGTTTTTGCATTAAGACATTGTAGTTGTCAGCTCATATGTTTCCACCAAATGTGCACTCTAGGTCTAAACTGAAACCCTGAATTTGGAATTTCCTAAACTTTTGGGGGCAGGGGCAGTCATTTGAATCTTGTATGTGCATTTCATGAAGGGCTTAATCAAAACTCAATCAATTCCCACCTCACCAACTTTAGAAAGGGATTTAAATCCAGTACCAGATTTGGATCTGAATGTCGTGCCTGGGGGCTCATTTCTGTTATCAATTAGTAGTTGCTCTTGTGATGTATCAAAAGGCAGTAGCATATAGGCTGTTGTTTAGAGGTGTACATAATGTAGCTTTAAATTTCATTGGGAAACTAAACAAAACCTCTGGCCTTAGGGCTGCATGTTCAAATACTACAGTTCCATAGTGCATTACACCAGTCAACACTTCTTTTCAAATACCACCCGCATAACAATTAACCTCACTTCAACCTTGAGGTCTCTGATTAGTGATGGCCTATTGTTTAAGTTCCATTAACATAGCCCCTGTGTTGCCCTATTCTCACTCAAATGGACTAATCAAATCAGTCACCAAGGACTTAAGCTCAGAGTCCAACTTCTTTAGTAAGCAGCGATTTTCAGTTTAAGTAGAATGGTGGATGTCATCAACACAGTCACAATTAGTATAGCTCTGACATGGAAAACATTCTTAATGATCCCCAGTTTGTGAAATATCAAGGGCCCAACAACTTGCAATATGAGAATTTCTCTGTATACTAGAAAAATTACAATATCAATAGGGTAGTCATTAATGCATTACCTTGTACCAGACTAGTCTCTGAAAGGACAGAACTTCAATTGGATTCCATTTAATTTCAAGAAGCAAATGCTGTTTTGAACCAGTAGAAATAAAAACATGTTACAGCATTTTTAAAATGTTATTTTTCACTACCCGCACCACATTTATTATGTAAAAAGGAAAGCATTGTTTATTTTTCCAAATCTAGTTACAGAGTTGTTATTCTTGACATTCTTCTTACTTGGATTGCACAACTATGTTTTCATTCACATTAGTTGATACTCGCTGTTTCAATCATTTGTAATTAAAAAATGTCTAGTATTATTTCTTTGGATTAATTTTAACATTGTCTTCTATTTCTGTCAAGGTAATGGATGATTCAAGCACAAACTTCTGCAAAGATACAATGGAAGAGACATGGAAAATACAAGTTGAACTTCACCAGTAGAATTCAGGGCCAAATCTTCAAAGGGGCAATATGCACGCAATGAAAGTTACTGCCCACTTATCGCATAGATACCCACTGTGCACAGGCAGGAAGTTCTTTTATTTTCGTGCACATGCAGTTACTGCATGAGCAGCATGTGCATTTTCCAACCATTCAGATCTTGCTTTCCTTTGAATACGCAGCAAAAAGTCGAAGTAGGAAGCCACTGGCCATTGAGTGGGACATTGAGGACACCGAGGTTTTCAAAATGGAGCCTTTGTGGCAGGTAAGAATTTGCTGTGATTGTAACTGGTAATTCCTACCTAATGGAAAAGAACCTTTTTTTTTCTTTTTCTCTTGTTGTCTTGTTTTCTTGCCAAACTGCATCCGCTTTCTCAGTCAAATACTTTTTCAGACCATGGCAGAATCATGCTTTCTCATCTCCTCAGAATATGATGAAGTTTCTAGATAATGTTCACACGTAGCTTTTCTTTTATGATCAGCTAGAACACTGTGCACAGAATAAACATTGCCAGATGCATTAAATGTTTTATTTCTCTGCTTCAGAGAATGAAATTTGGCAGAAATATTCCCTAATTTAAATCCAGCTTTTGTCTGCCTCATTGCTTTACACACCATGTAGTGAAAGAACTGGCTTCACACTGCTCCCACAACACCAGTCCATCTGACTGACAATAGATCCAATCTGCATTACATGGGAGGCCATGTGAGCGGTCCATTCTGCTCCTCCATCTCCACCGACAGCTGGAACTGGACTTGGAGTAAATGCCAAGGGAATTTGCATGATAGTCCATTTGGAGCACATATGCTATAAATTCACCATTGCTGCAAAATGGCAAGCCATAGGCCTCATCTACACAGAAGTTACATGAATTTAAATTAAAACCAATTTACTCTAAACCAGAATGAACTTCTGTGTGAACACTCATAACAGTTTAAAATCATCTCACTTCAGTTTATCCGGCACGGGTGCCGTTTCCCAACAGTTAACGCAATGCAGGAGAAGCGTAGACATTACCAAGCAGTCTCCATCTTTAATTAATATCACTTTAAACCCCACCTTTAGCCTCTTTGCTGACAGGGGCTCTGCCAAATCGGCTGGGGGCTATTCATTCATACCTGTCATTCAGAGTCAGGGATGGATTGTCCGGCAGTCCTTCTCTTCTTGCTTGCGTTACCACAGTCAATCATTGCTCCTCTTTGGAGGACTCCAGAAGCGGCATTGAGACATCGCCCAGCGTTGGGTCAGGTTTGATCCTTCCAGCCCATCGGTGAACGCACTGGGACAGTAGCTTCTGGAGTGGCAAGAGCTACACACATTCTTCAGCCATTGTTCTGTCGACGTTACCCCTGGGCACTGACCCCCCGCCTGCACTGCCTCCTGTTGCTCTTTTGTTCAAGAGGAAACTTGTCATTTAGAGGCTGATTATTAGTTTTCTTTTCTCTTCCCCCCAAGTCGCCCTTTAACTGGATCATCACCAGTTTTAGAAGAGTTACCCCTTTCTAAGGAAAACAAAACAGAATAAACAACCTCTTCCCAGTCCCTGCCAGAGCTCTCTTCTTTTCACCAACATCCATTTTCCCCCCAACAAAATGAAAGGATGGGGAGAAAAAGACAGCTTCTTCCCTGTCCTTACAATGAAACAACAAAGAGCACAAACAAAATTAAAATTAGGCATTTAAGCTGATTTTCACCACTTAACTTTTGACATGTTTTTGCAAATTTCCTTCAAGTCCCCTCTGAAGATTCAGCCAATGAAACCCACTGTATCAAGTGGTGTTTCTAAGCCTCTTTGCATAACTTCTGTGAAACAGCCCACGTGTTGCTTGGAGTGGCAAAGGGACCTTTCTGCTAACCGTGAAATTCGGAGGCTATGACAGAGCAAAGTATCTGTGCCTTTGGGAAGAAATCAAGGGTGAAATGCATAATTTTTCAACTTTATGTAACTCTGAAAATATTTTGGGTCTGATACATCCAAACTCACTCTGCAAAAGGATCTCCAGGTGGGTGATTTATTAGAAGTTAAAGCCGTTGCCCAAAAGTTCTGTTCTATTTTATGCCCATGTAGCGTCGGTTCAGCTTCATTGTCTTGCTTTGAGAAGTAATTGTTTTTCTCCCCAGAAATATATTTTTCTTCCAGTAAGTCTGCATCATATTCATCATCTGGAATGTATTGGGAGCGCTGCACTGGGCTGAGCTTGCAGCTGCTCCCAATCATAACCAATGCACTCAGTGCAGACCTGCAAAATACTCGGCAGGCGAGGGTGGGACTGTCTGTCCCGGCACCACTCCTCCTTCCCATGGTTGCACCCGCAYTCCGGAGACTTCGCCACTCTCCATTTCCAGGTGTAATTCAAAATGGCATTTTTGATCCACAAAGCCATTCATGGTTTAAGAGCTTGTATTTCTCTGAGACTGCTTCTCTGTTTCAACRTTATGTTTCACCTGGCAGCCAAGATTGGCTGCAGTTGCATGAGATAAATAGCAATGTTGACTCTGTAAAACACATGAGAGTTTGCAGAATGACGGGCCATTCTCAGTCGATATACAGCGTAGGAGCAATAGAAAGATGTCTCATTTCATAGAGGAGAAAGGAAAGAAGAGCTTCTTTTCACTTGAAAAAATTAATAGCCTCCATTTTTTGTAAAAATGTCAAGAAATGGAACCACTCCCCTGCAAATATTCTGCAGTCTTCTAGAATTGCTAAGAATTGTGTATATGATTTGTGCCCATATTTGTATTGTGGGTTACACCAGTAGCAATATATTTCCCTTAGAAGCTGTTAGGTGTGTTAATGGTCTTACTTAGATTTGGAGTGAATTTGGAAAATCTAGAAGAAAAAAAAATCGCATATACATGAAAATCATGAGATGTTGCCACCATAGGAAATCATGTAAATGGAAAATTGACTGCTGGAAGCAGAAAAGTAGAATCGCATTTAATAAAGGAATGAGTTTAATACGACAAAAAGAAAGCATGCAGTATGTGTTAGACAAGTGGCTGCASATTTCTTCACTGACATCTGTTCCCTAGGTCCAGAAGAAACCTTCTGCTCTGGTCTATGCAGATGTCATGAGATGAGAGTATGCCTTCATGGCTTTGCAATCATCCAGTTTCTCCTGGGATTTACCCCTGGTTTTACAGCCTATCTGACTGAGGCAAGACACAGAAGTTGTTATAGTACACTCAAGAGATTCCTCCTTCTGTGTAACCCCCAGTGTCTGCTGCCTGCAACCAATACACTTTTTGCCTTTCCAAGGAGCACCCAGGTCCCCTCATTCCCTTTCCCCTTTCCCACCTTCCCACACACTCATCTTAAGGTCTCTCACCTTTCTTTGCTGACGTGGCAGCTAGCCAAGGATCCTATTTAAACTAAGAGAACACTATTTTTCTCCAACTTAACCAAATTAACCATGTTGAGCTTAATTTAACAGGCTGAGTTATAATACACACAATATTGTCAATGGTTGTAATTTTASCACAGGTTGACCAATATTCTCTGGTTTCCCTAAAGGTGGAAGGTCTTCATCACTCCACCTTCTCAACATAAAAGGAAATGTTTAACCCTCATGCCTATGGAAAAGGTTGAGTGGAGGACTTAAGAGCATTTCAGAAACAGAAGAGAAATGGTAAATTAGTAGCTTTCTCTAATTATTTTTTTTTTAACAAAACCCTTTTACAGTAAAATTTTATGCTCAATATGGTGGCAACAAGGTGCCATATGACTTCTGTTTGGTACATGTTTGGAACTGATCAAACTGCCCATAGYACTGTGTAGGCTACTGTTCAACCTCCTGTGTTGCGTAATAAGCTGTGCCCATTGCAATAATTTCAGCTGCATTAAGCCAGATCAGTAAAGATAACTGAATTGAAGAAAACACCATTTTTCCTCGTTTGGATGAGACTTGAGTGGAAAGGGATAGCGAACCCTCAGCGCTACATAGAGCAAGAGGATAGGAAACCGTCTGCTCCACCGCTGCCGGCTTTACTGAGCCTAGGGACCTGAGAGATGCCCCAGGCTCCTCAGCAGCAGTTGCTAAGGAAACATTTTAGGGAACCTTTTTCATAAATTCATAGTAATCTTCATTTCTCAAATGTCAAGGCTAATGACTCACCCTTTGATTGTAAATGGGATTTACTACCACAGAATTGCTGGCAGCCTTCAAAGCTAAATTGTATTTGTCAGCATTTGAAGACTTTTAGTACGTTGCTTACCATTGCTCCCCTTGAGTGAGCAGAAAATGTAGATACATGAATATCTGGCAGAATTCCCTCAGAAATATTTTAATCCTTTCCTAAATTTCCACATAGGAAAGAAGACAGGGATTGGTGTCTGCAGGGCTCCTGCAGCAGGGAATCCCCACAGCRGAGCCTGCGCCTTCAGGGGTTTCTGGCGGGAGGTGCCACCAGGCACTCCTGGGGAGCACGCACCCCGACAGCGGGGAGTCGGGACCAGCCTAAAGCTGTCTCGGGGATGAGCAGTGGAGACATACACCCTGCCTTTCCCACCAGAGGACAGTTCTGCTTGAAGGCAGCTGGATATGCTCACAGATTTTGTGGAAGTCACACATGAATCAGTGTCCTCGGTTTTCCTCTGATTAATCGCTATGCAAGTCTAATAAAGCAGTTTTACCCCTCACACATTTGGGATATCACCTGAAACCAGACCAAGAACCTGATACTCCATTACTTTGTGCCTTCACAATCTCTTTTCTGCCAAGTGCCAAGTTTGCAAATGCACCCTGAGACTTCCTTCTTCAAAGTATTTGACAAGGTATCAACAAACCCAGACTTCAAGGATGATATCTATTGCTTTGAAGGCAATACATATTTAGAACAAGATTCTCTCTCAAGTAATACAGACCTCATTGCAGATGGATCTATTTCCAAGTTAAAAGCTTGTAGGCCRGAATACAATTTAGAGAGTGGATACTCTAACACCTAGTGCTTTAAAAATACATAAAAGGGCCTCAAAGAAATACAGGCCTTAACAGCAAAGYTTCTGTAAATGATTTTTTGTAAACACTTCATATTTATATAAATGTATATTATAAATCCATTTGAGCATTGGTTCATACTGTATTTAATAAATTTCTGTTTAGTGTAAAAGTTACAAATATAATGTACTTTAAATGGATTCATATTATAAATCACTGTGACTCATGGAAAACCTTTCTCCTTGGAATTGCCAGTCACTGGTATGTGGAGGATACCACTGATGAGACCGAAAACTTGGTTGTCTGTAGTATTGCATTGTTAGGTGATGTGTTCCACGAGACAAAAGCAGTATGCAGCCATTTAGGAATATGTACTTAAAACATGTAGAAATGGCTGCAGAGGAACACTTGTACGTTATTTTGAAGTGTTTCCTGGTCACTTTGAACACTGTTGTCGAAAACAGGCAGATGGAGAAAACACTCATCCAAATTTTCTTTCTCTGTTTAGGGAAAATATATCCTTCAACTATATTTTGTACCAGTCTGCCTAGAGACAGACAATTTTGCTTTCCTGTTGTGTCTGGCTACAGGATTTCACAGTGTAGATTTGCTCATTTTTCAGCTGGTGTATTCAGCCAAATTGCCAGAATATACATGTCCTATCCCAGGCCCAGGTGCTGGGAGAAGGCTCCACTTTAGAATTCTTTTTGCCTAGAATACAAAAAGAGGAATCACTGCCTCTGAGATGCTAACACTGGTACTTCTAAGGCCATTTTTCTTGCTCCATTGGCTTCTAATTCTGTACTCTCTCATAGAAGTTTGCTTTTACTGATACTGTAAAATAAAGTACTGCAAGTGTAGAGGTGGTTTTAGGCAGTTCCCCCCATCCTTAGTTTCCAACTGGCCCTATCTAAAATAATAGTCAAAAAAATACACTTAGCTCATAAAATACGTCTCCAAAACTTGACTGAAAACATGTGGCCCCAAAATGTAGATGAAAAATGAACATACATCTACATTATCATACTGTTTACCAAATGCTGAAATCAAAGTCCAGTCTACGCAGTATTTCCTCTTTCTGTAACCAAAAAGTTTGCTTAGTTATTACACAATTTAGCAAAAACCTGATAGCATATAATTTTAGTCACATTGAGTCGTCTTATTCACCTAATGATTATTTACATCATTTTCTGACCAAAAAAAAATCTTATCTGACTAGGAGGATCTGACTTCTTTTAGTTTTAGATTCATCAATACCTATACCTTCCGCACCTGTATGCCTTATTTCGTGTGAAGTAAATTGCCATGTGTACTGTACCGTGTACCACAGTATCTCTGAAACACCCAGRCTGATCCTTTACTTGTAAATACCGAGGTGGTACCTGCACACTTAGAAACAATTGCATAGTTGCATGGGGCCAGAGTACATGTGATTGTGGTTTGACCTTTTAAAAGAATTGGTTTTTTGGTTCTATTAGAAAATGGAGATACTATCTCTGGGAGGTTATGACCAGTTTTATTCCCATATAGTAGATCTGAAATCCTGAGGACTTTGAAGCGTTCTGTAATTCAAACAAAGTTTTATCGTTTCCTGAAATGCAACAACCATTAGAAAATCATCTAGGTAGATTAACACTTTTCTGTCTTGCTTCTTAGAACACTAACGACTTGATCTACCAGCACAGTAGATGTTCCTAATGCTCCCTGTCCAGTTGAAGTAGGGAATTTCCTCTAATTTTGGCAAACAATATGCTGAGAGAAATGTTACTTAACTCACTACATAGCCATAAATCTGCTTTGTAAATCTTGCACTTTTTGGGAAGCTTATTGCTAAAAGTTTTGCTTCAGAAGCACATTTAAGGGGTTTAGATTTAATAAGGTTAAAAAACATCTGAGCGTTTTGAGACTACAAAGAAATAATATATCTGTAGTGTCCCTTGCGATAGATTAGAGACAGGACTTGGTTGCGGTAATGAATATAAATGGGATTCTTTATTAAAGCCACTGGACACAGGCAGGACTGTAGCTCTCTGCTCTCCAGCTCCCAGGCTAACTGCACACAACCTATGCTTTCTAATAGCACCACGCAGGTCTGCCCTAAATCCTGGCCTAGATTCAGCAGTCTTGGAAGGGATTGCCAACCTCCATGAAACCTAGCTGCTTAAATTGTTCAGCAGTGGGAACAACTTCCAGAGCATCGCCTGCCAAGGCTTGCACAATCCCTACATTTSCATGCACGTGAATTAAACAATGAAAAGACTGGAGATTCTGCAACTGGGAATAGAAATATCTTCCGTGCAAAAAATCTTTCTTTTCCTTGCATGTTTGAGGATAAAAAGAGATCTGGGACTTGGAAGCCTAGATATTTAAATTTTTTAATGCCATTTTAATTACAAAACTAACTTGAACAATAATTGTAAATATACAGTGGAGAGAGGCAGTCACCTCTCCGTATGCCATAGCCAGCGTTATAGTCTTACTCCAGGTACTTTTTTTTTCACAGAGGCTGGACGAGGGAGTTAATGAATGTTTATCGTCTTTGTACTGAGTCCAGAGCAGGCTCAAGGCATAGACAAAGTAGGTAATGTCTGATCATCTGCTCTGCTTAGGCCAGGGGAGAAAGGAACTGGCTCCTGGACCCTGAAGAGCCCATTCCTATGGATGCAACCCTTTGCTCTTCCTCTTGCTGCAGGCCAAGGGGGGGTCAAGGACTGGTATCCCACTGCCTGGCAGGGAGAAGGAGGAGAAATGCCACTCCCTCACAATCTGGTTGCCCTCATCCTCCCAGCCCAAGGTGCACAGGAGTGAGTGCAAGGGCTGCAGCGTAGAGCGGGGGACAGCCCCACCATAGRGGGGGGGTAGTGGAGAAGGATGTTGGTCGGGTCGGGAAAGGGATGGTCTGAGGGTAGATGGCCCAGGCTGGGGATGCGGAGAGCCTCTCCCCCCTCATATCACCCCTCCTCAAACCTCACCGGCTCCTCCTGACCTTCCTGCTCCCTCTCTGCAGCCCCCAATCTGCTGTAGAGCTGCCTTCTGCCTCCGCTGCCTGCCAGCCAGCCCGCCCCGGTCCCCAGCGCCCACCCTCGGGCAGAGGTTGCGGGTGCTCCTGCACATGCAGCCTACACCCCCCCCACCTTCAGGGGCTTGGCCACTGTTGAGACATTACACTTGGAGGTGTGAATCCCTTTTGAAACGTGTTCATGACGCTATTATCAGACTCTACCATTAAGGATGCTTTTAACCACTGAGCAGCAAACGCGGTGCCTTTTCCTCATTTTCTGAGGAGCGAGGAAGAATGTTTTCCCTGCTCTCACTTGCAAATTCAGACGAGCCACCTGGGGCCTGGCCTGCAGAGTATCTGCCAGAAACTCCAAGATCTCTCCACAGAAAATAAACTGCTAAAGTCAAACACGTTCAGCTTAGCTTCGGAAACTTCTCCAAATAGGGCTGTGGCAGATTTTTAGGCTGTGGCACAATTTCTCTCAAAGGGATTATGCCCTCCCTTGTGCACACACACAGACAAACACAACCACACACCTTCCTGGGACAAACCTCCAGAGCCCTACGCAGCAGGGAACTTATCTGAATAAGCAGGAGAGTGCAGTGTAGGTGTGGGATCTCAGGATATCAAGAGGTGAAAGGGTGATACTGCTTTCTGATTTGAAGAGCTAACTTGAGGAAAGCCTATGATCACATCAGTGGGCCACATGTACCAAGTGAGTGTTGCACATGTTAATATATTAAACATATGTGGTTCTTATTTCCTATGTTAAAGGAATACAGTTTGCAAGCATCGGGGTGCGTCGTTATTTCAAATGCATGGCAACTGTGGATTAAGGGCCCTTCAAGATTCCCATGGTCTGATGACTATGAATACCTGCAACATTCAACTTTGATTTTAAAGTTTCCCCTCACCTTTAAAATGTTTTTCTTACAACATTGGTGTGGGACCTGGGTTCATTTTAAAGGCTTATGGAAATGGCCAGGGCAACAGGAACAATAACAGCACCCTTTTAGGAACGTACAGGAAATCTTTTCAGCCAGATGTACTGCAGCACTGGGGCCACCATGAAAGTCTCACAGTTAAAGAAACCTCACAACAGCTTCTACGCAAAAGCCAAAGGGGATCATCACGTCTTCTAACACTTCGTCTTGCATTAGAAATAATTCTTGCTCAAGGAAGAAAAAAGAGCCAATAAAATGTTCAAACTTCATTCCTTTATTGGCTTTTTGTTGCCTTATGTTATTAATAAGAATTTACAACCTTATTTACAGTGTAAGGTTTTAGCATGGACTATGCTTGTATATAATTTGAATTTTAAAATTCCTTGAGGCATCATGAATTTAAGAAAATCCTTTAAGAATTAATAGAGTTTTGTCTGGGGTCAGATTTTTCAAAAAAAGCTCCCTAAACTGGACCTTCGTATTTCTGTGTGAGAGGAAGTCGGATCTCCTGAGCATCTTATGATTGAGGGATTTGGATATGAAAATGTGGGATTTGCATGTTGCAAACACTGCTCATGGCAGGGTGCAGGTGCAGAGCGAAGGGCCAGCTTCAGCATGCAGCCACTTTGAAACAGACTTCCTGATTTGCAGGCTCTGTGAATGCACTTTTAAATGCCAATTCGATGCGGGGAGGGGGGGCTGTAGGGATGTTTTGGGGGGTTAATATCACAAAATAGTGACATAATCACTTTCTTACTTATCTGACAGAGAGATGAAGATTATGGTCTCTGAAGCAGTGAGTGTGGTGGAAGACATTCAGAAGCCTTTTCTTACTTCTACAGTGTTGACTAATGGTAGGGTTATCCTACCAAAAAGAAAAAAAAAAAAAAAAAAACACCAAGCAGCCAAAACCTGAGGCTCCTAAATTAGAGAATACACATAAAAATGTTGGCCAGAGGCTTCTGATTTCTATATTCCCATCTCCCCCTCCCTCTCTCTCTTTCCTCTCCAATACTAGTGCTGTATTGAGTTGGAAATGTATAAATGTTACATGTAAGATGCAGCCTTACTGTTGCATCTTTATTCAACATCAACTTCCAGATGGGAACTATTTTTCATGGTTCATAAAGCCAAATCCAGCTGCTACATTTGGACCTACATAAGGAATCCACATTTTATTGCCTTAGCAGTGCATATAAAACAATTGCTGTTGTTTCTTTAGTACTGGTGCACCTCACATTTCTCAATACATTTTAGATATTTAAATTTTTAAAACTGTATTTTATAGTTGCTCATTTAGCTCTGCACCATAACGAGATCCTGCTTTTACAACATTTTCCAGATATCTAACATAACTGAAAGAAAAACGATCTTGGACAAATGGTATTCAATATAGCAGCCATATATTCAGTTACTTACTAAGAGTGTTCAGACAATTTCCTATGTAAACCACAATGATATTAAATACTTCTGGAATCTCAGCTTTATTAAGAGACAGGAAGTGCAAACTCAGGAGCCTTTCCCCTCCCCCTCGGCTAATCTGACTCTTTGATAGTCATGTGTTAGGAATAACCATGGAGTTTCTCCTAACGCAAAATATTCCCACAGCTAAGAGAAATTAACCCTTGCKAAACCTCAAAAGAGAAAGTGGAGTCCATGTGTTCCCAGGGAGAGAAAAAAATAATAATTAGGAGGAAGTTTATACCAGCAGCAGGTCTGCACAACACTGCCAGCTATTATATGCAGGCATAATTCATTTGCATTTTAGATGGTATTGTCAAAGCAACTACAGCACATCCATTGCGGAGGAGAATTATCCAGCCTGGCAAAATTAGCCATCTTTGTGCCTCTCTCACTCGCCATAGAGGGGAAGCGCTCTGCAGTCGCTCAGGCATGTGTGCTGGGGATTTTTCTCCTCCACTCTCAACTAGCAGATGTCAGGCTGTTTGCTAGAAAGCAAACAAATCCCCACAAAAAGCACCGAGGTGGGACAGAGAGAGTTAATGCACGAGTATGACAGGGAAGCAAGTTTGCTGTGAATTGGGAAGCACAAACTATAGTAATCCCCACCCTGCTGAGTGGCTTCCCCAGAGGTCTGATACAGTGCCAAAGCCTCTTACGCATACTGAGACAAAGCTTATTTCAAGCCGAATTCAGCTCCTGAAGCCACCATACTGCTTCCTGACAGCCTCCAATTGCACTGCCTCTGTATTTGTGTTTCCTGCTGTTTATATTTACTTGTTCCCAGAGCCACAACAGCTACAAAAACAAATAGCTGCTATTTGCAGGGCTCTGTATCAACACAGGTAAAGTGCTTCGCTTCCTTTTTAGTTTCACAAAGATTGTGCAAATAGGCTTTTAATACCTCAGAGAGATTAATTTGGTAATTATAAACCAGTTTAGGAACACATGCTAAACAATTGGTCATATAATCAGCATCCTTGTTTCAGAGTATTAGTGCGGCTGAGGCAAAAGGTTTTCAAACTATAAGGGCTCCACAAACACTCCCTTGATTATATCACTATTATTTCCCCATTCCTCTGAGACACAAGCTTGAAATATTACTTTTTTGTTTGTCAAGTCCCTGTGGATACTCTCCGGATCTGTGCTCCTGTCTCTTTGGCCTCTGCACAGCTATTATGATAGTGTCTGACTGGGGCAATGGAGATCTTGTTTGATATACTTATTTAAAGGATCGGCTTAAGGAAGCCTAAGAGCCATCAATTCTCTTAATTAACTGCAGAGAAATGATTAATGCTATAAATATGGAATTGATCAGGAAAAAATTATAGTACATAGGATTTAATATGCGTTGTTCAACCGATATTTAAGACATTAAATATGATAAATCTGGTCCTGGGTAAAGTGTTCGTAACTACCCAAGTGATTTATGCACCTCAGAAATTCCCACCACAAGACACCAGAGCTGTTAGGCTTCTCACTGGAGCCGAGCAGTGCTTTTTAGGTAGAAAAACATGCTTTTTCAAAATAAAAAACTCCTCAAGGAATGGGTCCATTTCAGCAGCACTGCACTTTTTAAACCAAACAGAGCAGAAAAGTTTCAAAGCATTTTCTTCTGGCCTTGTCTGAAAAGAACATTTTCAATTCAAAACAGTTCCATTTAAAATTCATTTTGTTTCATGCACATTGATGTCATCTTAAATAATGCAGAAGTTTCATTTATCGGGAAATTTAAAAAAATACAAATGACTTTGATGCAGGCCAGAAGATGGGCCTCCAAGCCTTTCCTTTCAGAAGCAGCCGTGCCAAATGTTCCTCTCTGCTGAAAAAGAAGCAAAGGAAAGCAAAGAAAAATATCAGGCAGGGGGCAATTAAGTCTGTTGCCATCCCACCTATTATCCTCTCTTGAAAACTGGACTCCAGCAGCAGTGCAGTCCAGAAAACCCCTAGAACCTCAGGCATGCTGCCGATATTGCCTTTGCACCCCTGAAATATCTGTCTGCCTTTTATTTCTTGGCTGTCAATGGAAATGCAGCATGGACATAAGCAGAGAGCAGCTAACCTGCGCACCCAGCTTTTGTGATTCCCACTTGTCACCTAAAACCACATCTGAAGAGCTTCGTGGTGTGGCAGCAAGAGGTGGTTGCCCTTCCTGATATACTGCAGTCACTTTGTCATTGTGCAAAAATACTTTGTTTGCATGTTCTGTGATGGTTGGCGTGGTCCACAGGGTCTGTGAGAGGTGAGGAGGAGGGCAGGTGGAGGAAGGGGACGAGCCAGCGTGCCAGGGCACAGCCCCAGATTAAGGACTGCTGGTAGAAATTATTGGAGTTGTCCCGCCATCCTTCAATATCTGTCACACCATGAATTGAATTAAAAGCTGAGGCAACAAATCCAGTGACACGGTAATGCCACTGACTTTTATACACGTCTAGAAAGCAGTACTTTTAGAGCTCGAGCATGCAGCATCAGAAAAGACAGCAGGTTTGGGGTTTTTTTCTTTTTATAATAGCTAACATCACAAATCTTCCCCCTCC
Organism: Oceanodroma leucorhoa; assembly: GCA_030449065.1. NCBI lineage: Eukaryota > Metazoa > Chordata > Aves > Procellariiformes > Oceanodroma > Oceanodroma leucorhoa. Next base: position 4,812,280 of record JASVER010000036.1, read on the forward strand.
CCCCCTTCCCCCAGTCCCTAAGGATGAGAGTTATGGAAATAACGTCTCCTGAGACCATTTCCCAAGAACTCTGTGCCTTGGTCCACAAGAAATGCAATGCCGGATCCACCCACATCCGATGAGCGAGACATCCTGGAGCACAATTTTTGGAGGGGATGTTGGAGAGACAGAAATGTCACTGCATTCATGTACAGAGCGTGGATCCACACACAGAGGGCTAACCTCCGTCCCCAGGGAAGCTGCCTGAACTCTGCCCCATCTCAGCGTTGCATTTGCTTTTCCCTCAGGAGTACTCACCACCCAACACGGGGTGGGAAGATCTGTCAGAGATCAGCCTCCCTCTGGACAGCCGCACGTAGTTCTGTGGTTCTCAGAGCCTGTCCACGACCTGCTCACCCACCGCTGCAGCCTCAGGGTGGGCAGAGCGTGCAGAGGGGTCACTAGGAAAGACCACCACTTGGCTGCCTCTGGGATGGAGACACAACGGGCTGAGCCTCTGTCTCTGCCCGGGGCTGCTACCCACGTACAGCACACAACAGGTAGAAGGGACGACAGTGGTGACCAACAGCTTCAGAGACACTGGCACCCCCCACTAGCTGGCATGAAGCGAAAATAAGGAAATCTGAGAAGTTTTCCAGTCTCAGCCTGTAACGTGATAGATCTCCCCAGAGGCTGGGGGAGGCATATGTCTTGGCTGGTGGCATGAGCCACAGATGGATTTGAAGGAGAAGAGAGGGCTCGAAAGAGGAAAGTGGCTGAGCACACAAGGGAAACTATAAACCATCAGCTCACCTGAGCTCCTAGCTGGGGCACATGATGRTTGTAAATGGATGGTGTGTTAGAGTGTACCACAAGCTGGACATTGCAGAGGGGGCAGTTGTATCATTAAACACTTAAAATCCATCTGAACTCCACGTTTAAATAGTATGAATGCAGGCACTTAAGAGAGCAAGACTATCTTCAGAAAACTACAGAACTAAGGCTCCCAGGGCTCACCAACGTCTCAGCAGCCAACACACTCCGAGCAGAAAGCCATCTGTTAGGGACTGCTCTCCATCAGTGCGCCCTGTCTGTGACCCCCACACCGTGGGAGAGGGGACATCCAGAGGGGATGAGCAATGGCAATGGGGTGCCACAGGGGCAGTGGTATGATGCATTTCAGTGGCCCCTGAAATCGAGGTGCTCAAGATTTGATTTTTCCATTGGATCCTCAGGCTTGTTATAATTTCAGGGATGAGACCAATTTAATTTTTATAGAGATGTGTAATCCGCCATTTCAACACACTAATTGAAATAGGCTGACATGCAGCTATGTGCCCTATGAGTCTTCCAAAGCACATATCTTGGCACTTTCCACCAGAGGCTAAATGACATGACTAGAAACCGTACCAGATCCTCTGTGTTTACAGGGTTCTGCTTCTACATTATTTTGATTGCTGGCTTTACCAACAAACATCCAAGTGGCAGAATCCACTTGGAGAAAATAATAGAAAGCAGAGCTGAAAAAGATTTTGAGAGGTCAAAAATCAACTGTACCTATGCTATTTTTGACAGATGTTTATTTAACTAGTTTTTAAAGTCCTTCAGCAGTGGAAATGCACACATTTTCCCAATGCAATCTGAGCTGTTCTTTAATTATGACTTTTATAATGGCTAACCTAGATTTTTCTTGGAGTAATTTAAGTCTATATTTTCTTACCAATTCAGAGAAAAAGTGATAAATAATTAATTTCTTCTCTCTCTGCAGCAGCTTTTTACGTGTTTGAAGACTGTTGTGCTCCCTTTGGTACACCGTACACAGCCCCTGTCCTTCCAATTTCCCTGTCGGCTGTTCTGACCACTTGGCTCAGGATTCTCTCCTTTGCTCCATGTCCTTTTTGGAAAGTAATGCCCAAAGCTTGCTCATGCTGAACAAGCTAGGACACATACACCCACCTTCCAGGTTACACTCATTAAAAAAAAAATCTCAGTAATACATTTTTCTTTTTCACAACATCCTTTTGTTGAAGGCTTAAATACAGGTTGAACTCATCATAATTTCTCTATTATTTTCTTTAGAATCAAATATTTTGCTCTACATTCTGCATTTCTGCATCTGATTTTTCCTCTGTATATACAGTAAGTACATTTTACTTTCTCTCCCTGATGAATAACATTTTTTCCAATCAGTTCTCCAATCTGATTTCCTGTTCCATCCTCCAACGTACCTGCAGCTTTCCCAGGCTCACGTTCTTTGTGGATGTAATGAGCACAATTGGTTCTCACACCCAGAACACTACTGACACTAATCACTGAGACCAGGCCACAGCACAGGATCCTGCTTGGTGCAGATTTCCATTTGAACAGTGTCTCATTGATAACTTATCTCCAAGCACGGTTTTCCAGCTGGGAAAACACCCATCTTATGGCAGGTTTCATCAAGGCTGTTTCCTTAGCTTTGCTTATGAGCTTGTCAAAAGAGTTATCAAAAGCGGGAGAGGTTAAACGGGGTCTGAGGTGTTCATAATTTTTCTTATCAGACAATTTGTGAGTCTTGATGAGACACATGTGAATAGTGAAACAGTTTCAGAAGTCTTACTTAAAGTCAAGTTATCTGACCATGTTACTGGACCAGTACAGCTAAGAATATCAAAGTGACTCCAAGTGACATGAAAGTAGAGTCTGTACAGATCCTACAGAGCCTGTTGCAGACAAGAAAGCAAATGCAATGAGGTGGGGCAGAGATGTCATCTGTCTAAAAGATGGAGGGATAGAAAACTAGAGATCATACAGCAGAACTTACTGACACTCAGAACTTGCATGGTTCTGTTCCAGCTTTTCTCTTACTATTAATCGTGCAAACTCAAACTTTACTCCTCAGGATGTGAACTTGTCACAGACATTGTGACATGAATCTTCATGTGGTTTCCACCACTGCATTCCTCCTATTTCTATCCCACCTTTCAGGGAAACCCATGGCAGACTAAAATACGAGCCAAAGTTATTAATAACCTTCAAGACATTTTTACAGAGACTGCATTTGATTGGAGTTTCACAACGCAACTGCTAAAAGCATGGATAGATTCGTAATCTTTGCTTAACATTGGGGTATATCTTTTTTAAAAGGAAACTACCTGTCCATCTATGTGGTTAACGATAGGAGAAGACAATAATTCCATTAAGAAAATTATAAATTACACTTCTCAGAAAGCCAACACTTGACAAACCTTTGAGCCTATGTTTAAAGAATAGAGTCACAGAGATATAAACTAAAATGTATACAYTGGGAAATAAATCAGAGTTCAGTAATTAATGTGAATTAAAAAATCTTGTTTTACTCAATGAGAGCAATTACCATTACAAATTTTGATTATTCACATTTAAAATACTAGCAATCTAACAGGCCTTTAAAACATCTATTTTGGTTGCTTGTTTAATTATCTTTTCAGCTGATATAGTCATTCATTTCAGAAATTAAAAAAGAAGAGTTTACAGGGGGAAAAGCACAGTAGCATATTAGGAGAATTTCTTGGGCTGATCTCCAGCCAACAAATTTCAGTTCATTGCTCAAACTGCCAACTTCACAAAATTCAGATATGGGATCCCAGTTTGACCCATTGTGTTTCTGAGGAGCCAGCCATGAACTTCAGATCCATGTGTTAATTTGATTTCTGTAGGATCAGGCTACATGGTACTCCCATTCAGGCTGAAAGCCATGCTAGGAGAATTGCTTTACGTCACAGAGAGAAAATGAAGACAAGAATCCAGCTCAACTCCTTGTTCAGGACATCAACTATATCCTTCCAACTCCTGGTTCATTTTCATGGCATTTCAAGAGAAGGAAAGATTCTTTCTCTTCAGAAAGAATCAATAACACACTTGTTCCTGTTTTCCAGCCTTTTATCATACAACGTTTTTGTCTTCCCTTCTGTTTTGGTCCACCCTTCCATGATGACCTCATTTACCTTGTCTTTTCAGGGGCACCACCACACCTTGTCTCAAGTTCCTCCGTATTTTCAGAATGACACGCTTTTTTCCCCAAAATTAATCTAATAGTAAGTGCAAGATATTATTGGTTATACCTTGTCAATTTGATATGTGCTAGTACATGAGAAAGGGTCTCTATGAATTCACAGAAAATGAGAGCAAGTAAAACACTATCTACATAATAGCTCCATGAATGGAAATAAAGGCCTTATTTTACCATAATGGTCCTTTAACCCTGCTTTCATCCATGATTTTAATTTCATTCGAGTTCTTCAATATATCTCGCATTCCTACACGTCTCTCACACTGTCAAGAAACCCTTCTTTGCAAAGAGAAGTGCATGCCTGAAACGTTCTTTCCCCCCACTGGGGATCCACCAAAGTACATTCATTACCTTAAATTAAAAGGAAACACTCAAAAATAATGTATTCAGGGATGCGTCTGCAGCAATCCAGGGTGGCAGATCGATTTGAACCCGAGTGTGCAATATTTCTGTACGTGAAAGATGCTGTGGTCCAGTGGAGTAAGCAGACTGCTGAAAGCATGAGGCACATTACGTGTCAGCTACACACGGAGCTCACGTTTGTGTCAGTCGGAGCTACTTGCTGGGAGAGGTGCGTTTAACTTGAACCAGGACTTGCCAGCTCTCTCTTTTGCCTGCCATTGCAGAGGGCACGACAGCGTGCATGCCARAGCATGCAGGAAGGGGAGAGAAGGGGAAAAGGAGAGAAGAGATATTCAGAACATCTGAAATGGGTGGAATTAATAAATACCTATCTACTAGCCATAGATACTGTGTGATTTACTGAAATAAACATTGCTTGCTTTCCTGAAAAAATACAGAGCCAGATGAAATGCCAGTAGAATAAAAGCTTCTAGGAGCTGAAGTGAAAGGTGTGATAGAGTCAAAAACAGAGTGAGTGGCACCAAAAAAATTTTTTTATTCCAGCAGTTTGTATTTTCAGAATTATTTCTGAATTTCTCCTATCATTTCTCCTATCATCTCCTATCGCTTCATTTCTCCTATCTGAGCATTTGAGCTAAGAGGGACTCCGCAGTGGGCCATAAAGCAAGGATCAAAACACCTGGCTGTACAAGAGGGCATGCGCCATTACAACGGACACCCAGAATGAAAACAGGTCTCCCTGCTTAAAGAAAAGTCCAATTGTCCTACAGTCTGTCGCATTAAGAGCATAAACAAATGTCTACAATAGCCCTCTGTCTTGTGCTTTGAAAGAAATAAGGAAAGACCTTTATGAAGCTTCTAGGGAGAGAGACAAGGAGGGCAGAGCAGCTTCCCTCTCACTCCTCTGACTGATGTCACCGTTCCTGTGGCCAAAACATGTTTGTTGCTAAGCAACTATGTATATATTACACTCTTCTGCTTCCATTTGGGATTTAACATATGCATTTTCACTTTCATCTCTGATGCATAGTTACATTTGTTTGCAGTGGGTGCCAGAGTGAATGGAAGCTGTCCAGTATGGGATATGCATAAGAACTGAAAGGCGCACACGGTGATTTACCAATGTGCATCATTGTTTTGCAGCATAGTTCAATGGGAAACCTACTGAGTGCCATTCACCAGCGGTTGGGCCAATTTTTTCATTCAGGATTGATGCTGGTTGCTATATAGCGGCTATTGGTTCAAGAAGTGCAGCAGTTCTCAGATGTCACGAAGTAACATAGAGTGCGGATGGTCTGACTGGTAATTATTGCAGATGGATTCTTTCTACGACGATAAAAGAGGTCCGTTCTTTCATCTGGAGTTTTGCATTTTATGCATAAATCCACTTTTTCCTACACCTCTCCCACTTACTTGGCAGGCAATGAAAAAAATCACCTTTTCCTTTTGAATTGCATGCAGATGACCCAAATCAGTGGCACGCATCACTCGCATTTTTCTATGAATCAAATCTAAAAAGAAATGAAAAGAGGGTAAGGAGAAAAAGAAGGCAGGATGTGAGAGTTCATTTATATTATAAACACTCTGTAACAGAAGAAAAAAAAGATCAGTTTTAAAAACCACATGTCTATTACCCTGTAATGACATTATGAGAGAATGCTATTAGTCATGTCTGTACGTTTATTCACATTGTGTGTTCAATAATTAAATTAGAAGATCTGACATGGAGTTTACTAAACAAAAATCCACGCTATAACAAAAAAGAAAAAGAACAGGATATTGCTAGCTTCCTTTTGGCTTTAGTATTGTCTCTATTAATAAGCATTAAAGAATAAAACACTGGAGGAATTCTTGCAGTCGAGATGATTTGGGTTTTGTTATGCTTTTCAGTTTAGCTTAATTTCCCACTGGAAGCTTCCCTCTAAGTGCAGGCCTAGGATTATCATCACATAAGGGAAAAAAAAAAAAGGAGGAAAAAAAAAAGAAAAACCTTAAGCACAGTTTGCTACTGGTTTTTCCTATTTTCTCCTCCCTGGAAGCCCGGACAGGTGAGGGAGTGCAGAGAGGGGGCCAGGCAACCTTTACACCAGCCACAGTTGTCACACAACTTTGWGGGAAAACTGAAGGGTTTTTCTTTCCCCTGAAGCTCAAGAAAAATGAGTTTATAAAAAGGAATATTGTATGAAAGCAACTTCCTTGACCATTCTCATATGCATTGATTCAAGGTTATTGCAGTTGAAAGAAAAACTTCACTCTGGGTGTACATCAGCACAATGAGTTAGGGTATAGTAACTCCTTCCCGTGGCCTCCTCTTCCACAGAAGACAGATAATGATAATTCAGTCAATGTTATTTTACGTGCTGGGCCCTTTTGCTCTGTGAATTTTCTGCACCCCAGGTCCGTGCCGAGCCTCCAGCTGGAGCACTGATGGCAAATCCATGCCACGGGGGAGTGCCGGTTACGCTGCTGGAGTGGAGAAAAACAGGCTTTACTGTAAAAAAGAATCAGGCCCAGCAGTTAAAAAACAGAATTTGCTTTATAACAGAGAGAATTTAAAAACAACCAAGAGCCCTACACACCTTTAAATTGTCCCCCAGCTGCTGTTTGAAAGCTGCCTTCACGCAGGACCGTATGTATTTGGCACTTTCCCACTAGTCTCAGCGCCACGTATGCAGGTGACAGAATTTGTGACATGCGGTGGTTCACCTTCAGCTAATGCTTGCACAAGTTAAACTGTTATCGAGAGCCACAGAAATGTCCATGCTTGCCCCTGCCGCTGCACGCAAACACTTTCCAAAATTTGAAATTCACTGCACAGCTGAAGGACGGACAGCAGCTTCTACATTTAAATTTTGATCTCTGGATATTTTGCCATCCTTCAAAAAAGCACTGCTTTTCTAATTTACATTCCTGTTGCATTTCAGTCTACCCAATATTAAAAGAGAAAGTGGCTTAGAGGATGGTCAGGAGCCCATTTATTAAAATAAAATATATTCTTGATCTCACAAAATATTTTATATTCTTGAATTTTCTTTAAAATATAATAAACAAGAGGTAGCTTCAGTCCATGTTGTTATTTTTTAGCCAGCAGAGCAGTGTCTTAGAAAGCAATTTAAGTTGGTATCCACAGTGACATGACCAGTACACAAGAATAGCATCTTTGGTCAGCAGCTGAAGCAGCTACACTGGGGTGATTCCAGAGACACATCAGAAACTACCATCCATGCTTAGTGAACACATCCCTCCTCTCTTCTCCAAATAAGCATGTCATCTACCAAAAAAATAAAACAGTAATATTTAGAGCACTGGTAGAAAGTACTATTTTTTCCATTTCAGAAGTCATCCTGAAATGTTCAGCTGAAGAGATAATTTTTCATTGTTTTCCCCCAGAGTCTACATTTGGAGAATATTATGAAAAGCTGAAGCTAACACAGATGTACACATTCCAGGGATTCAGGSAACGTCCTGCCACTGCAAGTCCAACCGAGGCAATGAACCTTTGTGGACCTTCCAGGAAGCTTATGAATTTTGTTGCCAAGTTCGAACAGCTCTAAAATACATAAGGAAATGAGATCCCATGGTATTTATACAAATTCCCATGTCAGACATAAATGACTACCTTTGTCTACTGTTCAACAAAAAAACAAACGTGTATGAATCTTTCCCAAATGTAAAAGTGGTTATACCATTACAGTGCTAAATCTGGCAAAAGGTACATGAAGTATACGTATTGAGACCGGTTTGGGGGTTTGGGGGGGGTGTTGCTGTTATACCACACTTTTTAATCTGTTTTATCTGCTGTCACCTTCTTTTTAATATATATTTAGATATATATCTCTAAGATACAGTCACATAAAATCAATAATCACATACTACTCTAATACTAGTTGGAACTCAGCAGATATGCAGAATAGAATGCTTTTTGTTGCTTCTTGTGTTTAACTTAAAAAAAAAAATCCAACAATTCATCCTGCCTTTAGGATAATATTCATGAAGCAAAACTGGCAATAGAAAAATAATTATTTGAAAAACATTATATGAGGTGAGTTGTTGCTTCCCTACTGGATGCCAGTTTAAATTGAGCTAATTTGTTTTACCAGTAGCTTAAGAAAACCCCAGCACAGCAGCATGACAATTATATCCAGGTGCAAGGACTTAATTCAACAAATTCTAGGTGGATCCTTCCAGTCGGCTCAGTGGGCCCCATCCTCAGCTGTGGCTAAGAACAGATGCCCTTGAAAAAAACCTCTGTAATCACGATCCATTCAATCCTTGAATAGCGAAGCTGAAATGTGTCCAGAAAAAAAGAAAAAAAAAAGAATATAAATGATATTTCTATGTCCAGAGTATCAATTGAAGCATGATTGAGAAACAAGAACATTTGAGGTAAGACGTAAATTTGAGTAAACACTTAGATACCTTTTTGCGCTATTGTTACATTATACATATAAAAACAATAGCTCATCTGCAAAATATAAGAGTATGGTTCACCAGTTCTCTAGGATTTAGAACACCTGAAAAATCAAAATCTTAAATCTAGTATTCTTAATTTGGGGAACATTTTAATAAAAAGATCAAAYTGCAGGTCTTGCTGTTTTAATTGGTCTATGTCTCGACATAATAAAAGTTAAAACACCTTTTTTCAGGGAAGAATTCAAGGTAAACAAGCACCACATCAGTATAGATTATAATACAAAAAATTTAAATTTGTAGGAGGGGTTGATCCGTTAGAGACAAAATTGCACAAGTATAGTAATTGTCCAGCTTCATGTTTTGATAGTCTGCAGTAACACACTAATGGTCTGGTTCTGACTCAGGCAAAACTTACATTGATTTCAAACAGAAAGATACTTTTATAACACTTTGTTTACATATCATTTATTGGAATGGGTTAAGACTAGGAAACAATTTATATCTAAACCAAAAGTGTCACATGCTTATTTGATAATTGCTGAAGTACTCCCAGATGTGTACATGTTTTACTGATTTGTGCACAATGTACAGTTATAGTCAATTATTAGATTAGCAGGACCAACAATTAAAGTTCATAAATGCATTTGTATCTGTACACATTGTATATGTGTATGCATGCCTGAATGACAAAGACTAGTTTTCATGGCATTTTTCAGGAACGTAGCCTTATTTTGTTACCATTGTGTTATTGTCATCATAACTCATGTATTCCAATTTTTTAATAATATTGCAAAAGATATTTTCCCTCCTACAATTTTACATTCAGAAGTTTACTAAATACACCCCAAAATGCAGCATTTTGTGTTATTATAAATTTCAACTTTAACTAACACTAATTAGAGGTGTACCAGATGACTCTGATTAAACTAGTGGGTAGTGCTTATTCAGATTTAATGTGAGCAATCTGGACATTTTGAAAAACAGCCAAGCTGGGCTCCAATAAAAACCTGCCAAAAATCCAAACTCTGAATTCAGCCAGGCATGTAAGACTGGTTCCCATGAACATTAAAAATAAAATTAAAATCAGTTGGAAGTCTTGGTTTCCTTCAAACGAGAGAACATCCTCCCCATACCCTCAAGAAATATTTCTGCCTTATACATGCTGCCCTTTCAAAGCCACCTCTCAGCACCCAGAACAAAACAGGGAAGATGAACCAGAGAGAGGTTATTGTTTTTGTCGAGAATATCAGCTCCGACATCGCTGGATACTGATTTCTTGGTGAGGGTGGAGTAAAATAGGAAAAGGGCAGCTGCCAGTTGAAACACATTTTCCAAGACTGTCATCCAGAAATCGAGAGACATGTTTTTCACTAGCTTTTAATTTAAAACACACTTTACAGAGACATATCATATTCATCTGAACCTTTGAACATCTGATGTAAGGTGAGACTTAGGAATCAAATATAGAGGGCTGAGTTTTCTGCTGGTGTAAGATGACATAACCACTTCAGATAATGGACTTGCGGCTGCTTATACCCACATTTGGATTTTATAGATTTACACACACCCCCATATTGTTCACTTGCAGTGCATGTTTTCTATTTACACTGGTGTTAACTTGGAAAGAAAAACCAGAATCTAACCCACTGTGAGATAGTGTATCTTAACAAGAGCCCAAGCTAAATCCATCAATTTGGATAAATTTAAGCAACATGAAGGTCTCAGGTCAAAATTCAATTGGTTAGTTATCTCTTTTTACACATACCTCCAAAATTCATGGGTTCAAAGATGATAACACTGAAGATTTAAGGAAAGGGTTACTTTTACACTGTCTATTGCTGTATGGTGCAAAGTAGTACAGAACTCCTCAAGGTGAGCTTATTTTCAAAAGCTGTATTTCCTTAAACCAAGATGTCTAGAGATGGATAAGGACACTAGAGATGTTAACCCAAACTACCCTGCGCATATTAAGGTTTGCTAAAGTGAAAATGTGCTTTGTAAGGCCAAAGGGTCAAATATTTAAGATGTTTAAGATGTCTATCTCCTATTGGGGAACAATCATATTTTTAGGTTGCAACAAGACACTTCCTACATTGTTTAAAAAAAATCATGCTCTCAATCAGTTTAGGTTTTCAAAAATTACTACTGGACTTTTTTTTTTTTAACCTCTGCTTTTAAAAATAAATTGCTCCCCTAAAGAAAAAGTAAAGGTCTTGCTTTATTAAATACGAATTTTTTAGAAAGCTTTCCATGTATGTTTTATACTTGGTTTGAATGGCAAGAGCATATTAGTCTATTGGAGACTCACCACCATTAGACCTTTTGGTTCTGTATGCAAATATCAGTACAAAATTGTACAGATATGGGCAGGTTTGTTTTTTTATTTTCATCTGGAGTATTTTGTTTTACAAAATGAAATTGCCCAAAAAGAAGTTTGGGTTTGAGATTCTTGGAAACTCATGCTTACATGGTTTGAATCCTGTTTTGAAAATTCATCTGTAAAATAAGAACATTTGACAATAAACTAATATTTCTAAACTCGGTTTCATCAAAAATCAACATAGCTTGTGTAGGTTAGGTTTTTTACTCATTAGTGTATCAGCCTGTTGAAAAAATGTTGTGGAAATAAAAAATGAAAAATTGCTAACATTAGCATATGATTACAAAAGAGCTTACTGTATGTTTTTCTGATCAACTGCTAAAATAACTTTAGCGTTGTTTAACAGTATGGTTTCAGTGCAGTTTATTTTAGCTTCCAACATTGTTCCTAATATCTATTTTAGCCTATTTTTCACAATGGATGATTACATCTATAATCATTATTGGTCATYGGTCATTAATTTATTTCAGAGTACATACCTCTGTGGGCAGTAATTACTGCACAGCCTTCAAAAAGATATCATTAACAAAATGAGAAGATAGAAAGTATGTTAATTACTGTAAATGTTCTACTGGTTTCTCTCTGGAAAAAGCACGCCTGGAGATGAAGATCACATGTAATTTTTTCCTAGACAATGTCATGTAACAAAAAGATAAGAAAGAAAAATAAAGTAAGTTACAGGGCCAGGAAAGAGGACTTTTTCTGGCACTTCCAAGTTTCATTTTAAAAGCTTACAATAATGTTCATAGATCAAAATGAAAACAAATATATTTTGTTGAGTCCGATTTCTAATACTTTTAGGCAAAAATCATTTTATGTCAAAGTTCTGTAAAAGGAAGAATTTTCAGACACTTGGGTGCTTGAGTTTAATTTTGTATTTGCAAATTTGAGTCCTATGTGTTTGTGCACACTCTGCTGCCATTGAATCCATCCACGTATAATTTTGTCTCTGACAAGTGATAGTGGGTTGAATGGTTAACCAACAGTATGGGCCTTAGTAGCATGTTTTCTATAGGTAGAGGTCTTTGCATGCTCTGTAAATAGATGGCTTTCAGCAGTGGAAATCCTCTTTGCCTGAAAAACAGTTTCCAGACCCAATTTTCCAGCGAGCACTAAGATTCGATATGAAATATCATTCGTAGCTGCTATGTGAAGCTTGGAGTTCAGAGCTGGCTGTTCTCAAAAGGTTCAGAGCAGGTTTTGCAAAAAAAAAAAATCTGGGCTCATTACACTTCTTGATTCATTTATTCTTAAATACAAGACCTTGTAGACAATTATTACAAAGACAGGGAATATATTTTTCTTGTTTTCCTCTAAGATACCACGATGGTTATGCTTCAGTTTCTCCTGGAGCATTGTCTGAAATAGTGTGTTAGGGAAACACTTTGATTTAAATCTGAACCTTTCCAACATAAAACACATATCCACAAATCATAATCTAAACAGCCATTTTCCTGCAAGAGCAATGCCACCAATACCCTGTGCATGGTCTTAGTTCATAGCCTGGTGCACAGACTTGATATTCATGAACTATGAGGCAAAAAAATCTTCCTATTGAAAGTGTGTGGATGAGCATGGTGAGAGTGTGCTGAGAGAAAACAACATTGCCAAAGATTCAGCTCAAAATCTGGTCATCGCCTTGACCGTAAAAGCCTTCAGGCTTCCCCAGGAAGATGGTTTTTTTAAATTGTCTGGGAAGGCAGGAAGGGGGATGATCTTTTACACATGGTCAGGAGCACATCAGCAGAGACAGGAAGGTAGAGGGTGACTTTGTATGTACAATAGTGCCCAACCAAAAACTATAGAGTCATTCTGGACTTACATCCATGGGACTACACAGAAACTGGATGTGTGAATGCCTGTGGAAAAGAAAGCAAACAAAGCCTCATGATTGCTGACATGGATTTGCAGGATTCATCTGAACCAACATTTGCCAATGTGGTTTTTGAAGTATTTACCCAGCTCTGTATGAGACACCAGAGTGAATGAACTAAACTGAAAAAATAGTTTCCCATACAGCAAAAATAAACACTCCATGGATATCTGACTAGAAAATATACCATGGCACAGCACACAGTGCTTTGTAGGCCATTGTGACTCCCTTAATGCCCTTAAATCCATAAATTGGCTATTTAACTGTAACTGAGATAGATCAAAAATTTAACTTCATGCTAAGAGTCCAACTTCCCTTCAACACTGAGCACATTAAACACCATCCGCTGGTGTCCTTTCTGACAGCTCCACACTTGAGTGGATCATATTGACTAAACATCACAGGCTAGACAAATTCTTAGCTTTTTATATAACTTCAGCTCAGTTTTTAAGCTCTCTGACATAGCAGTCAAAACTCTGCTAACATGATTCACAGTTAAACATAAAAACATCATCATTAAAATAAATGTGATAAGGTTAAGACCTAATGCCACATACGCTTTCTAAAGGCAGTGAAAGATATAAACACTTTGGTATGTGGTGCCCAGTCAGTACAGAAACATAACCATGTACACTATGCTTATGCAGCATGTATGAGTTGCAGGCTTTCAATATTTTATAAAATATTCCCTTTCCTCAGCTTGACTCCCTTTTTGCCACATTCACAATTATTCATGCACTTTATCTGTTGATGTTTTATTTTAAATGTAAAGCTGTAGTAATTTTTCTGTGTTGTTTCTAGAAGGAACATTACAAGAGAGATCAGCATAAAGTGTTTTGATTTTTGGAGTACAGTATAGCCAATAAAATCAATCTATTTAGTGACAGTGCTAACACAATATTGTTTGTACAAAATGCTTTTGTACTTTTCAAGAAAAAATAAAACACTTCTCTAACAAACATTTCTTTCTTCCAAAGTTTTATCAAAATGTGAATGGAGGGCATTATATTCCTCTATATTCACACCTCACCAGCCACCTGGTATATGATTAAGGCATCCAGTAATATAAATCTGATGATTCAGATACAGTTTTAGTAGTTTGAAATCCTTTTTAGAATACTTAGTTGGCCTGAAAGATACTTCAATCTCCTCTCAGGGAGAAAAATTCCTCAAACAAAAAGCAAGAGCCTTGAATACACATTTACTGTCCCAAATTATCTTTTCACTAATATCTCAACAATACCTTGGCTTATGTCCTATGCATCTGGTGAAAATATGTTTTTTCTCCAGTTATACTTTGTCAAAAGGTCCAGTTCTTTGTATATCACTATTAAGGAGGAATGACCAGACTTAGAAATAAATTGCTTCTTCCTTCCTTATACCTCAAATCTCTGCCCCTTTTCAACAGGTAACGTGAAACATCCTGGAATGCTCATGGATATTATCAGCTGGAAAAATCTGTCATAATAATAAAATACTAACTTCTTGCATGCATTTTTCATCAAAGCATTTTACAGGTGGTGTCATCATTCCCACTTCCTCTAATAGAGGAACCAAGATGCAGATATGATAAAGATGACACGCTTACAGGTCTACATCAACCTACACTAGCTAAGAATCTCAGATTCTCTTTAACTTTTCTAACTAAAAGCATAAGTGGGAATCATCAAATGAGAATGAGTGCTAAGACAAGCTCCATATATACAGGATTTGAGCCAAGTATCACAAAGGAAATGATTGAAGTCAGGGAAGCCTCTCCTGGAGAAAGCAAAGATGGGGAGAGCATCTTCCATGGGGCGCTTTTAATGAGTGATGAAGATGAGGACCAGTTCTGATCTACCCTCAGTGTGAAGATGATAAATGACAGCTTGCTACAGCTCCCTCAAAACAGTCAGATGTCTTCTGCCGTCTCCAGTAGTGTCCAGCTCATTGGATGGACTTTCTAAAACCTCTGTCTTTTCTAGCAGGTGGTGTTTTGCAGGTCTCTTCAGATTTCCACAGCTGAACCTAAGCATCAAACCTTTCAGCATTAATATCACAGAAATGTTTAAGGACCCCACACAATGAGGCACTATTTTAGTGTGCTGCATTTTTATACTCTTGTCTGTGCTTCGGAAGACTTGGAAAATACCTGAAAAATTATCCTGAATCTGCTTCCTTCCTGATCAAACCAAGAGGTATTACATCATCTTTCCCCGCTTCTTAGCATACAGATTCCCCTTCAAGCTCCATCAGTGGCTTCCCCTTCACCTTTTGTATCATATTCTAGTTTTTCATCTTTGCTTCAAGGCACTGCACTCTACCAGTCCTTCCTGTGTGTCAGCCCTCCTTTCCTCATAGCAAACCTCCTGCTGGCTGTGCTCTTCTCACACTGCTCTTCCTAATGCTTCTTCATAACCTTCTCTCATGATTTTTCTTAAAYGCTGCCACTTTTGTATGGAAAATCTGTTCCAGCTCTTGAGCACCAACTACTCTTTTCCACTGAATTATTTCTATAAAAAAAATTATCTTCGAGGCTTAGAAAAAAAGGATTAAATGTATACTGCAGAAAGATACTTTGGGGAGTTTTGTCTGTTTGTGAAAACTGGACTTGATATACAGTTTAAAACAATTATGGAACTACTGAACTCGTAAAATATGCTGAAAATGAAAGGCAGAGAATGAATGTCAAGATAATACTTCAGGAAGAAGTAACCAATAATTGGGAGTACTGCATTACTAATATGCAGATTAAGGCAAAGTAATGCAATTAAGATAAAGTAATGCATGTTGGGAAATACAGTGCTTGCTCCGTGTATAAAATGGTTGGCTCTAAGCTAGTCATAGTCACTCAGACATGAAGTCTTGGAGTTATGCTAGTGCCATGAAAATATCAGGCAAGTGCTTGGTAATAGTTAGAAAGGTCATTCAAATTTTGGAAGTAATTAGGAATGGAACAGAAAACAAAAATACAAGACATCTATTATTTCACTGTACAAACCCATGCTTCTCCTATGCTTTGTAAACTATGTTTACTTATAAACCCTCCACGTGGAAAAATGTCTTAGAACTGGAAAATATTCAGAGAAGGGCAATGAAGATTAATGGCTTCCATACAAGGAATGACTCAGTCGGCTAAGACTTTTCATCTCGGAAAAGATACAGCTTTGGGGAAAAAAAATGGAGGTCCACAACACCATGAGGGACCATGAGATGCAGAGAGATGGACTGCTCATTGCCTCTTTCAATACAGGAAATAGGGGCCATCAGAGGAAGCTGACTGATCCAAGTTCAAAACAAACAAGCAGTTCTTCATTCATATGTAGCGGAATTATGTAAATCCTTGCCAAAAGATGTGGCAGAAGCAAAACTTTACTGGGTTCAAGGACAGGCTTAATAAGTACTTGGAAAAGAGATCTGGAGAGAGTTAGTAAATAGACAAGCCACAGTGGTCTTGAAGTCCCTGAGCCAGAACAGTTAGAGGCCAGAAGCATACTCAGTGAACAGATTTTATACATTTGCCTTGTGCATATTGTATAATCTTCCCTTGATATCCAATTTTGGCCACTGTTGGAAAAAGAATAATGCTAGACAAGCCCTCCACCTGAATTACTGCAGTTGCTCTTATGAAATTATTTCTGAACATTATAACAAAAATACTCAGGACACACTTCACGTTTCTGAGCAATGTCATCTCTTGAAAAAGCATAATCACAAGAGGAAAGCGAGTGATGCTTCATTGGGCTGTGCTATGATCCAAGGGCGACTAAGATTTTAATAGCAGGAGGCAAATTCAGAATATAAATCGACTTAGAGATAATCTCACATGTACAAGACTGCTTATCTAAACCATTCCTGTATGTTAGATCCAATTTGGGTTTTACACAGTTTAAGGCTGACTGGCGCGCTCTCAATTTTGTAATGGATTATGCCTGGGATCATTCAGAAACACACTGAATCTAGGTGAACAATCCCTTGGCTCTGAGGGGAAGCTGAAGGGCTGTGAGGGAGGCTCTGAGTCTCCACTTACCCTGTGTCCTCAAACATACCCAGGAGACCACAGTGTAACAAGGTGCTGTCAGTGACATTTTTGAAAGTCTTGGCCAATAAACAAACATTGGTTGCCATCAACAGCCACRTCACTTCTCAATGTTCTGTTCGCCACTTACATGAACAAGCACCATCTCCTTTCTTGTCACATACCTCAGTGGGGCACCCTGTCAGGGATTAATAAAGAATAATCCAGCAATAAATTATAGCCAGAGAATCTGGAACAGATTTCATAGGATGATGAGACTTTGGCTAGCATACAGCACTCACAACACTTGGAACATCTCCTGTGTCAATGATTAACACTTCGCTGAGCATTCTGAATACATAGGGTATTTCATAGGCAATAGCTGACCTTAATGAGGGCAAAAGATAAGTGAGCTTTTCAAATCTTAGGGGAAAAAATGGACTGAGAAGCTTTCAACCATGACAATATCCTGAGTCAACACATTGTCTCTGCAGAAGCAGGGCTTCCTACAAAAGTCCCTTGTGAAAGGTTTCAAAATAACAATAATGCCAACTTTTATATTCCTTCTTGACAAACTACCAATACTTAGAAAAATCTTGGACTGTGCATGTTGCTGTGCAAAGATGAACACATCCAGGCCTTCACTCCAATAAGTTTGGGGAGCATGCCTTTAATGCTAAAGGAGGTGCTAAYTGGAAGCTGTTCAAATATGACACATTGCAGCAACCTCTGAAYGTCTTGCAGAACACACAGATGAAGCTTGTGGCTCTTTCCTAGACTTGTGCAAAGCATTCTGGAGACCATTATTACTTATATGAGGAGTGTATAACTGCTAGAATGAGGTGCTAGACAAGAATGGCATTGTTTTAACTGAGCAATCCTTCCTCAGACACATGTTATTTAGATGGACATTGCTGAATGAAGCCTGTGATATCCTCTCTCTAGAGCACAGTAAAGAGCTGATTCACATTTCAACTATAGCAGAGTTACTGCCAGAGGAGACACAAGTGGATGTAAATAGTGGCTGAAATACACAGACTATTTCTAAAGCACAGTAGAAACAGAATATGTAACAACAAAACATACTGTGATATTCAAAACAAGGTAGGGCTTGGTGTTAGTACRTTACATTTTTACCTGACCAAACCCTGTTTCCTCAGGTAAATTATCATGCTTAAACCTGGAAAACCTTGAGGCAGATGGAAACAATCCACCAAAGATGAGGGAGAAAAAAACCTGTTAAAGCTCAAATCAATGCAGTCAAAGCTAGTTCTTAGAGAAGGTACTACACCACCATTGCTGCCCCTGTAGAACAAGTTGCAGATTTCTGATAATACTCCGATCCAGAGATAGAGAAGGAGAAGGGAAACCCACCCTGAAGGTAAGCCAGGCACTGATAAACCCTGTTGTTAAAAGCATTCAAGTGTCCAGGGAAAGTAAACAATCCTTCTACTGCATTTAACTGAAAAGCAGGGCAAAAGGAGGTACATTGCAGATCAGAAAGCCAAGACTCCTTAAAATTGTAAGCTCACCCTCCTGTATATATAGACAAGGAGGTTTCCTCTGGTATCCCACACACCATCTTATTCCCCACTCCTGCCCACATCCATCCACTCATCTTCATTTGCTGCGCTTGGCTGAGGCACATCTTCCATCCACTGATCTTCCTTCAATCCAGGCTTTCTTGCTGCCCTGACTTTAGATCCAGGCAAGAGCACCACAAAGCTCCATTAAAAGTTAGAAAAATAAAGGATAAGAAAAATAGAAAGAGCACCCTGCTTCCTCAAAGAAATGTAAAAAACCTTCCTTTCCTTACCTGACATTCAGAAGAAAACAAGAACATTAAGTATTTACTCAGTTAGTCATTCCTGCTTAGGTCTTCTCACAGTTACAATACCCACCCCAAATTACCTCCTCCTCCTCCCTGAATCACAACAGGATTTAGAGTCACCCTGTGGTACCCCCCTTTATAGACTGGTGGGTGAATCAATTAAATCCCCACAGCTGGCTACCCTGAAAATCCCTGCACTCAGTTCAGCAGCTGTGGCCCTTCCTCTAGCAAAAGGGAGATGATTAACTCCTTCCCGACCATCTCCTGGACATTGGTTTTATAACCCATTTCATACACCATAATCACCAATCAAGCATTTAAAGCCCTTAAAGCTTGAATAAAATAAAAGCTAAAATATTGCCCAAACTGCTATGTTACATCTGATTATTTTTTTACTGCAGAGACCTAGTCTATTAATTTCCATTAAGAAACTAAATTTGATAAATAGATAACATTATAAAAAGAAAATGTAATTAGCATGTAGTCTTGGTAGATGTAAACTTACTGGTACCCAGGAGTAATAGCAGTTTATGTGAAAACTAGAATGTTACCATAATTATGAAAATGAATGTATAATTTATGCACAGAAGATGGAAAATATGCAAGGTGTGTAGAGGATATGATTATATTGCATTTTCTTGTTTCTATTGATAGATGATAAATCTTTAGAATATGTTGAAACCATGCATTAGTCTGCATGATTTTTGGATGGCCATGATTTCTGATAAAGTTTTTTTTCTTTTGTTTTTAATTAAACTCCATTTTACAACAGCAGCCCTTCCCCTGCTTTATTATGCCAAAGAAGCATATGGAAATATAAACTCTGAGATGTTACTGATTTATTTTGATGTTGGAGCATTTTGCTCTTGTGTAAACATTTCTTGTGACATGAATATGGATAGTTTCAAATCTTAGAAGAGTTCATTACTAAAGGTAGCATATGTTTTTGACTCCTGAACCATGAGGGAAATGAGAACACCCAGCTTGCCAAACAGTAAATTGTAAACAGTTGGTACACCCCTAAGCAAAAGACTGAAATAATTACTGTATCTGTGCTTTAGAGTAGCCAGCTCATTTTTATGTCTCATTTTTGTTTGTTTTTTTTCATTTTGCTGATTTAATGTTTTTCTGCAAGGTTTGTAGATGCAGTCTAAATATATACTTTGGGCCTGCAGCATCATGATTCTAAGTGTGCAGATGTCAGTGTGGATTCATGGATTCCCAGATACCCTACGACCATGTATAAAAGCCTGTGCTGAAAGAGGCAGTCAGCTGTTTCACTTCTAGACCTACTCATAAAATATGTATTTTTTTTTTAACCTGGACTCCATCTTGCAAGGTACTGGGCTTCTCCAGCCTATCGAGGAGTTCTGAATGCTTTCACCACTTTGAATATCATGAGAAACTGAGGCCAGTAACTATTCTGGCATACTTACACAGAACATGGCCAGAGCTGAATGACAAGAACAGTTATTTTGTGCGTCATTGGTAAATTCTTACTGGATTTTCCAAGGAGCCTGGCATCCTTGTGCCCTTGCCTCTTGTGGAGGTTCCCATCCAAATGGTTCAGCTCATGCTAGAAGTGCTGTTGTGGCAGCAAGGTCCAATGTTGTGCTCTGCTGTATCTGGGGACACCTCCACACACACAAATATTGCCTTGGAGAGTGACTCCTTCCTTTAAGGGACAGCAAAAAGCTGGGAACTAGAAGGACACACAGGTAGTTCTTCAGAGACACATAAGACATTACAGCATTTAACTGTATGCTGCCTTTCTCCTCCTTACTGACACTTTTTATTGCTCCTGCKAAACATTAGGCACCCAGCCTTGCCCTTCAGGGCAGGGAAGAGTGAGGAAGGAGCTGGGTGGAGAGTTGCACACACCCGTCTGGAGTGCGGAGGCTAATGGATGGGGTTTGGGTATATTCACTCTGTCCTGGTGCCTGCTTGGACTCTCGGCCATAAATGCTCGTCTGTGGCTAGGTTACCATCCCTGATTTTCCTTCTCCCCTGCAATTTCCCAAAAAAGAGAAAGGCATTTCACAGAGTATCTTGTAGTTTACTAGTTTGGACACTTATTTGGGATTTGAGGCCAAACCATCCCTAGCGTACCTGGTTTGGATTAGGGACTTGAGCCTGCATTTTCACCATCCCAGACTGATTCCCTAACCAGCAAATGTCCCAGGTAACCCCCACTTCTCTGCCTGCACGTTCCATAAATGTCTGTCTTACACATATTCTGAATGCAGCCACCCCCTTGGACCCTAGGATCTCATGGTAGTGGGGCACCTAATTTAAAACTCCCACTCCAGGGCTTCCAGGCCACCAACTATAGATGAGTTTTTCCATGTTTTTCCATATGCACAGCAGAAGTGTTGGTGCCCTTTGCAACATGCATTATCTACGGATTTGGATGGAGCTGAAATGGTGGATGTAGATGAAGCACAGATACAGCTTTAAAAGTAGGAGGGAAAGCTACTCAGTCACCCAGCTGCAACCTCATCACAGGATTGCTTATGAGTTGCATCCAACACTCCAGATAAATCTGTCCTGGACGTCAGTATTTAAAGAAGATCTTAGGTGCTTATCTATCTTTGGGAATCTGGGTCAAGTGATTTGCCTAGGTCCATGCAGCAGGTTGACAGCATAGCCAGGATTAGGAATCCTGGGTCCTGAGTCATAGGTTATTGCTCTCTCCAGTGCATGACATTACCTCCTCAGCACACAAACCAAACATGCCACATTCACAGGAAATGTTGGCCACAGACAGGACTTGAATTTAGGGAGCCACTACATTGTACATAATATCATAAATGTGTATGGGTGCATACAGTGAAAAAGAACAAAAACTCGTCCAAAAGCAAGACATTTCTTTACGCATGCCCCTCTCCTGGGGAAAAGGAAAGTAAGAACAGGATGCTACAGATGTGATTGACATTGTTTAACATATTAATGGACTGTCTTGTCAGACGCTATGGTAAAGAGTATAATATCAGAACAGGGACAGAGGCCACACAGCCTTGCCTGGCCTCCATCTCCCCATCAGTACCACCACTTCACTCAGCCCTCGAGAACCCGTAGAATCAGGAAGCTTCACATCACAGGCATCCACTGAGTACTCCTCCTGGCATGCAGCTGGGTGGATTTACCCAACTTTGTGTCGCATTGCAAATATTGAGAGAAGTACTTCCCAGGAGCATGCAAAGCTTTATGCACCCTCAGCACAGGCATAATCAAATCATTTTTTCTTAAAATTAGGCTTGATGGTTCAACACCTGGGCCTGGTTTCACATTAAGTACTTCTGAAGAAAGGCAAATGGGCTCTAACATTCAGATTTGTAGCAATATACTAAATCAGGCATGTATCATAAACCTTTCACACAGCTCTAGAAAGAATTCCTTTTGTCCCTACAAGAGTTATATATTTGGCAAATTCATCTCTTGTGTAACGTTATTGTCTTCCAGTGTAGTTACATGAAGGATGAATTAATCCTGTTACCAAATGATTTTTTACAAACAAATAATTGAGGCTCACTGAATGAGAAATAAATAGACTCTGCTATTTAAAAGCCAAAGCGAGACAAAAACTGCTTCCCATATTAACTCCTTTAAATCTCTGCAAAAAAAAAAAGTGTCAAAGGTCAGGAAATATAACACAACCCTGAACTGCAACGTTGCATGCTCTTTCAGTAAAAGGAGGAACTCAAGTACTAGTGAAGGACAAGGAATTGATCAAGCAGCAACAAGTTCATTCTTCCGACATATAAAGAGTAGAACATAGCTCCTTTGTTCCACATTTGTTCCATGTAGTTATCAACCAGAATTTACTTAGGCTTTCATTCAAGTGTCATTGTGCGGACTTATTCAAAGAGTATGGATGGAGCGGCAGAGATAACTGCCCCATTTCTCTCTCTCTCATCCCCACATTTAATGGACTCCATTAAAATGTGATCTACCTCGAGTTTTTAGGTAAAATAAAATGTAAAGTAGAAGAGAAGAGGAAAGAAATGTTTTAAGAGAAATAAGATGGGTGTAAAAGGTCACAGAGTGTAGAGTAGCAAGTTTGGAAAGTCCTTAGAAAAGATCCAACGTCCTTGTGAATTATGTTATCGGAGTACAGCAGATTTTATGGTACTAGGTAGCACTTGGGTGACAGGCTAAAATCTATTCTGAATGGGTCCAGCACAAGTATAGCTTAAGAAGTGACCTTAAAAGAGATTGCTCTTCCCTGAATGCTTGGTGATGTTTATTTATTTGGCCATACAGGCTTCACCCTGCTTTAGCTCTTCTGCTCTAGCTGCTCTTCTTGAAAGTTTCAGTATCACCTCAGTACATTTTAAGATCTTGCAGCGCAAAGCCATTTAATTTGGTTCATCTTACTTGCTGAATACATGGTACAGGTTACATCACTATTTAGTACACCGCAAAGATATATCACACGTCAGTATACCCAAGGCGACTGGCAGGGTCCTGTGCAAGCACTGGCAGGCGGGGCAGGACTGCCCCAAGGGAGAATTGCAGAAGAGCCGATCATTGCTCCCGATTTGTTCCTCATCATTTGCTCCTCCTGACAGGAGGAAAAAAACTTCTGCCTGTCTCAGGTACCCCCCTCCCCAGCTTCACCCTTCTGGGTTCAGCCAACACTGACCAACCTGTGGGGCATTTCCCTCACAAAGCTTCTCTATGGGAGGATTTTCTTTCTCTTTGGAATACACATTGTGGAGAAAGATGGTAAAAGCTGGCATAACACAAGGCTACATTTGGCTCAGTGTTTCTGGTATGCTTTTCCTCCAGTTACAAGAAAAGTTATCTATCCAGCTCCCTTGTTTCTATCTTGAAGGAATTTTTCATCTTCATTAAAATTCATCATTCCCTATTCTCCCTCCAGGGCTTCTTATTGTTAATTCTATCTTCGCTATCACTGTATCTACTATAAATATCCCAGCCCTGCTTGTCCTTCCCTCTGTCCTCTGTTGGCTTAGTCACAGCCACTTCCTACTRCCTTCCTGCTACAAGATAATTTACCAATCAACTTTAAAGAACACTTGAGCATCTGGATCTCACCATGGAAGATCAACAGGTCTGTGGCCATATCCTACTTTTATTGACCTCTATTCAACTGCTCCACAGTCCCTTCAAGCCTTTTCTCTCAGAAGTCTCTTGCATCCAGACCCCCATGCCTCCTCACCTAACCTTCTGTTTTCCATTTTACAGGTAAGAAAGTCCAGAGAGACGAAAAGCACCCAGACAGCTGCACCCAGGTTTTCCAAATCCTCAGTCAACTGTGAACTAAGCCACCCTTCTTTTCTTTGTGATTTCTTACACCACATGGATGTCTTCCCCTTTTTTTGTACTGCTGCCTTATCTCCCTCTCCCGGAAACGTTTTTGTTCTTAAATCTCATCTGAAAACTTTCCAATTCCCTTTCCCTTTTTTTGTTGTTACACAACTCATTTCCTTTCCATTCTTTTCCCTTCCCTTTTCCTTTCTTCCCCAGCCCCTAAACTCGATCTAGGTTTCAAAAATAATTCTGCTGCTATTTCTTCTTTATTTCTGATTTTCTTATGTTCATGGTACTCTATCCTCAGAGATTGTTTTTCATTTTTGTCGCCTTGAGAGTCACTGTGGCAATCTGCGTAAAACATTCCTTCTTTTCTTTATCTCTCTCTGCAAAGCAGTTTGCGCTACTTTTTATGGAGGATGCTTTTATATAAATAAATTAGATTCTGATTGTATGGGAAATGAAAAGACTGTAGTAAGCAAGCTCTGAGGACACTGGAAGCATTATAAGTAGCAATATTTATTCTTTAACCATCCTTATTWAAAAAAAAAACAGAGATAACACACTTGAAAATTTTGGTACACAAAATATAATTTGTGTGTCCTCATAATAGTTACCGTAAATTCAGTTTCGTACTACGTATCCATTTTGGGAAACTGCTCAAAGCAAGTCCTTAAGTAAAGAAAGTCCCAGAGAGAGAGAGAGAGAGAGAGACTTATCTGTAGTTAAAATCCATGTCTGCACTTTCAGAGAATGCAGTGGTTTTCCTCATCCTCATACTCATTTTAACTTCCCTGTCATGCCTCATTATACCCTGTCTTTAATATATAACCTTTCAGGTATAGGTACCCTTTTGCTTCAGTGTCACCAACAGGAAAAGAAAATAGTACTTAAATCTGTAACAGCTGCATACACTTCCCCCTAAATCGAATGCACTGTAGATGTGCGAGTCTTCACTATTAAATATTTTCAGCTGCTTATGTGATGTACACATGTGGCAAGTTAGTAAAGTGTTAGCTTGCAATGCTTCCAGCCAGTCATATATCTTTTTTCTCCATGTGTTGTTGTCTTCTATCTTATGCACATCAGTATAATCTTTACTACCTATCTCCACTTTTTATAATGCACCTAATATAAATCTACCCGAATGTTTGCATAAGAGGCAAAAAGATATGTCTTAATATGGAGACTTAGACAATTAAATGGAGAAATCCATTTTACAAAATTTCATCAGTCTTCAATGTAAGAAGGTATATTGGCTCTATTTGGTTTTGGAAAAAATGGGGGCTTTTAGCTTCTCATCATGAATTCTGATATTTCAGAAATAAGACAGTCCCGTCAGCTCTCGCACACAAAAAGTACTCACATTAGTGTCCTCTGGACCCTAAAAGATACTCACACTGGCTGCAACACCTCAGATGAGGAAGGGTGATGGGCTGCTGGGGGGGCAGGGCTTCTCCACCATTTGGACAACCCATTTGGACAAACCTTGCCCCTCTGCGGCGCAGAGGTCAGGTTTGCTACTGAGCAGCGTCACTTGGAGCCACCATCGTGCCTGCTTTGCACCCTTTCAAATCACTGTGCACCAATGTAAACCCCAGAGAAAACAGCTTGTTCTGGGCAAAGACTAGTAGCCTTGACTCCAGGAACACAAACATCCACAGAAGTCATTTGTGTYGCTCTCCTTGCCATCCACGGGGCAGCAACCCACCCTTTCTGCTCTACAAGCCCTACAGCAGCACTGTGGGTTTGCATGTTGGCTAAAGGATATGAACAAGGAAAAATAAGGACAGAAATTCTCTTTTTGTTGATCCAACACAGTAGCTGATTAAAGCAGACAAGCCCCTGGCACACGAGACTTCTACGGTTCCTACAGAAAAACTGAAACCCCCRTGTTTTTCCTGACACTCTCATTTGGTCTAATAAAGCGATAATACCTCTTTCTACAAACCTGGTCTCAATAATTTATGGCACTTCAACATAGAAAAAGGCTCATTCGCCAGCATCCCCCACATGCAAAGATCCCTCAGAAATTATCACAGTGGTTTGGTGGCTGTGCAGGCAGTGAGTGACTGGGGACTTTCACTCGGGGCCAGTCTCCTCACACAGAGTTGATGACATGGATGCATTGGTCTGCCCTATTGCTTCATGCCTATTAGCACTCGCAGAACTGATTGTGTTTCCTGTCACAGCTCAGCTATTATCAAGTTCTGCTCTTCATATGTGGACCACAGTGAATTTGAACCAACTCCAGCAAAACATGAAGAGAGATACTTTGAATTCCCATATGTGATGGGATACAATTTGACCTGTGTGGCCCACAGCTCCTATGCCTTCATCATGAAAATCTCTTGCAAAGTCTATGTGTAAAGCTGTAGGTAGACTCGTTAAGATTTTACCCCTATTATTATACCACTAGACATATCAGACACTGTCTTCAACTAATTGAAGTACAGAGTGTCCTATAGGTRGCCACTTGTATTATTTCGTATATGACTATAGCCAGAAAAAAATACAACTCCCTGTGAGAAGACCCCAGGTTGGCCAGAGCTTTGAGGTCACCTTTTCTAGACCTATGCTTATACTGAGCTCTCCAAATAAGACAAGTTCTTAAACACGAAAGACAGATTTTATTACAATATAAATTAGAATACTTAACTTTTCAACCAGAGAAACATGCAAATAAAAAACCACTATCATAGATGCCTACAGCATTAAGACTATTACATCCAAATTTAGGTTTCTAAATAAAATTGCTTGATTATTCACAGGCAGTGCCCAACTGGAAGCTCTGACTTCAGCAGAGAACTATGAGTATTGGGTACATAGCCATGCATAATTAGGAAACCTAATATCAGTTTAGGACTAAATTTTAATCCTAGACATTTGAAAATTTTAGTCAACATGTGTGAATGTACTAGCTGTATATGTAAGGTTTTGCTCCAGTGCATCCAGATACACATCTTCCACAATTCTGCAAAAATGTAAATCCAGCCAGGTCTCCCCAGTGGCTTACCATGTTTCTCTTGTTAATAACTAACAGTTTTAAGAGTTATCCATATGTTTTTTGTCAGTCTTCAGCTTTCTAGGATTACCTGTGTACCACGTCTTGAATGACAGAAATATCATGATCTGGTAATTTATACATTGTTGAGTCACTATGTATTGTGCCCATGTGAAGCACCTTAAAAACTGATATTTATGTATTAAATCAAAGCAGATCTATCTTGTGCCTTTCTCCAGATGTAGAGATCTGAAGGGAGATGGCAGTATTAGTACAGCTGTATGACAAAACAGCAAGGCTGCTGGGCAGAGAATGTCGCAATTGTACCTCTCAGGCACAGCTCACTGCCAGGTTACTCTGCTTGCCTCCAAGCACATTGGTGCTGTAACCATTCAGAATGGACTTTCCGTGGCCTTTTTCTCAGGTACTGCTGGTTCTTATAACAGCACTTAAATTTACAGATTCAGTAAAACCATAAAAGCAGCACAGATGTTGTTGAGATAACGTTTACCTTTTTTCCTGTTAATTCAGTTGACCTTTTCTTGACTTCAAAGTGAAAAAGATGTAGTTATAAATGTGAAATTAATATGCATTTCAGGACTCAGGTGAGCATATTGCTCCACAAGGATGCTCTCTCTTTTACCCATTATGGCTCTTAACTAAATATCTCCATTCATTTCCAAAAGGACCTTAGTTCTGTGATATACATTGATAAGTAATGTTCAATGTCAAAGAACAATGTCATTGTCCAGGGATGAAAAGGTGATGTAAATATTACTATTGCTTACACAATAAGAAAAAAAGTTTCTACAGAGGCATCTAAATTCATATAATGGTCCAGATGTATGTCATATTCTGTCAACATACATGGTAAACTTAGGCAAATGTTTTCAAAAGTGACTAGTGCTTACGAGTGGGTTTGTACCAACTGAGGGGGCTCAAAAAATGTCTGTTCCCAAATTCTTTAAGTAGATCTTATCTTGATCACCCCAAAACTTCAGGATCCTGAAACTAACCCCTCTTTGCAATCTTGGGAAAAGTGACAGATTGCAAGCCAGTTCTGACTTTTTGAAACATATTCACTCTTAGCACTATAAGCACCAGTGCTAGGAGTTTTGCATGTAGGATATGGACTGCACACAGAGGGTTTACACTGGTCATATTCATTGTCAGCTTTCTGTGAGAAGAGACCTAATTCACACAGCATCATCTCTGCCCCGCAACTGACTGACTAAAATCTTTCTGAAGAGGTGTAGRTCAGTTGATCTATACATAGGGAGTAATTATATCAAAATTTTCATATGTATTTTCAAACACCATCAACACCATTTTTGAAACATTTGGATTTCACATAAGTCTTCATAGATATTTGCAGAATCTGAAAATATCAAAGCAGAGTGATTAAAATAACTCCCAAATTATACTAGGCCAGTCCAGCATTATTTGCAATTGAATTCTGCTTTGCTTTGAAAATCTTTACACCTGATATCATTAGAAATAATTACTACTCTTCTAAGTTGCAGTCAGGATCAAGGTTTCATTGTGCTAAGTGCTGAATATTCAGAAGAGACAGTCCCTGCTCCAAGGAGGCTGCTAGTCTAAGAGACAAAAAAACAGAATCCAGATGGGGAAATGTGATATAACATACAAGCACAGTGGTTAAGGTGATGATAGCTTCACATCTTAGCCAAGAGCCTGCAAACTGCACAGAACTGGTTGATATCCACACCCATACAGTAACCCATTGATTCCAGTGGGGCTCTGACAGGCAGCTAGAGCTTCCTTGAAAGCGCTAATGCCGAAACAGGGGTGTATTAATTCCTCCTCTAAGGCTTTTTCCCCTTCTATTTTATTAATTCTATTTGGGGCTTTCTTACTTTTTGCTACTTTCATTTTTACCCTCTACCTATACTTTTAATCAGCCCAGGCTGCTTCTGTTTTCATATGTGATTAAAACTGTCTGATGTAACCTTTGGTTTTTAAATTTAAAAAAAAATAAACTAGCTATTTTCAATTTTAATTTTCAAACCTTTCTTTCATTCTTTCAATTAATCCCTTCTCAGCTAGTTATACCTTTTGCAGTCTTCTGCTTTTACTGTTTAATTCCATCTCTTCCTCCTCCTCAAATCTCGGAGTTAATTTAAACTTTTAGTTCTTGTTCCCTCCCCCTCACCAAATTCTCAGAGAATCAAATTACTTCTTCTACAGTCAGCACAATGTCTTGATTATCATTACGTTGTCTAATTTAATCTTTACTAACCCATTCAGCGATATGAATTCCAAAATAAAGTACTATATGAAAAATAGTGTGAAAATAAACTATCTAGTAATGATTAGAACTCCTGCTGATTGCCTGGCTTTATGTGAAATGATGGCAATCACATGTTCAAAGCATGCCAACTGAAGTGTGGCTACCATACTTAGCAGTTCGGTTTCTTCTGTGACAGTAGTATGAAATACAGCAAAGAATCTTTCTATGGCTGTACAGCCTTATATGGTGCTTAATGAGAAAGCTGTGTCAGAACTTACAGTGAAGATGGATCTTTAATATAACGACAGGTAAGCTAAGAAATGTGAGAGGACAAGGTTTTGTGGTAGAAAAAAAAGCAAGCTCTTTGCTTCTATAAGAAAGTTTTTTTGAACAAGGACCGGTTAAACTAGACTGTTCCAGGATTGTTGCATATCAGCCCTAGCCCAGAATGGTCAGACACTTTTTCACTGATGAGTTAACAAAATATAAGTTGAAGAAATTCAATGACTGTGTGTTTAAAATGTGAACACATCTGTATCAGTTTGACCACAGATACCTCAAAGAGAAAAGTTACATTTTTGGGTGTCTGTGGCATTATCTTAGGTCCCCTGTATAAATCTTGCTGCAACCCTTCTTACACCATACAAGGAGCTTTGAGTGGTGCAGACTGGAGAATGATTCATGGCAGCTGTCTCCTGTGCACCATGTCCCTCCTCCTCCACAGGGAAAGAGCTCTCTGAAGTGCAGGATTTGGGGTTGAGGGTTTTTGCTTTCCTCTGGTTTTAAAATGGCAAATATGCAGTGTTAGGTGTCTATGGCAACAAAGACTACATAAGAGATGCATCTTGTTCTTGGAAGGGGAGATAAGTTTTGAGATGCTTCTTACTTCCAGTAGAAGCTCACAGGAAAGTTGACTTTTTAGTTGGTGTATCTCTGTCAGACAGGGTTGTAATTTTGGTGATATTGTAAGGGCAACCATTCCTACTGTCAAAAAATGTCCTTTTGTCAGAATAGTTTTCCACTTGGGGAACTAGCAGAAACTATGCTGACAAAAAGACATTTTTTCTGGTATACGGTGAATCTACCTGAGGAAGGTCTGCTGATAAAGCTACTCCAACAAACATTGTACAGGTAGACAAAGCCTTGAGCTGACTCTCAAGAAATTTCTGCCTTCTGCAGACATTAGTTTTTTCTGCTGGTACATATTTCTGTTGCTCTTCAGGAGTCACTGTGGATACAACTTTCATCCCAGAGATTAAAATGAGCGTAACTGAACTCTGCATTTGGACAGATGACAAAAGATCTAACGAGTGAGTGGATTTCAAAATTTCTGTAGTATAGTCAGGAATCAAGAAGCACAAAAAAAGCCTCATGTGACATAAGTGATTGCAAGGTGTTTCCATATTGACACTGAAGTACCACATACCTGGGTTGGCTGTTGCCCCTGTACAAACCAGAGTCTATTCCCACATATTACTAAGCCTCAGAAGCTGCCATTTTTGCACATAGAGAGGCCCACTGAAATTCTCCAGGAGCCACTTTTCCAGCAGCTGACCATGCAATGAAATGCAGGACCACAGCCCACAAATACTAGGAACAACCTGTATTGGTACAATGCATTTTATAGCTGCTACTGAGTAATTCAGTGTTTGTAAAACAAGTATAAATATCACAATACAGACAGGAAAATAAGGGGAAAGTGGCATAAGAAACATTTGATATACACTGTATTGAAAGATTACTCAAACCTCCTACAATTTGAGTTTATTTTATTGGTATAACTATACRTTATTGACCACTGGCTTACACCATACTTTAAAACCGATTTTATACCTTCCGTATTAGAGGACTACATCTTGCTTATGGGTTGGGAAAGATGCAATATTTATCTGATCACCTCTAACTTACAACTTTCTGAGTCAATGTTCTCGTTGCTGGCATAATTCTTGGTTCCACACAAAGATCTTCAAGAGCAGACTAGGCTTTAGCCATGCAGCTCTCATTAAAAGCAGCTGGGAGAGTAAATCCTCGTGTGACTAACACGCAGGGATACGAGTTTGCTAGTAATATGCCTCTCAGTCTATGTGACTAATCAGTCTCATCTGTGATAGCATGATACAGGTAACTATGAGGGACACGTTTTCATTTTACTATGGTTCATTAAGCTGTAAATCAATCACCTTTTTGGAAAGTGACACTATCACATTGGCATATAATTATGCTACCTCAGATGCCCCCAAGGAGACACACTACAGCCCTATTTCACACAGCGCACACAGAGGTTATTCCCTCTCCTCAGGTTCATAGATGCCCTTAATCATCCCAAGGCTCTTCCTACACTCAGAGAATGAACAACAGGAAAAAGCAATATGGCAAGTATTGGAAAATACTATTCAAGCCAGAATTTCCTAACACTTTCAAAGTTTGACAAGTACATACGACTTTGCATAATTAAGTGGAGGTTTACACTACAATTGCGCGAGTCCTTCAGTAAATAGTACGAATGGTCAATTTTTAAAGGTGTTCAGGTGTTTTGATTTAGTAAAGGAGTTAGGAATCTAAGTACGCTTAAAAATCCTCCCTGCATTCTAGCACACCGCCGCGTGTGGATTCATTCATTCATTTGAAATGTGCGCACAGCCCACATTTCCACGAGGGCAGGATTTGGGATTGACTGCAACAGGGATTACATGCTTGGATGTTCTGAAAGTGGCATCCAAGTCTTCATGTGATAAGTTTTGCTGAGATTATTGTACCATTATATTTTCTCAAATGTAATAATCCCACCATTGGACATTCATATAATTTTCTGTGTCCTCTGTTGGCCCTTTTTCCCAGGGTGTACATTTATAACCTGTGGTTATAAATAATTAATACAATTTAATTTTCAATACTACAGAAAAGGATATGCTTGCTGTATCCTTAATAAAGTAGGTTATAACAAAACGAACACGTGAGCTTTGACTGAACAGAAGGTTGAGATAACCCGTGATATTTTCCAAATGTCAAAAAAAAATATTGGTCGGCTAGTTAGTGTTGTATAATGTAGCTATTAATTTCAATGGGATTATGCCACAATAGAATCCTCTCAGTAATTTTAAATACGTTTGCACAAAATGACCCCARCAGCTGAAAGAATGAATCATATTTTGTTCCTACAAAATCTAGTCCAAAATTAATTTCTGTGCATAATTTATTGTACTTATCAAAATTCTTAATTTAAATATATAGGTATAAATATTTAAATATAGGTTTCCATTTGTAATTTCCAGTGTATTATTATAAAATGACATAAAGTCAAATATCCAAAACTACGACTGATATAACTTGGATAGTTCCGTCAAGATCAATAGTTATACTGATTAACACCAGCTGAAGATCTGGCCCAATAAATAGCTAACTACATAATGAGTAAAATAATCCACTCTGCTATTAATTAGAAAAAGAGCTAACGAACACTTAATCCAAATGTTGGGGTTTGCAGAGGGTGTTCCAAAGCACGTAGGCAGTTGTGGGCAATTTGGGAGCGGATCAATGTGTCAAGTTGTGGAGTTCCCACATTTCTCTGTTCTCGGCTGTAAACCCTTTGCATATTTTGGGAGTAAAGGAGGAGTCTACATTTTTTGCAGATGCTGGAAAYGTGCCAAATCCTCCTATTACAAATATTTCTACATACTGCCAAATGCTCCCATTGGGAACACTCCTTGTATCCCCATAACTACTGGTTTTGCTCAGACCATTACTCAATAAAACTAGCCACTAGTCCAGCTGGAATAGTCTGGTCAGAGAAACAGGGCAGCAGAAATTCAGACACATCTAGATGAAGAAACTGGGCTGTTAATAAATCCAGCATGCTGAGATTTATTACATAATTTTTGCATTAAAATATAAAGCACTGCCTCACAGGTGCAAATATGTTTTACTAAGGATCATGTAATGACATGACTTGAAATGATAACAGTATTTAAAAGTATGATGTGAGAGAAGTGGTCTAGTGATAATAGCTATAAATTTCTTTTAGACCTGTATTTTCCACTCATTCATCTATCACTGACTTCAGGGGGGCCAAGAGTTCAACCCTGATGTCCTAATGATTTAGGAAAAATTGAAAGTATCTCAGCTTTAAAAATTTTTATTTTCCACCTATAAGCAGTACTTGAGATCAAGTATGTTTTCCCTGGTGAATCTGAAAAGAAGGGAATTCGTGTATTTGCTACCTTCTACTTTCTACATGCAATTTTTCTATTTTCTTATCATTCTGTAACAATGAAAGATGCCACATTAGTGCATAGAGCCTTAATCTTAACCTGTCAGATGCATTCATTCCTTTCACTATAAAAAATTGCATTTCACATTTTCTTTCCTTAGACCCCAAATTTACAAACACTTAAGCATGTGCTTAATATTAAGTCTCATTTGGTACAGAATGGGAAAGCAATGAACTGTACTTAAGAGACATCAGTGCTCTACAAAAATATTTTATAGCTGTTTTTCTAGACTACATTTAATTATTTTAATACTAAATTGAACTGTTTCATCTCATCTCCACTATACCAGAGAAATCTTGAAGCTGCTCTTTAGGCTTCTTTTGATCTGGTGAATATTTTCTGTTTTTGAGAATTTCTTCGAACAACCCAGTGATTTAATTGCTGCTTTTTTTTCCTCTAGCCTAGCAACTAAGCCAGAGCCATCCCACATTAAAGGCAATGAAAATAGACTAGACTGATTTACAATAAAAATATTTATATTTAATATTAGTGTTTCTATAGTAGGTCACTAAAGGAATAATAAAAACGGCAGACTSTTGTTACTGCCTTAAAAAAGGGATTTTTATTTAAGCAAATCATGTCAGTGTCTGAAGCCTACTGGATTATCTTCTAACATATGGTAAGTATTGGTTATGTGGTGTGCTGGCTTGCATTTCATTGTTGGAAAAGCATAGAAAACTGATTTTAGTATGCCTTTGCTCTTAGCAGCAGGGTATAATCATTTTTAAAAGAAATTATGGAATCAAGCATTAGCATACTGTGTAAATTTAGGATTTATGGAAGGATGTCATATATCACACACATATATTGCTTTGGGATGCTTAGAAAATCTTCAGTACCACATGTCACTGTTTTGTAGTTGTTTAAAATGGTAACTAAGCACATGCAAAAGATAGCAATGCTAGGATAGTCTTCTAAAAAATTACATTGTTAAGTATTTAATAAACACACTGAAGCGTTAATATATTATCCATTTTACAACCACTGAACTTTAAAGAATTTCCTTCCACGAGTGCATCAGTTATCATTATCCCCGAGGGTGTTAGTTAAGCCCCAGGTATTTAGTACCTTGCAGCCTTGCCCTTTTTACAGGATTCGGTTCAGGTGCCTGGCGGTGGGAGGATGTGTATGGGTGGAARTGGGGGCTCCTCACACCCACAGAAGAGAAAATCGGCCCCTCGTGTCCCCTCACGATAGGCAAACTCTTTTCTCCATGTGAAGGGAACAAGCGCTGTGTCAGCAGGTGACGCTGGCTGGCTGCCCACCCCTACGCYCCTCCGACGGGTGCAGGATGAACACACGGGGCTTTTACCTGGCCAAGCACCGGGAGACATGCCCCGCTCTGACACCGGCAGGTGTCTGCCGGATCTTCTGAAACAACAGCCTGCACATTGTCACTCTAAACAGGGAGCCACAATTGTAATTGAAAGGTGAGAGAAAAGTACACATTAGATACTTGCCAGCTCATGCTTACTACTGATGGTAGGCTGGACTTTACCCTTCACTTTAGATTTCAGGGTCTTTATTGATCTACTAACGTCAAAAGGAAAATAATCTGTTCCAAGCATTCATTCTAAAGACTTGCTGCTTTGAAACTTCATTACAAAATCAATCTCTCCTCTATCAAAATGAACGTAAAACTCAGAGATGAGAAGAATCCTTTCCTGTGACCCTCCACCTGTCACTTTTGTTCCACCAGACCTCTGTAATGTGTCACCTCCCATTTGATCACTGCCATTTATTCCGTACTTGTGTCTAAATAAGGCTGTAAGTATGTTACTCATCCACACAGTGAGAGCCAAGCCACAAAACCCCAAAATTAAGGGGATTTAAGGGTGTTGGCTGTTACGGTTGTGTTCTTTTAGGTTATGGCTATATGGGGGTTTGTAGTGAAGCCACTGCGGTGGTGGGTCCTGGCAGCAGACTCTGAAGGGAGGGCAGAAAGTCAGGGTAGCCCCCTTTTTTCATTGCACCGTGGCCCATGCTGTGCCAATGACACCCACCTGCCTGTCTCAGACATTGAGCAGTGACTGGCCAAAGTCCTCCGAGCTATGGGGCTAACACACCTTTTGGCTGTCAAATGCCGGGCAGAAGACGGCACTGTGTGAAAAATGAATGATCCTATTGTCTGGATACAGACCATAGACCCCTAGGAGATGGGAGGAGAGAGAAGGGAATTTGGACTGCACAAGGCCGCTCCATTTAGAGACCAACAAGACAATAATGGGGGGAGCTGCTATTGATGCAAATGGCAGTTAACAGCCATTTAGGAGAGACCGTGTTGTGTTCATGTAACCACTGTCCAAAGGTGATTGCTTAAGAATAAAACACCTTGACATTTCACTAGGGTCCAGCCCTGGTCTCCTGCCCCCAGCTAGGTGCTTGCTTGATGGGAGAAAGTAAAGCAAGAATCAAAACGTTGATATGTTGGATCTCTTAAACTTTAAATTGTTAACTTTTCATGGAAGTAGCAGGCGCAGCCAGAAGTCATATCAATTAGTTTAAATTATAACATGCAATGCCAGAGTCAGCAATCACATCAGCCACTTGTCCGAGCTGCTTGAAAGTAGCATAGGTACATGTTGAAGCACAAGCATCTCATCCCATGCAAGTAGCTCACTGCATTGACAGTGACTATAATTCATATTTGCAGGCAAATATTCAGCAACCCTGACATAGCCTGTGACCTATCGCTTAGAAATGTCCCTACAAAAACCATGTTAATCTGTAATAACCTAGAGAAATTCCAACTTTTGCTATTGCTCCATGGCCCAGCACCCCAGCCATGTTCCTGGGGCAGCCAAGCTCTCGAGATACAGCACTTGGATGGATCATGAGGTATGTTGTCTCTGTGCAAGAAAGGGGACCCTGGGTAAAGCTACAGGAAAGCCACCTTTGGAGTCAGATGTGAGCCTCCAAGGTCTGCCATGCCTGAGAAGAGGTTTTCTTCTTGTTTCCCTGATCTGGCCCCTGGTTCCTCAATGACGTTTTGCAAAGCCTGGGGGCCTGGGGGTGAGCTGACTGCCTCTGCCCAGGTGTCCAGGAGGGTAGTGCCAGAGAATGGTTCTCTGATCCATTAAATCATTTTGAAAATGCAATTATATCTAATTAGTGTTTAGCATCGGCTGTCTTCAGTGTTTACATTGGTTTGTTTCCATGAAGTGAGATTTCTGGGTTATTTATTACTGCTAATATGTTACGCCCTGCTTTGACAGTCACCTTATGTTCTGCCAGTTTGGGGTTTTTTTGTCAATTACCCTGATTTCAGGTATGACTCCTGATCGTTATCTACAGATTCTTTTCACTGCATCCTCTCAAGACAGGGGTTTGTCCTTGTTGCCAGAKGGATTGTAAGGGCTGGACTGTAGAATAACTGCACAAGAAATAAGGGATTTGTTTACAAACAGTTTGACAGGGTAAATTTGCCCAAACACACAAGCTATCCAAATTTCATGTAAAACAAACCTCTTGTACTGAAGGAGAGTAAAGAAAAGCTGTGGCTCATGGTTGGGTTTATATTTGCTTTTTCCATCAAGGGGTTATTTGATCCTCTCTGCAGGGAGCATTTACTTGAAAGATGGTTCTCAGCCACAAAGTGCAAATTCCATTTCACTCTCCCCAAAAGTTTGGGGTTATTCAGAACTCCCAAGTTTTGATCCTCCTCCACGCCAAACTTAGTCCGTGGAACAAGAGCTACCTTCCTTCACATTTCAGCTGTCTCTTTAATATACACTCCTCTCTTTCACTGTTAATCATGTCTCAGCCTCTTGCTCACATGTGACAATGTCAGCTCAAGCATATGCAACAAACTCATAATTCAAAATTACTTGGCTCTGCAACACAAGATAATCTTAAGGAACAACTGCAAATTAAATACCRTAATACAATACACACATATATGTTATCTGATAATGTGCACTGTGATTTAAATCCTACTACTGTCAAATTCGTTGAATCATTAAACACATGATACCCAATGGACAGTTTATTCGTTCTAGAAATATTTTGACATTTTGGATCAAAACAGTTTTTAGTATGGTTAGCTAACTTGCTTAGCAATTGTTTTCTGGTGTGCTGCATAAACTCAGAACACTTTATCAGTTACGGTGAATTGTCATTTCTAACTCAGGATTACAGAAGTATATAAAAATTTGAATATTCAACAGTGGAAGTTCTCTAGAAAAGAACAACATTTATGACTCATTAAGAACTAAAGGCTGTTGTGTCTTGACATTATGGAGGGCTGGGATATTATGAACCCAAACTTCCACCAAACAACATATTTTTTTTTTACATTAGAATTAAGCTTGAAACAAATTAGATTTGACTTTCTGAAGCTACCAAGGTTGCTGGCATTCCAGTGCTATGAGTGAGTTGTGCAGCTGGATTAGATCAATTAGTCCCAAAACTGAGCATTAAATAACCTTTTACTAATATTAGTTCATGCAATTGCACTCTGTTACAAAAGCAATATTTTAAGGGTGAACAGCAATACATTTTCAATTTCCTTGTAGACACTGAGTACAGAGTCAGAATCCAGAGTGTAACACATTTAGTAGCATAATCAGTTCATCTTGCTTATTTTCCTGAAGCTCTAGTAACAGCTTATTTTTACTGTTTTATATCCTTACCTAGTAATTGTTGTTCAACTGCTGTTACATCATCTACAGTGAACACTTCAAAGAGACAAGAGAAGGAGGGGTGTGTAAAAAAAAGCAGTTTAATCACAGTTATGTAGGTAACAACTGTGTTATCAAATATTTTATTTTATCCTTTTTTATTAAAGCATGCTAATGGGTCAAACGTGCACTCAACCATATGTGAAGAGTTTACAACAACCTCCCAACAAAGCTATTTTTGTTTAAACATAGACTCTCAGGGCCAGCTGTGGCCTGAGTCCCAAACTCCACTCCTGTCCACTTTCGAATGGGGCCAAGCACAGTGAGTTGTGCCTTGCTTGCTTTGGAGACAAATGAGAGCTACCACAGATGTATGCAGGAGCAGAACTGGCTTCTCTGGGAACCAGCAGGAAGAACCTGGGGCTCCTGCGTGGGAGGAGCTGACGTCTGCCACCAACAAGGAGGGACAGGGACACGGCGCTTCTGAGAGATAGACCCTGATTTCCACCTTACCCTCCTAAGGTCCAAACAGTCTTCTGCCTCAGCCAACCTCCTTCTGCACAGGGAGATATTTCTCTACATGTAGACTGCAGGACTAAAGATTTTAATATTAAATGTTGTTTTGCAGAAAAAAAGTCGACACTGGTGATGTTTTCCAGGATCTCTTTTTCCCATATATATTAGCATCGTGCCTCACATTTCAGTGACTTTTATTCAAACTTACTACAGCTGAGTTGCAAAATGTTGTCTTTGTCCTTAAGACCATGACAGAGAACTTTATCTGCATTCAGATGCCTACTGGTTTGTGGTATTTCAATAATAAAACAGCAGGATTGAAGGCTCATGATGAGAAATCTGACTAATTACCTGTTAGATGATAGATGGTTGTAACTCGGCAGTGCCAGTCACTGAAAACAAAACACTTCTAGATATCAATCAGCTTCCTGACAAATTCAATTTCCATCACATTCAGTGGACAATAAATGTGAATTTTACCTCAGCAGTTATATAGCTTTGACTTTTAACTTTCCAATATGCATAATGATATTTTAATAAAGTAGAGATTTTTTAAAGTAAATTAGTATTTAAATACCTGACATATTCATATTTCAGGCTCAAAGCTGGTGGAAATAATTAATGTTGTAAATCTGTCTTGTGTTCTACTGTAGACAGCAAAGGTGTATTTAATAGCAGTTTTTCTGTTTTCTCCATATATTTTTATTTAAGACCAATTATTTACAACACTTGTAATGGAGGTATTCACCCTCTTTTTCTAGCATCTTATTCATCCATATGTCAATGAGTTGGGTGCAGATTCTACATATGACTCAAAAAACAAAATGTCCAATTATCACCATGACGTACCAGCATGTGGGCAAAGTTAAAACAAGGAAGGATTGGAGCATGGAAATTTAATATGGGCTTGAAGAAACACCTCTCTTTCTTTCCACATAGGGACCAATTGCATTGTCAACATCTGGAAGTTGTGGATAAGCTTGTCCAATTCAGAATGAATCTGAGTCCACTTACTCTGTTATAAATCAGGAGAGGTCAATTACAGTGTGTTTAATATCCATGTCAACTGTGTGAGATAAGAATTAGGCTCTAGAGGTCAACAATCCCTTTGTTACATCAGACACAATGAACCGAAAGCTGAGAGGAAACACTAGCATTGCCCCCACGTTGTTATGTGCGTCCTTGTATCGCTGCAACTAATCACCCTGATGAGCGATCCTCTGCCCCGTGCATCATACATGCATGGAGCAGACATAGCAGGCTCTGTCCCAAACACCTGAAATCTTCGTATATCGTGGGGTGCAAATTCAGACCAAATCATTTATCTCTGCTTTATGACAGGTGGCATCAACACGACAAAAAGGAAGGGCAGCAAAATTACATTTATACTTGTTTTAGAGCACTGTGGCTCTCCTATTCTATTTCACCTAATAAAAAACTGGAAAAAAAATAAAATCAACCCTTAATACAATTGTCCTTCTTGGAGGTGGGGACACAAGGCGCAGACATTTCAGTGTGCTCCGTCAGCTGCCGGTGGCAAAGCGCAGCTCCAAGGAGCCACCATAGGTGTCCGCCCAGCCCTCAGTCCAGGAGCTGCGGGGAGCTTTGTCCTTGGGAAACGGGATCATTATTAAGCAGGTGACATCTGGGACCTGCTTCTCTCAAACATCAGGGAAAGATAACTGTGTTAGTATAAATGACGGTCGAGAGTTTGCAGGGCTGGCCACTGGTCTGTGTGTTCAATTTGATTGATTGGCAGGTGCTGGGATAAGCCTAGTCTGCTCATTTCTCCCAGCCAGAAACAGCCTCTGTCTTTATCCGGAGCTCCCCTCACAGGCCCCCTCTCAGCAGTGGGTCTCCAGGYGGCTGCTGGACCAGGGATGGGCAGAAGAGACCTGGGCAAACCTGGGGACCAGCCCGCTCCAGGGCTGAAGCAGGGACCCGGTGGAAGGGCATGGTGGGTGCCGCTTTCCTGGGCTGTGGGGAGCTCCGTGCCAGAGGTGAGTGGTGTGAAAAAAATAGAAGGGGAAGAAAGGGCTGAGAATTTTTCACTGGAGTCAGAGTTTAATCAGGAAACGCACTAAGGTGCAGGACTTACTTTCTTTTCCAGGTCCTGCCTCGACATCTCACCATAAGCGCCCCAGGAAGAGCTGCCTGAGCACAGGCCACAGTTTGCAGGGTTCCCAGGGCACTGCAGGTCACACACATATGGATCAGATTTGGCTGCCTGGCGTTATGTTGAGTTTAAATGGTTTTACACTGGAAGCTGTGGTCAATTTGCCCTCCAAACCACATCCCTCTCTGCAGCCTGGCATTTTGCAAGTAACTGTTATTTTCCAATTTGCAGTAATACATGTTGCTGTTTCTGAATTTTCAGGAACTATTTCTACTTTGTGTTAAGAAAGATCCTTACTAGTACTGTCAGAATTTGTCTCTCGTTTTGTACAATGGGGCTATCACTGTAAAAGGTGCCAATATATCTATGAAATAAGAGGTTTAGTGCAACAGTGAAAAATTGTGTTCTTTAACACAGGTTATTAAAGATTATGTCACCAATCTGCATGTGTGCACATACATATGCATATATATAAAAAATATAGATGCAGGTAATCAAATAAGAATAGCTTATATTATTACATCCTTTGGAAACAATTATGGTTGTATCAACAAATTCTACTGTTTCTGATACCAATAATAAATTCCCAGGCTCATATTTATATACTACTTTTCTTTATATATGTATTGAAGACTTTGTAATGATTTTTTCTTAATCAAACCACTGTACAGAGGCGGTCTACGTAGGCTTTTCTTAAAGCAGCCTGACATCAAAAGATTTCGAAAGGACGAATGCTGCTTTTAAAAGTTAACATACTATTTACGATTTTAAACGGCAAAGGTATGATTTAGCCTGCTTTATTACAGATGTTATAAACGATGTTTCACATAAGAATATTATTCTCTCCTTGCTTTCCAGGTAGAGTTTCCACTGGCTTCATTAAAAGGCCTGAATGTAAAACAGCTGCAGAACCATGAATTGGGTCCTGGCAAGTGAAATCGCTCCATTTTTTTTTTATCGCTTGACATGGCAACATGGCAGCTATTTAATTACACTCATACAAGAACAATAAATAAAAGTCATATGACCTTATGTTTCAATAAAATAAAATCCACTTAGTCTTTTTAACTAAAATGTCATTTCCCATTTATTTTCCTGCTATGTGGTTGCCAGTGTCCAATTTTTAGGCTCACTGCACAACAGTGATAAGGTCAAAACCTGAGACACGGTGATGTGATTAGCCCTGTCCTAGGCTACCTCATAAAAATGTCTGCCATGCAGCACATGCTCTGTCATGCAAGAAAAATTGCTTACCAAAGGGTTCGACCGAACAGAGAGTTGTATGAACATGCAGAGGGTGCTACCGTGACTTTTTACAGTCTCCTCTCAACTGATTTGTACAAGGGAGATGTTGGGGGGGGGGAGATTTTAAAATGGGTAAATAGAAAATAAGACTAGACACTCTGGAAAATCAAAAATTGAGGTGGGTGGTCTGACAGCTCAAATAACTGTTGCAGATGACCTAATGAAGCCGAGGTGTGATTCATCAATCCCATAATACTTGTGATATGCGATATTTTCCCTGCTTCGGAATAGGCACCAACCCAAACAAAACCTGACCTGACAAGGTTTGGTTCACAGAGGTCTCCATCTCTCCATGAGAATAGGTGGAGTTACAAGCATCAGTACCAAGCCCTAATACGGTACCATAGACAGAGACTTTATTTATCATGCAGAGAGTGAAAACAAAGCTTTCTAATAGATTTATTAGTAGAAGGGAACAGAAGAATCTAGTATGGACAAACTGCATGTTCCCCACGTCTCAGCTGCCAGGACTTCCTGCCCTCAGGCTTAGATATATTTATCTGGTTATAATTCAGTAAAGTTGTGTGATTTCAAGCCATTCCAAACAAACAATACATCTAGGATATCATTCAAGGATGTCCTGACAATGCAATATTTCACATTTCAGTTTAAAATAAAAAATGGAGATGCTAATTAAATGCTCTCACAAAGATGAGTAGTTCTTCTCAGAAATTGTTTTTATTAATTTTATTTTTTTAAACAGTTTAAGGACTGTAAAAATTAAAATGATGACAGTTTTATCTGGATGAAATTACTATAACATGTGCATCACTGGGAGAGAAGGAAAGGCATATGGAATATATATATTCAGAGCTTGATTGTGCTGTTTCTTTGTATTCAGAGGCCTCTTTGACTTCACTGGAAATTTTACATATGTGACAGTTGCAGAAATGAGTCCTCAAATTGTAGAGAAATCAAATTTCCATGTTAAAGAGACCCTGTTTCTAATTTCACTTGGAAAAATCACAGTTTTTCTTATGTCCCCCCATCTTGCTATTTTTCCAGCCTTTCTAAACATTGGTCCTTTTTATAAGTGAGGGACATGGGGAGGGGGCAGAAAAGAAAAGACTTTGTGTTTGCCAGGGGACAAATATGCTACTGGAACAAGTGTTTGGTGTGGAGTGTACTGTCAGGAGTAAAGAGAAACATGGGTAATACCATTTGCACCCCAGTGCTCAAAATAAAATATTAATGGCAGCATTTCCTGAGAAATTAAATTACTAGAAAAAAAAAATCTTAAAAATATGCATTCCACTGCCTTGTTGAAAGCCCTCACACAAATTATGGTCAAATTAATATCCTTTTGTCTTCGGTACACATACTTTATGACCTTGAGAGATGGTGTCATGTAAATGTCTGAGGTTTTCTTATTTAGAAACAGTCATATTTTGCACGCACCCACTGGCCAAGGAAAAAAGCACAACCATTAGCCAGGTTTGAATGGGTGAAAGTCAGCTGTTTGTCTGCAGGAGTCATGAGTGGGCTCTATTTAGCCCCCACTTAAACCTCCAAAATGATTCAACTTTAGTCATTCTTGACATAAGTGCATTGATGCCGAAGGGTTAAGTCTGACCAGACCAGTTTGTCCCCAGCTGCACTGATGGACAGTCAGACTCAGCATGTTAAGAAAGTGCTTTTTTTATTGCAACGCTTCACACTCAACCATCAGTAGTGACTTGCTGGTTGTTACATAACTGCAGTTCTCACTAACCTGAAAATAAAAAAAATCAAGATCCATTCTAACACCGGTCCTCCATATGTGATAAATTATGGCTACTATGCTTCTAAGAAGAATATAATTACCTAAAATATAATTCATTATCTCAAGTTTCCAATGCACACTATATTATCAACATGAGTAAAGAAAAAAAAATTTGTTTCTAGATTATGACTATTTCAAAAAGATAATCATGATGTAAAGGAGGGAAACATTATGACTCATGCCTATCAATTTTCTATTGTCTATATTCAATTCTATCTGAAAAAAAAAATCATGAAAAAATTCAATGACCTGCCAATAAATTGAAATTGTTAGCATGTTTTATACACATTAAAATCATGTTTCAAGTAGGTTAATAATACCCCACCAGCCTCATAAGCAGTGAAGGACACAGCCTTCATTTGTCCTGACTGTGTGACATAGGAACAGGCTTGCCACTGAGACTATGAGAGGGCTAAAACTTTCCTTTCTCTAATAAGGTCACCAAGAAACACAGATATTTGGGGCATAAACCTGCAATCAGTTGAATACTGTCAAA
This sequence comes from Oceanodroma leucorhoa, assembly GCA_030449065.1. Classification (NCBI taxonomy): domain Eukaryota; kingdom Metazoa; phylum Chordata; class Aves; order Procellariiformes; genus Oceanodroma; species Oceanodroma leucorhoa. The sequence continues at coordinate 4,856,760 of JASVER010000036.1, forward strand.
TGAGGAAAATCTGTGTGCCTCACATGGTGCTTAGCATCTTGTCAAACACTGGTGCACTGACTTAAGGTCAGACCAAGCATCTGTCTCCTACTCCGGTCTTTGAAAGACTATCCCTAACACTGTTACTATTAAAATGATATAAATAAGTATCTTCCACAGTCATAAATATTTTTTCCAGCAAGATTTTTCACTGTTGTCACCCATTTTCAGATATACTCCCCTCTGCTAAATTTTAAGGACAGTTTTTCAGAATTGATGCAAACATGGTTAAACCTAAGATCCCACAGCAGTATAATAAATATTCATCAGTACTGCGTTTGCCTTTATACACTTCCCAAGCTTCAAAATAGCTAAATGACACAAATTTGTTACAGTAGTAACAGCAACACAATTATGGTTAGTGGCCTGTCGCTGCTACCATCCAAACTTCAGCTTAAAATAATATAAAACTCTTGACAGGCCATTCATGGATCAAACTTAAAATATAAGGAAAAAAGATAAATGGTTTTAACAACTGAAAGTTTATGGAACTGCCATATGGCAAGCTAGCATATGGAAGAGAAAAGTAAATGTACAGTGAGAAAAAAAAAGAACATGCACATTGCACATAGGTTTTACAGATACACACAATATTTACCTTGACACTTTTAAAAACCAGTACATTTCTTAGAGGAATGGCAAGAAATGAAGACCCTGAGGGGATGTTCTCCTCCATGTCAGAGGTACAAACTGAGCTCAAGAGAGAGAGAAGTTCATCCCACAGACAAGAAACGAATGATTTCTGCCCAGCTGGGCAGCGGGCAATAGCTGGCGCTGGAGGTGGACGTCTCGGAGGGGAACCCAGGGATACATTAGGCAGGGAACGCTGCATTCCTTGCAGGCAACAAGCCACCTAGTAGAGAAGCTTTCACTCCCTGATTCATTACTAGACATTACAGCAGAAACAAGATGGGTGAAAGATACGGTTTGGTGTTATTCATGCTCTAGGCTTGCTCTATGGACCGAGAAAGGAGGAGGAAGGAGGGGAGTGAAGGAGCAGGAGAGAAAGGTTTCCTCCAGTGAGTGGCCAAGAGCACCTAAGTCAGGCTCCTGTTCTAACCTGCCTGGGATGAGTTCCTCTCTTTTCATCAGCTCTTTGGAAGCCAACACAGGCGAGTAGTCAGCCCAGCTGCAGCGACCTTCCCCAGATGACAGCCACTCCTCCCCAGCATCTCCACTAGGATGGATCAGGCTGGCCCCGAGGGCACTAGGACCTTCTTAGGGATTATCTCTGAAACASGTCCCCCACTCCAGAAAGAAGCGCTCACCCATCTTCTCACAAAGGATTGAATATCAGAGTGCTACAACAGGGGCTTTGGTTACTAAAACATCATTTTTTAAAAAACATTCCATAGCTCCATGTGCTAGCACCCAATGAATTATTAACACAAATAATTAAAACTAATATATGGTTGTAAAAATAAATGAATAAAGTATATTTCATTATGCAGTATCCTTGATTTTTATGGTGTTTGTTTGATTACTCACTAATTTGCAAAATGTGGTAATCTGCAGTATGCATCCCAGTCATTAGTGAAATCATACTGTACTTTAGTCAACAGGCTGATGAACTGACATGTTGCACCAGCAGCAACAAATACGCTGTATAGAAGGGCAAAATTAAAGGGCCTGATTCTTGTTTTTATAAAAGCCAGTTTACAAGACTCAGGCAATGAAGAGTAACCACTGAGTTTCTGCAGAGAAGCGTATGGTAGTATAAATGAGCATTAAAGTAAATAATAATCTGACCAAAGACACTTACAGCTTTTGGGGTTTTTTTCACATATTTTATCGTTTAGTATCTCTGATTAAATTTGGTGAGAATATCTAGGTGGCATCTAGAAGACAAATATAACTCTGTATGGATCAACAGCATAAGTTCCAACACCCAATTTTGAGAAACATATGTTCTCTTGAACAGATATGTGGGTGTTATCATTGGCACGGCTATAAATAAATATTAAATCCTCATCAGTCAAAATAAGGAGTACTCTAAGGTTTCACTTTCATCAGATAACAATAACACCTCTGGAAAAACATTAAGTCTAAATGATAGCATATTTATTATTTGACAAAAACTATCTTACAAAATATTTTGTTTTAATTCCCAGATGATTTACATAATAGATTATAACAGCTGCTATAACAATTCCAAAGTGGGTTTTTTTTCCGAGAACTCTTTGAATCCTCTAACACTACAAGTGTTTTTCCAGGTCTTATTTTTTAAATTAGCATGTCTTGAGAAAATACTTACATGTATTTTCCTAGAAGCACGCTAGCTATTTATCTCAGCTCAACAAAAGTGGAAGAATTCATAGGTCATTTCAAAGTCACCTGTTGAACTAAGGTGCAGAGAAGCAATATTTCTCCTTCGCCAGCCTAGAACCTCTACAGACCAGAGGGCAGTACAAAGGCTTTGCAGGGCACGTATGGTTGCGGTGTGCAGCCAGAGCAGGGCCTCCTGGCAGATATCACTGTATTTCAGCATTTTGATCTGAGCCCTGAAATAACTGGTGCTATCCTGAGTTCCTTCTCAGGCAAAACTCCTCCTGAAGCASTGGTGGGCCTTTTGTTTAATTCTAGCCACATGCAAATTTATTTTGGGATGAGCAAATAATTAATCTATTAAAAGGTTCCATGGGACATTCCGAAAGTTGCCGTGAAAAAATATTGTCAGTGCAGAGCTGAGATGCTGCTTTATAGAATTAGCTCGTAAAATAGTATCATGTGTAATTGCACTCATGTTGTCACTGTCTCTTTGTAAATCTCCAGAGATTTACAGCACCACACACTGCAGCAAGACTATCTAATATTTATAATGTTTCATTATTTTCATCCACTTGGAACAAAACCTGTAGACTTATAGAAAATCCAACACGATGTGTCAGAAATAGCAGTGTCCACTTGCAGGATTTATAGCAGTACACAAAACACAGGCAGACACAATACCGCAGTAATTGCAAGCTACCAAACAGCTGCATGGCATTTACTCAAAATACTTTATGCATTTAACACACTTATTGAGCGGAACTTGAAATAGGCTCATTGTTTATTTGGGCACGTCAGAGGGGAAATTTTGTTTCTTTACTAGACCTACAGAATATAAACAGGTCCGGATTGTAAAGCCCTTTCATCGTACTTCTACAGGTAAAAATAATATTTTAACTAATGACAGCTTTGGCTAGGGAAAAGTTAAAAGGCTTAAGAACTTTTCCTGGAGTTTAACTCGAAGTCCTGCTTGGAAAAGGATGGCCAGATCATTCTTGCATAGCTTTCATATCACAAGTGAGTTGTTTACAGCTTTTTGAAACATTAAGGATTTCATCTTCACATTTCCTAATTTATGACCAGAAAAACTAGGAGCATGCAGCTTTCTGATTGCTACTGTCAGCCAGCAGACAAACACTGCAGCAAGAGTAAAACAATTTCCTTGTAATTGGTGGGGTCTTAAAATACATGTCCGAGCTTCATAAAGAACATAGCACTGATGTCAGTGGGAATTTTGCCAGATTAAGAAAGGAAGAATTTGGCCCTTTCTCTGCAACTACTGACAACACTGCACAATTTTATGTTGTTAGGATTTTTTAATTCAATGTGCTATTCTTCAGTACACAATGGAACTTAAAAGGAGAGAGTATCTAAATATGAAGCTAAGTTTGTAAAGGAGTCTCTAAGTCCTTTGCAAATGAGGGAAGAAAATTAAAAATTCCAGCGATACTGAGATTTTCTAGTTAAGCAAGTCCATATATTTTTTAAGGGGTGGGTTTTTTCAAATAGCTGTGCTTTCTGCTACAGTCACTAAGTATCAAGAGAAGGAGAAATATGATATTAAGCAGGATCTGATCCCAAACTTATGGCTCCAGTGGGAACAGACTAAACTCCATTTATAGCATATCCCAACAGAAACACTCCATTTGCTGTAGCAATGTTTACTGCATCTGAATTTTCCTAACAGAAAGCAGCATTTTCACAGTCAAGTTCCAATATTAGCAGGGAATTAATTATTAAATGATATTTGTAGAACAGTGCTAAGGTTGGGGGGTAGGGAGGGGGTCCCTCATTGCTGTTACTCTTTGGCAAGGAAGAATATAGATTTGGTAATCTGGTCAATTTTCAACTTTTAGTCATGTGGCTGAAAAAAATGGTTTACTGGAAAGGACCTGACCAAATCTTTTAGATAGTTGCTGCATTCATACAAAAATACACCTTTATCTAAAAGAACAATAGTTCAAGAAATAGCCTAAAAGCAATCATTGCTCGAATAAGATGAACCTTGCATATCATTCCCATCAGCTCTGCAATACCAGTCCAGCCTTCCTATCGGCACTTACATCCAAACACAGGTCTTTTTATGCCAGACATGAATCAATAAATTTCAATCTAGCTCAAGAATGTTACCTGTAAATAATGTGCTGTAAACCAAAGCAAAACTGGAAAGASATGAAAAGTGCTGTACCTGTACAGTCATTTACACTGTGCCTGAAGCCTGTTCCAACTCAACAGGAGTCTCCCATTGATTTCAATGTGATTTGGTTCAGTCCMTTATTTCAGCCCTTATGTGTTTCACCAGTTTAATGTAGTTACACTTCCTGGTAGCCTTTGTCCATCGCTCCTTATAGGAACATTCAACAATTTGCTATATGATTAAAAATGTTTGTGGAAGCATGAACCACACTGTATATTGATCAAACATACAGATTAAACAAGTCCTACAAATATCACAGCAGAAAACTAATCCAGCATTAAAAAATATTTTTATTTTAGTTTTAAAAACATATCCCAAGTATTTTAAACAAACTAGCCAGACAATTCTAAATGCTCGTTTCAGGATTATTCACCTCAGTGAAAGTCCTGTTGCAAGCAGTAATGGTAAATAAAAATAAATAACTAAATCTAAACGGATCAAATAATATGACTGACACTAAAATTGCCGTAAGAAAATAGCCTGCTTCACTCACCTGCGTGAAAGATAATGATTTTGATTTAAACACAGACACTTGCATTCGGTAACCGCCTGTATTATAACCCCGCTTCCTAATCCAAACATGCCAGTAATCAAAAGTCTAAGGGTTCAACAGCTTTCAATAAAGCATAAAGTTAAGACAAGGGAAACCCAGTCTTGAATAATTAAACATGTATTTTTATAAACAGTAAAAAATATCCTGAGGGCTGTGATGCTGGCATTGCATTTACAAATTCTTGATTTATCGATCATATGATATTTACAATGTTTCTTGATGTGTATTGCAGAGCTGGTGGAAATACATTTCTATTCAGCACTCGCATTATCTAGTAGATTAATATTTTCAGGGTATTTCTTAGATGATAGTTCTTTCAGATATCGAGCAGAAGCTACACTTGCTCTGTTAGGATTTTTTTTTAATGTACAATACCTTAAAACCTAAAATTCCACTTTAACCACCTTCCGTTACAATGCTTCATGCTGACTTGGGTGTAAATTTTCACCATTCAAGAAAGTCAAAGAAAGGTGACATTTTAAGTGCAAAATACCTATTTGCAGAAAAAAAAAAAAAAAGTTCTTCTTTCAGAAATATTACACCTAGTCCAAGTTTATTTCTAAAGTGAGCTGTTTGAGCTTGCTTGGCCTGCAACCTGCAAAGGTATCCTGTCGGGGTGGCAGTCTGTTTTTTTGCTATGAATTGTTAGTAAAATCTACTTGAAATAAAATGGAAAAAGAGATATACAGTAACATCTGCATAGGGTTTTTATCAACTTCTGAGGTGACCATTTTACATTCTGACTGTAAAATGTGCACAGAAAATGGGCCTGAGAAAGAATTCTGAACCTTACAGCATTTGGTTTATATTTTTTGACTAGAAGTGAAGTGTCTGGCACATCATTCATTTCCTCCTGGAAGGTGCAGATTTGAGGACATGTTCAACCCTGCTCTAAGTTTAGAAAGTTTCAGAATAAAAGGCAACTATTCCCAAAGTCCCTGCCCTCTAGGTCTGCCTTTTAGATAATGAAGTTTCTGAAGGCGTTGCTCAACACAGAGCGACTGAGGAAAGAAAAAAAAAGGGGGGGGGGGGGGAGAAAATGACAGAAAAGCATATGTTTTTGCATCTTCTGAGTTTATGCAGAATTATACCCATCTGGGTGAAACAGCTAGCTCCCCAGCAAATTAATGGTCTGATGATTCAGGGAAATGTAGAGCTAGGTTCTTAGTTGTAAAATGCAAGTAAATGAAGAAAGGAGTGCATGGAGGTGAATCTAGTTTGGTAGGATAGACATTTTTCATAGATTAAGTATTAATTTGGAAACAATAACCTCCTAATGAAATGCCAACGTTACAGCAGTTTTATTAAAACACATCTTCAAATAAAGGATCAAATTCTCTCGGACTCAGCTGCAGACCGCTGAGGAACCTGAGCAGAGGCATCATTTATTAGCAGAGGCGACTCATTAGAGAGGAGGGAATTGCCGTCGGCTGGGAACTCGGTCCTGCTTCAGCTGCAAGTTTTGCCTGAGGAGCTCAGGATCGGCCCCTCCGCCGTGCCCCTTCCCCTTCCGCCCTGCTGCAGGGAGGGAACGGCTCTCACCTCTTCCAGGGGGGGAAAGGACGTTAGCCTGCGCTTGGAAAACGCTCCGTTGTCTCTGAAACAGCAATCCCCTGGCAAGCCTGCTTGAGCAGAGCAGCAGTGTCCGCAGATGCTCAACAAATGATCGGTTAAAACCCGAAACGCGATTTCCTTCTCTTTTTCTCTTCCTTTTTCTTTTTTTTTGTAATTTGTTTTTTTGTTTTKGGGGGTTTTTTTTACAGCAACTTCTGGGGATTAAGCCCTCCCCAGAGTTTGCCCGTGCCTTGTCATGTGAGTAACGTCCTGCACAACTTAACGAGATAAACCCTGACGAGCTAATAAGGCAGGGCGGGGGCAGTGCTTGCCGGCACCCTGGCACCGCGTCCCCGGGGCCGGCGGCCGCCTCCGCGCCCTCGCTGCCGCCCGCGGGGCCCAGCCCCGCCGTAGATCGATAACCGCGCCGGCGGGGAGGYCGCGGAGCGTCGTGGCCGGGCAGAGCCCGCGGGCGCGGAGCGGCGCGGCGGCAGCGCGGAGCTGGAGCCGCCGGGCCCGGCCCCTTCACTCGTGCGCACCCGCGGTCTCTGCGCGGCTGCGGAGCGGGGACCTGCAGGAGGGGAATCATTAGCATGCGGTTATCGGGCTCGTTTCTCAGCGGCGCGCAGGGGCGGCTTTGGGCAAAGGGGACGTGCCCTGAACTTGGCGGTGCCCGGCGGCTCTCCGCACCCCTCCGCCGGCACCGTCCTCCCGCCGCCGCCCTGGGAGCTCCCGGGCCGCGGGGTAGCCCCTGCCCCGGCTCCTTTCGGTGGGAGCCGGGCGCTGAGTATCGCTTTACCCGGAGAACTCGAGTGTCTAATTTATCCAGTCCTCATTTGCGAACGGTCTCCCGCTAAATTGTGTCAGCCAAAGGTCAGCCGGACTCGGCGGTTCTCTTCATTTTCTTAATTTTAAAAACAAAAAAAAACAAAAAAAAAACCAAAAAAAAAAAGGAGGGGGAGGGTGATGGGGGAGGGCGGGGGAGAGAAACCAGCAAGTTATTCAAATTCAACCTCATCTGAATAATCGTGAATTTGATCCAGTCAGAGCTGCACACTGTACATTAAAAATAAATGTCCAGGAGGCATTTACTGTAGTTGATTTTTTAAAAAAATAAGAAAGGTTTTAAAAATGTAACGTCTCTCCAGCCCCTCCCCCCAAATATGGAGTGAGTTTTCAGGTACTGCACGAACCTTGAGGAGTGGTATCAGTGTGTCTGCAACACTTAGGTTGAATGCATGAACCCCCCAATCATAATTGTATGTTCACAAAGCACATATGGCAGCTGCATTCTTTGTATAGTTTGTTATGGTCTGGTGTGTAATGTAAATATAAAGATCAGACCCAAAACACAGGCTAGCTCTCCCCATAACAACCAAAAAAAAAAAAAAAGTTGCTTTGCAAACTTAAAAAGAATGACATTAGTGCCATGCTACTGTCTGAGCCAGCAATGATTATTTGGTCTGTTTGCTCCCATTCAGAGTTAATACACGACAATAGTTTTACTCTGTGCTGCTTGACGTGAAACCACTGGGGTTGGGCAATTCTGTTCCAAACAAATACAACTTCTACACCCATCCCTGGGACAGCGAGCCGAGAGCTGAGCGAGTTTTGCAATGGAGAAAAGCATCACTTACCACGGCGGGGATCTAGATCTCGGCAAATGCTGCCAGTAGGTCTGAGAAGTGAAAAAACTGGAAGGGAAGCGCAAAAGGCAGAAAGTTGGAAAGGGGGATTTGTGTGTGTGTGTGTGCGCGTGTGTGTGTGTGTAAAAGCCAGAGGGAAATGCGAGCACAGCGCTCCCTGCTCTCCCTGGTCGCCACCAAAACAAAGATCCAGGAGTTAAGGGAGCAAAGCTGTGCCAGATCTACACGCACAGCTCCTCAGGGCCAAACCTCAGCTTCTCACTCACTCCAGCTAGCGACAAGGGTTAATGCTCCAGAGGGACAGGCTAGCCGGCCCCTGACACCATTGGCTAGGAAAGAAATCAGGTTTAAGGTAAATTTACAGGCGCTTTGCAAGTTATAAAGGGATAATTTTAAATTGAATATAACAATAATAATAACAATAACAATAATAACAGGAATAATAATAGAGCCCACCCTGGTCCAGTTGACTAAAAAGTGAGGGCACGTCCCCCTTCCCTGCCCCCGCAGCAAACGCTCCGCGGTCCCGTCCCGGCGCAGGAGCCCGCGCCCTGTGCCTGCCCCAGCCCTGCCGGGGGGACCTGGGGAGCTCTGGAAATACAAAACAGGGACGAACCCGGGGAAAAAAAAGGGTTGGTGGGAGGGAGGAAGCGACGCAGCCATGAGCACTAAATGCAAAGGTTCAGCCTCACACTTGGAGGAGATCAACAGTTTTCTTGGGAGTTAAATGAGGCGAGCGGGTTCCCATGCGAAGGCAGGGGCATGTGGCTCAGGTGTGTCCCCGGGTGCCACTGTGCCCCTGAACGCCCTCCGCACCCTCTGCGAATACCGGGGAGCTTCTCCTTCGGCTAAGGGGGGAAATGGAAGAAGGAAAAAAGCCTGGTTGGAAGGGGAAAAAAAAATATGAGTTCATACACATCTGTGTAAAGGTTGGAGTAAATGGTGCCCACAGTGCGAGCCCGAAACAAGCTTCCACTTGGGGAACTGAGGTCAGGATCTGCCCTTTCTGAAATGAACAGGCGACATGATGGACATCAGCTTTATTGTCGCCTCTTGTAGCTGGCTGGGGCGCGCAGGGAGCCTCAGCCGGGCGGGGAGGGGAGCACGGGCACTCAAGGTGTTGGTCGGAGAGGCTTTCACGACCCAGCCCCTGCGCACACACCGATGGGCGCGCGTTTATTTGTAGCGCCGGGCGAGGAGGAGAGAGGAGGCGATGGAGGGGGGGTGGGCTGTGGCGGAGGGGGAGAAGGAGACAGGGGCTGCGGAGAGGGAATTGCCGCTGGGCGATTTCCAGCCAGCCTCGCTCCACACGGAAGGGCCCTTCTGGGAACTTCGGAGGGGCCGGGCCGGGCTGAGCGGTCGCGGCCGTGCCCGCGCCGGGGCAACGCGCCCAGGTGTGCCCGGGAGCCCCGCGCGGGCTCCGAGGGCTCCTGCCTCCGTCCTGCCCACTCCTACCGGGCTCTGGAGGGAAAGAAAAACCCACCTCATTAGCAAGATTGAGAAGCACATTTCTGATAACATGGGATGTAATTTTGCCACCGTACAAAAGGCTTTAAAATCACTTTGTGCCGCTGAACAATGAGTGCTGGGAATTATTACTATTTGTTTTTAAAAAACCCTGCAGCCTACAAACGGAATAAATGCCAAGACCGTGCGTTTATTCCTCGGATCTATCATGCGATGTCGATATATCAGCAATAAAATATGATGGGCCATACAGTATAATGTGATTTTACTAAGAGGAGCGAGGCAGAAAGGAATCCATTACAAGAACCTTTCTGCCTTCCCCCGAGACTGTACTTTTCTGGCGACTGMGCCAGTTACGTTTTGCCACATAAGCCTACGAAAAGCCACTCGGCCGGCGGACACCGAAGCCGAGAATTGCGGTGCGGAGGGAGCCGGTGATTTGCTAAAGTACCCGTTAAATTTCGGGGGTCGCGTTTGCCCGACATGCCGGGGAAGGCAGGGAAGAGGGAAAGTGCCTTCCCGGGCGCACCGATGCGCGCAGGGGGACGGCGCGGCGGGAGCAGCCCCGCAGGGGCCGGGCCGGGCCAGGCCGCGCTGGGGTGTGGCGGGCGCGGGGCGGGCGGGCAGCACGTGCGGCGGCGCCGCTCCCCTGCGCGGGCGCGGAGGCGGGCGCGGTTACCTTCCGCGGGCGGCGGGGCGGTGGTGGGAGTCATAAATATTCAACAGCACGTGGAGCCGGGCCGCGGGCGCGCATGCGCCGCCGGGGCTGCCGCCGGGGTGGGCGGCGGGCGCGCGCGCGCGCACACACCGCCCCCGCGCACGGCCGCGATTTCTAGGAACCGTCCCCGGGCGGGCAGCCCCGCACCTACCCGCTGTCCCCGGCCTCCCCCCGCAAGAGGCGATATCAAACACAAAACACATGTCCCCGCGGGCGGGGGCCGGGGCACTCGCCGATGCGGGGTTTTTTCCTTCTTTTGTTTTTTCTTCAGCTTTCGGCCGTGTTCTTCACGGGATTTTTGGAAGTGAGAAAGATCCGAAAGGACCCGTGCCAACACWCAACTTTCAGGTTTTTGCTAAGCAAACCCTTGCCCACGTCTCGCGAACCGGCGTGTGTGGACGTGGGCTTGAGTGTGCATCGCTGATCATGTGCTCTGCCTCGCTCCAGCTACCCCCGACAGCTAATTCCGTGTTTGGGTCCCGAGATGTAAACACATGCACAATCACAGATGCACACACGGAGCATTTTTTTAATAGCGGTTTCATAGAGAGGTAGTATGATGGTATATATCTAAAAGGTAATTAATTTGATTTATTGCACTTGAAAAATCCTGTCTGCAGTACGGGCGTCATCTGGAAACTTCATGCTATTTTATACTATCGTTCTAAAGCCGAAATAAATGTTACGAATCGATGACAGCTTCCAGCTGCATGATAAAAATAGCCCCTTCGCTTCACGGGATCGTGTTTCTTGTTATCGAAGATGAACCAAATCTGACCCATAGAGTTTAGCAGCGAAAAAAGTAATTTGATATAAAATAAAAACCTTGGCCATTTTTAATATACAATACACCCTAAAACACAACCTCTTTGCGGTGAAACGGAACCCACCTTAGTACGTTCAGCAAGTTGAAGAAATCTGTCCTGCGCCTAGCTGAAAATGGGAATCTCAATTATTAATCTCTCCGGGTGAATTTGGAAAATACACTCATTCTGTTACAAACGCGATCCATTGTACATAGGCGTTTGCATTAAATAATAGAGGTTACATGAGCCTTCAAAAATATACCTCCAYGTAAACACATGAATATGCGTCTTTATAGAAACGCCACTCTTTACAYACAAATAGAGATAGGGAGATGTGTATGTGTTTATAGATACCTATATATTTGTAATAAAACCAGTAACGCCAACGGTGATTCCGGTGAGCGTGTGTGCATCTGCAGTAATGACCGTGTGTCCTGTGGACTATACCCAGAAAACAGATAGTGCACGTCCCCAGCACGGGATCCCCCGCGCCTGCGGTGGCGGCCCGCGGCCAGGCGCGGAGGACGGGTGCGGCGGAGCCGCTCCGCGGGCCGGGCTGCGCGGCCGCGCCGGGCCCCGGCCGGGCCTCCCAGCGCTCCCCGGCCTCTCCCCGGCAGCAAACCCCCGCTCAGGAGAGACTCGCCACATTTTGAGGAAAACGTGCTGATTTCCCGCGGAAACGCCGCACTGCGCCGCGGGGCTCGATCCCTTATTTCGAGGCACACCCGTGTGCGGGCACACAGACGTGGTGCGAGTGTGAACGGGGTGCGTATGTGTGTATACGCGGATGTACATTTTATAACGGTGATACATAACGTGTCTAGTAAACGGTACAGCCTCCGTCACGGAGATATCGCTCACAAATTCTTCTCCCTCTGAGCTCTAGCGGTAAAACGCCCACCGGCTCTTTCAGCATCAGGTCACTTGAAATACCCTGCCCTGTGTCAGCAGCCTTTTCCAGAGGGGACCTTTTTCCCCGTCTAGCCTGCTGGAAGGAGGCTTTGCAGCGGGGCTCCGGCTCCGCGCCGGCCGCGCCGGGGCTCCTGCCGACCCGGGCGCGCTCCGGGGCTCCCTGAGAGCCCGCCGGCACCGGCCCGCCGCCGGGGTCGCCGTTTGCTCCGTTTAGAAGTTGCTCCGAAAGGAGCAAGCGCTCTGGACGTGGGAAAACTTACAAAGTCGAAGCCGTTTACCAGCGTGGCCAGAAAAGCAGTAAATAAAAGTCCTGATGTTACGTGCACCGGTCCAGAGACTGCTGCTTCCTTACGGCTAAAACAAGGGCGATAAGCAGTCGAGGCCAGCGCGGAGCGTGTGTCCCCATTTCAAACAGTGTCTGCTTTAAAGAAGCTAACTTTGTCTTACGAATGCTGGACTCGCCTTTTAAAAAATTCAAGCGATCATTCACAAGCCATTAAAGCGACCTGAAAGGCGAGTCTTTCGGGGGGGAAATGGAAGCGCCCGATTACTATTTTGCATTTAACTTTCTGCGTGCAAACAGCACAAGCACGGCCAGGGTTGCTGTGTGCGCCCCGCGGGGACATCGCCCGAGTGGGGACAGCACACACACACCCCTCAAACAGCCTCCTGCACCCTCCCGCGAGCACCGCCGTGCTGCTGTGGATACCTCCAAACGCTCACCCTCGGCGGCGGGAGCCTCCGCGGGCGCGGGAGCCTGTGGACGTCGGGCCCCAGCGTTTTGGCTGCCACAAAATAGGCAGCGCGGAGCGGYACGGGGGCTGCCGGCACGGCCTGCCGTGAGCTCGGCGCGACCCCGCGCAGACTGCCCCCGCCTACTTCGAAACCTAATAACCCACGCAGGAAAAGTACCCCGATAGCATCTCGGGAGCCAGACATTAGAAAGAAAATCATAGCCCCCGTCGAGGCTGGAAAGCCGGCGTTCGTGCTTCTCCCCGCAAGCCTTCGTGAGTAAATCCGCAAAAGGCGCCTTGCTAGAGGAAAGTTGTCTTTAGCGACTGAAACAGCGCAGAAACAGCCGACAGACGCCTCACAACCTCTCTGCCTGCAAAAATACCCCTCTCTCTGCCGGGGATTTCAAAGCACTGCTCCCCTCTCCAGAGCCAAGCGAACAGCACAAGCATGGCGGGGACTTGAATTCAGCATTAGCAATTCCAGCCCCAGTGATCGTCGCTAATTCAGAACATATACGGGATGGCGATCAACCAGTATTGCACCGTTCCCCCCACCCCRGATAAAAACACAACAGCAGCAGCAGCAGCAACAACACTGAAATCATTCTTTCTGCTGTAGGACGCTCAAACAAACCTCAGACCAAAAGTTTAAAAGAATCCTCATTAGCCAAGTGCTCCAATACACACAAGTAACAGATCCGTGTTAAGCGACCACTAGGGACTTTACACAAGTTCAAAGAAACTTGCAATACGCATCTTTAAAATACATCACCCCCACCACGTTTCTCGGGGTTTATTTTACAGTGAGATGGCTCAGACTATCTCTACGATTTTAGTATTTTTTAGCTGCGCTCAGGTTGTTTTTTTAAAACCTCTGCCTGGTCAAGCCGGCGGGACAGTTAACCTGAAAGATTGGCGGAAAGTAACATTTTCGGCGCATGAAACATTTTCTCCCCTGGCTCTTTTGCCCGGTGGGTTACATTTCCTCAAGTCCCAACACTTTCTGCCTAGGTCCCACCGGGCTCCAACTTTTCCTATCTCGCCAAACCCTGCAAGGTGGCGCTCTTTTCATTGAAAACTGATATTAGCCTTATAATAATAACATTTTGTAGAAAGTAAAGTTAAAGCGAAGCCTTCCCACGGGTGCTGCAGGGAGCAGACGGCGATGCCGAGCTGGCAGGAGTGGGGCTTCATCTGAGCAAGGCAAACTTTTTTTTTTTTTGGCGGGGGTAGGGGGGAGATACTTTGGGGCGGTGAAAAATCTCCGAGGGAGATCCCCAAATGTTACGGACAAAGGAAAATACTTGCGGGGTTTTGTTGTGAGATAGGCGGGCTGTGCTCTGGGTGGGTTACAGCCAGAGCTCCGGAGCGCCCGCATGGATATGAGCAGAGAGCGGCTTCCCCCGGCACCCCCTCCCCCCCGAGCGGTTAATATGGCTATTGACTCGCTGTACACATAATATTTCTTTAAAGAAGCTGTTAAAGTGTCATCTTGGTCTACTGGAAGGTCAGTTTGTGCAATTCACTCTATGACATATCACAAGCCCTCGCAGCTTTAGCCAACCTCATGATTTGTGTTGTCTGTTGATATGTTGTCTGCTTAATGGGGCGATCATGCAAGCTACAACCAGGAACAAAGCCCAACAGTTCCAACAACCGTAGCTAAGTTAGTGGAAGCAGTACAGCTTGCAAATCTATCAAACTAAACTGCAAGGAAGACAATCTGATTTAGAGAAAAGGCGTTCTGCTACAGTCATTAAGCACAAGTAATTTAGATTTTTTATATTGTCTTCTCATTTACAAATTTACTGTATCAACGCCAGCCAATGGAACGAATTTCTTAAGTAAATGAGAAATAAATAAAAGAGATAGAAAGATAATCAAATTACATAAAATAATTCTTATCCCCTAGATTTATTTTTTTAGAAAGCTATTAACACTGGCAAAATTATAGTAATAATAATAACATAACATAAGAAGTAATTGATTTAAATTAACATCACGTTTTAAGGAATATCAGGGGGGAAAAAGGAAGGAAGGAAGGAAGGAAAAAAAAAGAAAAAGAAAAAAAAAACACACAAAAACCGAACCAAAAAATATACCCAACAACAACARCAACGGCCTTCGTGAAACAGTGCTGTACTTCTTGGAGTAAAAGGCCCAAGGAAAGTCATGAATTCACTGCCTGAGAATTAGTTATGGTCATAAATGCCTTAAATTAAAATAGCAACCGAAATCTCCTCTGTTTTAAATCTCCTAATATATGTTATCCGAATTAATTTAATTTAGGGACCCAGTCTATGCAGATTCATGGGCAGTGTTGGAGTGGAGTGCAGCACTTCTCGTGTAACAATTCCCCACATTAATATTTATGTAGCATATGCAATCTATTTCTGTTATTTTTATGGTTGTTATTCTATGTCTGCAAAGGTCATTTAAATTATACTGCGGCCGAAAATTTGTTTCATAAATTTTGATATAAATACTAATTACACACTATAGTAATGCCAGCAGGGATCCTTTCATTTATCACATTTATATCACCTTCGCTGCTTTAGTGATGACATAATGGAAAGCAGTGAAAAACTGGGACAGTTTTATTCTAATATCCTAAAGCTAGTTGGAGTTGCAGCAGGTTGACTTAGCGAATAAGAATTCCTACYACAATTCATGGGATTTAAGAATCTTTAATAAGGTACGAAATGTTACCAAACAGTTCTGTAAACTAAATTTTACATACCAATTCTTCTAGCCATAAATATTGAATATCTTGTAACATGTATAACCGGACCTTTACATGCGGATAAATATGGAAATTAGGATTTATATACATTATGTTCTTGTATTTGCCAAAAGCAACGGACAGATATAGTTTATATCTTTTTTTTTTTAATATCACTTTACATAAACAAATGTAACAGTTTGACACGCAGATCCAGGCTTTCACTATACGAATTTCTTGACAGGACGTGTAACAACATTTTACTGCACTACTTAGACTGGACTTTGGGACGAAATGTTGCACTTTATACAAAAAAGCACATTAATACCAATAATATTCTGTTAGATCGACGTTTAGACTGTAATAATACAAAGTAATTCACATTTTGGTACACATTTACTAGAACATTCTTGCCATTCAGTACAAATAGTTGAATTTCTACCTCTTCCCTCTGCCCCCCCACCACCTCCGCCCCCCCGCCGCCGCTCCCGCCCGCCCGCCCCTCCCCCCACATATATGCAAAGACCACAAATCCACATATCCCCTTATTCAACTTGCGATATAACTATTTACAAAATCAAACAGTACATTTTTTTGTTGTTTTGTTTTTGAAGCTAATAATTCTGTATTTACAAGAGGGGATGGGGGGGAAGGCCGCTGCCCGAGCAGACATGCAGTTGGAGATCTCTAATCAGTGGTTTCCAGTAAAGCCCTACACAGTTGGCATTTGCCCTGGTAACCTTGTCTTCTTACGCATTCTGCTCACCCCTTCGCCTACCAAGCCTTGGAACAGAGCAGAACAGAACAGTCAAAAAAAAAAAAAAAATTTTAAGTGGGTAAGCCCCCAATAAATAATTAACATAAAAATAAAAAGCAAGTTGTACAAAAAAAAAGAGAAATTCAGGAAAAAAAAAAAAAAGGAAAGGAAAGAAAAAGGAAAAAAAAAAACAGAAATAAAAGAGAAAAAAAAAAGAAAGAAAAAAAAACAATTTAAAAAAGATGAAGTCTTCATTTTACTCAGTCCTGGGTCTACTGGCAGCATTTTATTTTTGTTTGCTCATTTAAATTCTGATTTCAAAGTGTTCATTATTTTTGGAGTCTTTAAATAGGGTATTTGTTTGCTCGCTTGGGGCTTTTTTGTTTTGTTTCGGTTTGTGTTTTTTTGTTGTTTTGTTTTAGCGTTTTAGACGTACCATTCGTTAAAATTTGATGTAAGCGTGCTGTGGCTGGACGTGTGGTGGACTGCGGAGGAGGAAGGGGATAAGGAGCTGGCGGTCTGGTTTTCTGTGGAYGGAGACACGATGGTTGGAGGGGTGGAGGACTCGTAGCCTGAGCTGGCGGCGGGAGAAGGCTGGGACCCCTGCGAGGATGATTCATGGACCTGGAAGAGAAAACCCGGGCAGAAATAGAGAGCAGCGGAGGACGGAGGCCCTGGCGGCTGTCGCCTTCGGCTGGGGATGCGACAGACAACGCGACCCAGCGCCGAGCCTCGGGCTCGGGCATCCCCGCGGGGCTCCCCGCCGGCCCCAGCCCCGGGGCTGCCCCCCCGACCCCGGCCCCGGCCCCGGCCCAGGCCCGGCGGGGAAGGCCGGGCAGCGCGCACCGGCTGCCTCCTCGCGCTGCCCCCCCCCACCCTCCCCGGGTAAAACGCACCGAAAAAAGGCCCTGCCCGAGGGGCCGGGGCTGAGCGCGGCCGGGCGGGGCGCGGCGCGGCCCGGCGGGCCCGGGGCGGACTCTGGGGCCGGGGCCGGGCCGCAGCAGCGCGGAGCCCCGCAGCCGGCCGGCCCCGGGCCGCGCTCCGCCCGCAGGCACCGCCGCGCCGCCGCCCCACGGCCCGGGCGCTCCTGCCAGCCGTCCCCGCAGCCCTTTCCCCCGGCCAGGCCCGAGGCGGCGTCTGAGCCCCGCACATCAGGCGCCCTCCATTTACCTTCATGTGCTTTCTGAGGGAGCTGGGGTGCGTGTAGGACTTGTCACACATTTTGCAGAGATAGGGCTTGTCGGAAGTGTGCACATGCATGTGCTTTTTGCGGTCGCTGCTGTTTGCAAAGCGCCTGTCACAGCCCTCGAATTCACACTTAAATGGTTTTTCACCTATTGCAGAGGGAAGGGGGGGGGGAGGAAAACGGATCTGATTAAGCAGGGCCGGGTGCATCGCTCATTGTCCCCATCGCACCGCCGGACGGAAGCCCAGGGCTCCATTTCAAACACTTGCAACTTTCTAACTTCAATGAGGCTCAAATCCCAAAACCTTGCTTCTCTTCTCTGTCCTTTCCGCACCTCCGACCCCTGCTCAGCGCCCATTTCGGGGCGGGCGGGAAGCTAAATCACTTTTTTTTTTTTTCCTTTGGAGGGGAGAGTTTCATTTGCAGCCCCAGCCCTGGGCACCTCTCYCTCCTCGCAACGCTCCAAGCAAGAGAGCAGGCGTGGTGATATTTACACACGATCTTCACTGCCTAGTTTCCGTTTTTATAGCTCATTCTCGTGATATTTTACGCTCCCACCCACCCCAGCCCCCTCCCCCGTATTTTCTTGCAATATTGAAAATTATCCGGCCGGGGAATACAATGCGAGGGCAGCCCCACAAACCCTCTGCAAAAGCGCTCGGGAAAGCGACGCTGGCTTTCGGCGCTCGGGGGTGGGAGCGGGGGGAGAGAGCTCTCCCAGCCAACGGCTGCTGCATTTCCACCTCCCGCGATGGGGAAAAGTTCTCAGGGATCCCGGCGCCTGCCCTCCGCACAACAATAACATGCTAACGCGCCGGGCTCGGTTTATTTAAAATCGCTCCTCAGAATTAAATATTTACCAAGCCCTGAATTGCAGAGCGGAGACGGATGAGCTGCCTGCAATATTTAGCACAATTTCTCATCGTGCCACAGTCAAAACTGCCGAACAACAATTAATTAAAACCTATAAATTTAAACAGGACAGGTTGCTGCGCGTCCCCCGTCG